>VXBA01004749.1:231973-261347 GCA_013399895.1 Serilophus lunatus | reverse complement strand
TGGGCCCTGCGCTGCCGGGTCGGGGCAGCAGTGCTCGGCTGGGCTGGGCTCGGGCCGGTGCCCGGTGCCCGGTGCCCGGGGGCGGGAGGGAGCCGTGTCCGTCCCGCAGGAGCTGCCACCGAGCCCCGAGCGCTGCCCCGGAGCGCGGCCCCACGCTCGGCCGGCAGAGCCGCCCCTCCAGCCTGTTGCTGCCCCGCGGAGGACCTCGTCTTAAATGGCTTGGGTTTTTTTTCCTTTTTTTTTGGCTTGTTTGTTTATTCCCCTCTCCCCGCGTCTTAATGTGGGTTTAAGGGGATTAAATCTGATGCAATCAGGGGGCTAAGAATAGCCTTGTCCACGCTCCTTTCCATGTGCCAAGTGCTCTGGTCCCTGCGTGTGGAGGTGCCGCTTCCAGCGATGCTCCCCGCGGTGGGATGCGGGGAGGGAGGCTCGCTTTTCCAGGAGCCCCTCGGTGCTGGTGGCAGGGGCTGGCTGGGCTGCCGGAGCTCGGGTTTAAATTGGTATGCGGTGCCCTAACCGGGAGGAATTGCTTTTCTTTATTTGCAGGGAAGTACGAACCTGAGTAATTTGCAAGTGTGGCAGACAGCAAGTCTGAGCTTATTCTTCGTTAAGTGTCGAGCTGCTCCAGCGGTGTGTCTGGGATAAAGTACCTACAGAATGTTGCATGTAAAATGAGGGGGTTCTTCACGTAGCCACATAAAGCCGTAACCGTTTTGCAGTTTAATTTAAATTGTGCCCAAAATATTTTGTTTGTTGCCGGATGCAGGGCTCCAATCTGGCCATCTTTGTCTTCCAAGAATGATCTCGTTTCTAAATTTAAGTTTTTCTCTTTAAAGTGCTGCTTGCGTTTATTTTAAGAGTTAATTAATTCTCATTCTGTCATTGCTTTCTTGCATAGTTTGAGTAGTTTCTTATCTTTCAGTCTCTTTTTGGATGGGAAAAGGTTTGTGACTATCAGTGTGGAAGCAGAACACCTTTCTGTTCTTTTCATAGATTTATTTTGGACAAAAAGCTAGCCTTATTGCTTTAAATGCAAATTGAATTAAATTTATTCCTAAGTGAATAGTCATCAAAAATGAAATTGGGACGAGTGATGCCCTTGTAAAAAGGGTTAATTTACATTAGAATTAGAAGTTAGTGGTTGAATATGAAAGGCCTGTGCAGTTTGCAACTTACTGCTGTCAGAAAATGAATATTTGGAGTGGAAGCGTAGCAAGCATCAGGCAGCATCATTAATCTTTGCAGATGCAGTACCATTATTAGCATCCCTCTTACCTCTGGGGCACAGTTATCTTCGGTTTCCAGACACAAGTTTTATCTTCTATCAAATTCTGGCGCTGCAGCGTAGCTGGTGAGCAGCACTGTGCTGTTTATTAGGTGCCAGCCTGCCTTAAATCTCTGCTAAATGTGCGAGGAAGAGATACCTCCTGGCTCTGAGCAAGGAGTGAGAGTGAGCACCCTGGTACTTCAGATATTTTTCCCTTTGGTGGAGCAGCTGTAAGGATTCAGGGAGGCAGGCAGTTTGCTGACTTTATGACGAGTGTGTTCCATTTGCCTAAGGAATCTTTATGCAGCAGTGGTGAAAATATTGCTTGATGTTGGTGCTGTCCTGCTTTATTCTCTGCATCGTTAATCTGGGCTGTGGATTTGTAGCTGGATGAGAGCTTGAAGGCACCTCAGGACGTGGCTGTGGTCAGTTCAGGCAGACTGAAGGGGGGAAAGAAGGTTCTCTTGCTTCAGAAATCACCCTTTTTTCACTTTTTTCTTTCTTTTTTGATCAGGTCTTGAAGTGTAGGGGGTGCAGGTTTCTCTTCACGGTGCATGGACGGAAAGCCAATGCGCAGGTAAGAAACAAAAACCATTGTTCTTCTCTTACCCAAATAGGATAAATCTTGTGAGTTGGTTTCCAACGTGCCTAGAGCATAAGGTGTTGTTTGGTTTTAGTTCATTTTTTTTTAAACCAGAGCTAGCATATAAATCATTCCTCTTTAGTACTTACTTAAATGTATTTAGTTTTCAATATTTACAAGACCAGATGTCTTTCAGGAAGACTATGGAAGGCAAGCTACAGTAATTCTCCTTCCCCCATTTACTGTCATATTTAAAATTCAGTGTTTAATTACTTAGATATTCAAATTGCATAAAATAAACTGCATGGGAATAAATTTAAACTTGATTTCCGAGGGGCATTATTTTTCCCTTGACTGAAGGAGTTTGATGGGTTGGGGTCTTGAGTGAAAAGGAGGTTTCCTTTTCTAATTGTGGATGCCAGCTGCCTCAGTTCTAATGAGCTGAAGATGCAGCTGAAGTTTAATTCAGGGGAGTTCTTGCTGTGGTTGTGTCAGAAACGTTATCTGTCACACAGAGAAAAGGTTGTCACAGTAATTCAGCACAATGACAAGTTTGCAAACAGGGTTTCCTGCTAGTTCTAGTTGGTTTTTGCTTTTCAGTGGCAGTCTCACAACAGAACTTAGCACCACATATATTTCTCTACATGATACAGGATGTGTGGAAATGGAGTTTCCTGAAGCGAAGAGAATTTGTGCAGCTTGCTTAGTCTGTGCTCTTTGGGATGTCGAAAGAGAGAAAACTTTATTATGGGTGATTCTGCAAACAGCCATGTAAGGGAAGGCAAGAATTTTAACCATAGATGAGTATATGGAGCATTTTTAGCTACAGAAACCATTAGCCTGGGCTCTGTGTAAAGAGGAAAGAAAGAAATGGCATGATGTTGTTTAATTAAATTAATTTCTCAAGTGCAACAAAAAAGGGCTGTGCTGCTGCTGCTGCAGTTAAGCTAGTGAGTAAACCCTGGGACATGATCTGGGCATCACTGAAGCCGTGCGTTGTTCAGTAGTTTTTGTGACTCCTTACAGTGAATTCCATTTTCTCCAAGATGGATTAAGTAGCAGATGAGCTCTCTTCCATCTTAGTCCTCTACGATTGCTTATTGTTTAAATCTTAACCAGCATAAACCCACAGCTTTTCAGGTTCTTGTGTTGTGCTCCATTTATCAAAACCTTTTTTGCAAAATGACACAAAACTGGTGACTAGCCTTGTCTTCTCTCCACTCTGTTTTTCGTGTTCCTCATGGAAAAATTGAGGTTCTAAATTATTTTCATGCCTGCTGTTTTGTGTGTGTCACATCGAGGCAGAGAATTTAAGTGCTGCAGTTCAGTATCTTTCTGTGGGTTTGTGGCCTTGGACTGGCTGTCGTGGAAGCTCTGTTTGTCACTCAGACTGGATGGTTTTAATGGTGGGCAAAAGGACAGGGCTGGAGAAGTAGAGGGTTTTTCATTATTGCAGCAGCCTGGCCTGACAAACACGTTTGTGTGTCTTGCTGTATGTTGAGTTCTTGAATATGCTTGCATGTTTTAAGGGTCTCTGTGTGGGTTGTTAAAATTCCTGTTTGTTCTTCTACTGCACGTCTTAGCAGAAAATGATGAAAGGTTCCTGATTGGATTTTGGGCTCAAATCTTCCTATGAAGTCCAGTTAAGCAGATGGCAGAGCACTTCCTTTTATCCCTCTGCTCGGAGCTCTGCAGCCATTTAACACATCATGTGAGTGTCCTGGGCAGTACTGCAAATAGAGGGAAGAGAGGCTTGGTCAGTACTGGATTAGTAAACATTGGTGAGATGGGATCAAATGTGTACAGCATTCAGAGGGTGGGAAATACAGTTTGAACAGACAAGGAATTCCAGCTATTCCTGTCAAGATTACAGTAGAGAAAATGCTTTGATGCTCAAACAGGATCTGTCTTGCATTAGGAAGGAAGGAATAGTTGGGGCAGGCTGTTTTTGTTCTCTGTCAGGGAGCAGCAAGAGAACTGAAGGAAAAAGCAAGGCAAGGGGGGGGCTTTGCAGTGAAGGGCATGGTCCCACAGCACCCAAACAAGGAGGGCAGAGCAGATCTGAGGGCCAGGGTGCTGCACTCCTCAGGCAGGTCTGTAGGGGTGAGGAAGGATAGGAGGTCAAGCCAGGGAGCCAGTTCAGCAGGTGAGTGTCAGTGGAATGCACAGTCAGGTGCAGACATGACTTCAATGGCTCAGTCATGAGGCCTTGAGGAGCCCCCAGGCAAAGTGGGGAGGCTCTCCCAGCTCTGTCTCACCCAGCTTTTTCCTGGCAGCCTTTCCCCAGGTTGCAGCAGTGTTGTGTTCAGAGCTGGCTTGAGCACAGGCAGCCAGACCCCACTGGAGGAAGGAGGCTTCAGATCCTGATCGTGCACTTGGGGCTCTCATGTGCACGCAGGAAGTTATCCAGCTGCTTGGACACAGCTCTTGCCCAAAACGGGCTGCAAAAGGCTTGGGAAGATTTTGGAAGTCTCCAGTAGTGATCTCATCTTTCAGAGTATGGGCGTCCTCACTGGTGAAACTGAGTTTTCTAGGCTTGGTCAGTGAAAATCAAACCAATCAATGTAAATAGGGACAAATACACCAGCTTGTTGCTGTTCTCCTTTTGTGTAACGTAAAATAATATTGCGGGCACGTTTTTCTGCTTCTTTGCATAACTCAGCTTCATTGAAAAAGTATACTGAAACCTTGCTGGCTAGGCAAGAAAATGAATCAGTGGTGTTTTTACTAATATCAGACTTCTAGCTAACTAATTCCTAGAGTGATGATTGCCACAATAAAGCATTTCCGTTTACTGAGTTGGTGATGTTGTGGTGGCGACTTCTGCTGCCAAAGGCTGAGCCAAATCAAAGGTCTTTGTTCTAGCAGTTCTGTAATGACTAGAGAAAATATTTCCTTTTTGTATGTGTTAAATTCAAACCAAAGCATTGGTAGCAGAGATTGCTACCACTTTGGTTTGCTATTTTTTATTTGCTACTGAAATCCACTACAGCAATGCATGATTTTTTGACTTCAGTAGATAGTTGTAGCCTGAGACTTGTTCTCTTTCATAGGCCTGAAGTCAGCCTGTTGTTTTCTGCTGAACTGTGTTAAAACCTGCTTGTAGTCTCATGGTAAAAACATACACTACCATAAACAAAAAAAATTCGTGTTTAAAAGTTAAAGTGCTCCATGGTGCTCTGTGACAGTATGTGTGTTATTAGGGTTTGGGTTTTTTTTTTTGAACTTTGGAAGAAGCTGCTGTAAGGATGGGTGTCTCACAGATGCCTGTGTCAATGAATGAAGTTTTGGAAACTGGCATAGTGAATAAAATGGAGGCAGAGCAGCCTGTTTATTTAGCTGACTTAGTGTTGCAGACTGCCTGTGTTCCCATTTGTACTCCTCAGCAATGTGCTACAAAAAACGATCCTTTGTCAGCCCTTTCTTAATCCCATTGTATTTGCTGATTTCCCCAGCCCTGCATTTTGATGGAAGCTAATCCCAGAATATCTGCATAGCTGGGGTGTGAATCTTTTATCCTTGCATACACATTTCCTCTCCCATCCTCAGCCCTCCTTAATCACCCCGAGTATTCAGGAGCAGCTCTGAACTCTGCGTGTGGGGGGAGGCAGCTCCCCTGCCATGTGAGAATCAAGTGCTGCCTTCTGTCTTTCACACCTCTGAGCTACTGACTCATCATTTCATTCTCTATGCATATATATGCATAAAGCACACATAATGCAGTGGAATTATTATCCTCGTGGAGGCCCATGCCATCAGACACTGGCCTTTAAATTCACACTTCTGTGCCTGTGTTACAGCAGCAACCCACCGTGCTTAACATCGAGCATCTGGGTTGGTCCAGTGTGGAAATTCCTAAGCCCATTGATCACTAGCCTTCTGCATTACCCAGAGACAAGTTAGGGATGAATGAGGAGTTCTAATTTGGTTGTTACTCTTTTTTCTCTCCATTCAATTTTCTTTAATCATTAACCAGCACTTTCTTTCCTGGAGGAGGGAGGTTGGATACAGTGCAGCCTGTCAGATAAATGCTGATGAGAACAATGCAGGAATGGCTCCAGTTCTTTATAACCAGACTCCTTTTCAGTTGGTTAAAGATGTGTTTGGCAGGGCCTCATTTAGGCAGAAAATTCCTGTTCTGTCCTGGCTAGGAAGGACTAAGACTACTTGGCCAGATTTAGGCAGTAATCACATGGCATAAGGTGGTGCCTCCCATTCCTCTGCTTCAGCAAGGAGTCCTGGGTGGTGGGGTTGGCAAGGTTCTCTGTATTCCTTGTGGAAGCATAGCTTTAATTTAATCTTTCTGTACTTACTGTCCTGTGCCAATCTTAAAGGCTCTTTGAGATCTGCTTTAGGGTTGTTTTAAATGGGAGATATCTTTGAGGAAAACCTACAGGTGTGACAGAGGGGTTCTGCTTTCCAAAAGGATGTCCTGTCCTGGATGTGCTCTTGTGATCTGTAATTATGTGAAACAGGTTTTTATTTGCAGAATGCCTATTCTATGCTTAGATGCTTTGACTGACAGTCTGTTCAAGGCAAACTGTCCAAAGTTGTAGTAACATGTCTGAAACTCTTACTTTTTTCTTTTTTTTTTAATCCCAGGGGTTGATTTGGCATAGTTTGAAACCCTTGATGCACAATAAAATCCACTTGGCTTGCTTAGCAAGACCTAAATTCTACAGAGGAATGTTTGTCACCACCTTTCCCCATCTCTTGGTAGAGGGATTAAATTACTTACCCTCTGGCCTTGGCTGCTAAGGACTACGAAATTAAGCCAATTAGGTAAACTAATCTTCAGCCAAGGTTTCTTGGGGTTTTTTTAGGGGTACCATTAAATTTGGTTTGTGTGTGCTGCTGCTAAGAGAGGGTTTAGCTGCATTGTGTGTCAAGAACTTGGCAGGACTTTGAAAATGGTTGTCAAACCCCACAAGGTGAATTTGGGTTGCGAGGGACAAGAGCGGGTGGAGGAGAGTGAGAGCAGTGTAACAGCAGAAGGATTTGTCAGAGATGTCAGGAAAGGAGAATGGTGATGAATGTAAAAAATCTGGAGTAGGGTTAAAAAAACCCCGGGCATTTAAGGTGCAGAGGCTGAGCCAGGAGCAAGCAGCAAAACCCAGAGGGGAGGCCCAGCTGGATCTGTGTAACTAAGATATGAGGGAGAGGTAATGGTCTGAAACATCTCAATGTGATCATCAAGGAGAGGGTGTGGAGGGAATGGGAAAACAGGTTAAGATTCAAGTGAATAATTTCAGCTGCTGCAAGGAGACTGGCTTCCCTGTGGTTAGAAAGTGCATTTGACATAATAATGAGAGGAAAAGATGCCAGTTATTTTTTAAAAAATTCTTTCCTTCAAGCCTGCTGCAAAATACAGTGAGCAATGGCAAAACAAAGCTAGATTTCCTTTTAATTCTTAATATGAACAAAGTGAGGCAGTGGCAGCTCACAAATGCCAGTGCACCAGAGGAGCTGGTAATGGACAGCCTGTATTTCAGTAGCTTTCCACAGCTATAAGCCATCAGTGTTTTGATATTTTGCTCAATATATTTCAATTGATATAAGTGATGGCTTTCCTTTGATGTGGGAAAAGGCAATAGTTTCCTGATTTTCTTTATTTTCCTAGTAATTGTTGTGTTGCTGGTGTATCTTTTTAGATAATTGCATGATATGTGGCAGAAACTCACATATGCCTGGAACGTGCAAAATGGCATCTCAGTTAGATGTGCACTGATCTGCTTATTTAGTTTGATATCTAGAAATAAAGGTGGGTTTAATTCTTCTTGCATAGCACTGATTTAAGTTGTAATTTGATAGTGAAGCTTGGAGTGTAGGCAGATGTTTGTGCAAAATGAGGTAAGAGATGTGTCATCTTAGTGCAGCACTGCAGAAAGGCTCCTGTTTTCTGGAGTTATGGCAGACGTGGTGTGAAGCATGATCTGTCAGCACTGACATGCTGCTGGACAGAAGGACGTTGCACTAAAGCTGTGTGACACCTTTGCACTAAAGGCAGAGCTGACATCTGTGCAGGGATGTGAGGGATAGGGGAAAAGTGCCTGAACTTCCCTAAAGGACGTCAGTTAGCTAGGACATGGCATATGGAAGTGGGGAGATAGTATGTTTTTCTTACTCTGTGCCAGTAACTTTGTATATTCTTAAGTCAGACTTCAACTTTATTTTCTTCCTTTTTTTGGTAGGCTGATAGTCATGGACACGTGGATTGTTTTGACTGTTGGGTCTGTTAGTCTCATTTGCCTTCTGTGGTCCTTACTTTGCCGTTCTTAGGAAGGATTAACCTTCTTTTGAAATGTGTCAGGGAAGGAGGATTGAGTCAGGAGCCCCCATAATTCAAAAATAACAGAAGAGACGATGATTAAGTGGGTATTCTGTGAACCTGAAAGACACTTGTAGTAGGCTGCAGGCCATCTTAAGACAGTAAAGTCTGTGTGACAGTTTAGTGTGTTCTGATATTGCAGTGATGAGCGACCCTATCAAATCGTAGGTAGAAGGACAGAGAAGTTTGGTTAAATCATGGAGCTGGAATTCTTCACAGTGGGTATCCACCTCCACCTCTGTCAAAGAAAACTCGGGTGACAGTGGGCAACTCAGCTAATCTCTGCTTTGAGTCACCCCCTGTGAAATGGGGATGATACTTCTCTACCACACAAGCCTGCTTGGAGGTTCAGTTCATAAATATATGTGTGTAGCTGGATATTAGTGTGATGTGTCATAGAAAGCACATAAAAATAGGTATAAATAGATGCCTGTTGCGAGCTGGCATTTGTTTACTTCCAAGCAAGCTTTGGTTTGAGATGGATTCCTCTTCCATGTGATCACGTGCTTGTTTCCCAGCACGGACTTTACTGCCGGTGTTGCGCTGGCGATCGCTGCGAGCCGCAGACCTCCGGCGCCCCGTCGGTGCCGGGCTCGCTGACCATGGCCCTGTATTATTATCTCCTCCGCTGCAGGTGTACCAGCACTCGGCCAGGAGAGACAGGAATGGACGTGACCAGCCGCTGCACCCTCGGAGATCCCAACAAGCTGCCCGAGGGGGTGCCGCAGCCCGCGCGCATGCCCTACATCTCCGACAAGCACCCTCGGCAGACCTTGGAAGTCATCAACCTGCTGCGGAAGCACCGGGAGCTCTGCGATGTGGTGCTGGTAGTGGGCGCCAAGAAGATCTACGCCCACAGGGTGATCCTGTCAGCCTGCAGCCCCTACTTCCGAGCCATGTTCACCGGGGAGCTGGCGGAGTCTCGGCAGACGGAGGTCGTGATCAGAGACATCGACGAAAGGGCCATGGAGCTGCTCATCGACTTTGCCTACACCTCTCAGATCACCGTAGAAGAGGGGAATGTCCAGACCTTGTTGCCAGCTGCTTGCCTTCTCCAGCTGGCCGAGATCCAGGAGGCCTGCTGCGAGTTCCTCAAGAGACAGTTGGACCCTTCCAATTGCCTGGGCATCCGAGCTTTTGCTGACACTCACTCGTGCCGTGAGCTGCTGAGGATCGCCGACAAGTTCACACAGCATAACTTCCAGGAGGTAGGAAGCTGATGCTCTGGAGCTGTGGTGTAAAGTGTGTCAATGAGAGCTTGCAGCAGCTCTCATTTTGTCCTTCTTCACATCTGCTGTGTGCCCTTGTAGTGGTGGGTGCCAGATGTTAGGTGGGGAAGAAAGAGGGAAGAGGTACTGGTAGGTACTGGTACTCGTGGTTTATATGTGATCCCACAGCATTTCTTCTGTGAAAGTTGTGTGGGGAGTCCTGCGTGGGAGGCAGGGTTGTGGGTGTGTTTGGAATTGGCATTGAATCTGACATGGCTGCACAACAGTATGACATTCCACTCCTCTTCCAGAGGTGTTCTGGATTCTACATGATTGGAGGGGAAGGCAGATGTTAAAGTAAGGACAGCATATCAATAGAACCAAAAAGATTGAAGTTGAGCTCTGGGATTGCAAAATTGGATGTGTGTGGGAGCACACAGCTGCCTCAGTGGAGTCTTCGACTCCTTTGCTGTAGCAGAACTAAGGTTTTGCATCTATTATTCAGCAGAAGTTGTCTGAAAGTAATTCAGATGTGTAATATTGTGGCTGACCTTTATATACTCAAATCTCTCATCCTTTGCTAATTCTGCTTAGATGATTTTTTAGGGGGGGGAAAAAATGCCAGCAGCTGGTTCAGGGAAGGATCAGCATAATAATTAAGGATTCTGTGAGCAGCAGTCAGAGAAGAGTGGGTCTTTATTGAACTATTATAGCTAAATGCATAAAGGAGCCTAACTCTTTTAAGTAGTGTCTTTCCTGAGCCCTGATTGGAAGAACAGGGATTTGTTTGTGCTTTAGAAGCAGCTACTCTGTAGGAGCATGGTCAGCATGAAGGTCTGGTCCTCTGATAGGAAGATTCACCTCTTGCCTCTTCCAGAAACTGCAGTCTGCCATCCCTTGGAACAGGCAGCCTGCTGTGGAGAAGTCTCCACTTCCCACCAGCTTCACAAGTGGATCCTTTTCAAACCAAGGGAGTGACTCCGATATTGGCTGCTGGTGCTAATTTAGTTTCCCCAGGGAAGCAGCAGTGTGTTAGTGCTGTGAGTGGTTGCAGCTTTTTTGATTTTGACATGCAGGAATCAGATTGGAATTGTATTAATTTTGGTCAGGTGGAAGTTAAAAAAAAATCTGAGCAGAAGCAACGCAACAGAATGTGGCTGTTGGACACAGTGTACACAATATTTGGTATCCAGTTGTAGGCACAACATCAGTTTACTCTAAAAGTTGCAATTAAATACATCTTTTGTAACCAAGTAGAATTTGCTGTTTAAGATGAGGGTGTTTTTTGTAGAACTTGGTGGTTTCCCAAACCCCTACATTTAGCTGGCCATTTCCTCTGCTCTGTGCTTGCCCTGCACTTCTTTTCTTCTGTGTTTTTTTCTTTTCTTGGGAGCAAGATGGTAACCAGATGGTCACTTATTTTCAGTGCTTGGTCCTTTTAATGGTTAGATCTTGTTATTACACAAGTAGAGTGTGCTTACAAGCCTCTAAATAACTTTTTAACATCTTAACAGTTTTGTTTTAAAATGTTTTAGCATTAATACATGCAGCTGGCTCTTAAGAGCTGATTGCTCTTAATTTTGCTCTTTAATTTTGCAGTCCCTTGAAGACATCTTTCTGTCTTCTTTATTCCAGTTAAAAGCACACAAAGGCAAAAGGTTTGGATTCAAGAAAGCACTCTTCCTCAAGGATGATGCAAATTTATAATTGACTTAAATGAATTGTGGCCTCTGGAGAACAATTGCTTGGATTAGGGCACTGTTTCTTTGGCCTGGGTAGGTTTTGGTGTCCCTTTCGGTGCCTCAGGAGTTTTGCAGCTCTCTGTCCTTGATGATCACTTCTTTTGCTTCCAGTTGCTTCTCTGCAGACCATGTTAGTGGTGTTGCTTGTTGGGATTGCATTCTGTTCTGCCAGTACTTTCCATCTGGAGAGTGGATTGGTAATCCCTGATGGAAGCCAGGGACGTGGCTACTTAATCATCCTCCACTGTGGAGGCTGAGAACTGATAAAAAAAATGTGTGTGGCTCTGTAGAGGCTCTATGGTCATCATTCCTCCCAGCTGGGAAAAAGAAATGTGAGATGGGAGCTTCATGGATAGCAATGTGAAATATTAAGCATTAGGCAGCAGGCCAACCCATGCAGTTACTTTGAATGCAGTTTGAATTGCTTCATGTCCTCTGCTGTGCTAACCTCTGGTTCTATTAATTTTTATGTGTTTTGCTGCATTACATCATTAACTTCTTGGTAAAATGTTTTTCCATTTTTTTCCATTCCCCCCAATTTAATTTGTTGCCTAAAACCCCTAGTGAATCTTGTGCATGTAATGTGAAATGGTTCCATTAGCAACTCTGCTGTACAAAGGCAGCCTCTATTTTTTTTTTGTTTGGTCTCTTGACATCTGTGTGAAGGAAAAAAATACACTTAAGGATGAACAACTTGTGCTTTTTTCAAGAGACAAAAATTACACTCCATATTGTATAGTCTGACATTTATTCTATCTGTAAAAACAGTGATGCACATGAATAGTGCAGAGGAAATGAAAATCATCCAATTCTTGTGCAGTAAGCAAGTCATTCAAATACATCATTAATATTAGTCAGCTAATTATAAGTGTCCTTATAATTAAGCCAAAATAAACCAAAGCATTTTAAATAAAGATTTGTTTTACTGTGTAGACTAACAAGTTGCATAGTGGTAATAACTTGGTTTAAAGTGCTTCCAGTGCTTTGAGTTTTATGAGGTCATCAATGCAACTGGGTTTTTTGAGAGTGGAAGACACTGGATCACAATTCTTAACTCACAGATTTCCAGAGCTGCTTTTTTCACAGTCTGAGGCTGCATTTACAAACTGTCAGAGTAAAGTTTACACATATGCTGGTCTTTGTAGAAGGGAGGAAAACTGGAAAAATGCTGATAAATATCTTTAGTGACCAACTCAGTTCTTGCTCGAGGGCCAAAGCAGTGTGAGGGCCAAACTTGTGGTCCTTACTGCTCCTGAAAGCCCACAGGACCCAAAAACCAAGTCTGGTAACTGGACTTCTTGTCTGCTGTGTTCTTTTTTAACAATACTTTCTGTTGTCAGTAGCTTGGCAGTTCCTGTGTATTTGTTCAGTGCCCTTAAAACTTATTTAGGTAATTAAAAGGACTGCAGGATTTGCTGCTGAAATTATCGTGTCAAAGAATGTTTTTCTTTAATTTATGCAGCAAATCATGAACTAAGTCAAGGAATTCTAGTGTGGTTGCAAATGATAAGGACAAGCCAATATTCAGTTATTTTCTGTCACTGAACCCCTCGGCGATTACAAGCTGCAGGCTGGGGGGTGCTCGTAGGGAAGCCAAGCTGGCACTTATCAATCCAGGCCATTTCTACAGTCTTCAGTTTGATTCTTGCCTCTTCCCCCCCTGCCTGGTGCCTGTGCAGGAGCTGTGGTGGTGTGTGAGCTCTCGAGGCAGTGGGACTGACTCACGTGTGCTCTGTGCTGTGCTGTGTGAGCAGTCCTCCAGCAGCAGCCAAAGCCTCCCAAGGAACTTGGTTGCTATCTTGGATGCTGAAGGAATTAATGTGTTTGCAGATTTAGTGGCTTGAATTTCACAAGAGATCAGTCCTTAGGGGCTCAGGAGGCTCTGATTCCCTCTTTAGTGCATCTCAACTTGTGCATACTCCATGTATATATTTAGAGCAAATGAAAGAGGCAGGATCAGATGAGTCCCTCTCCTGAAATATTTTCTGGTCTGCCACAAATCAGCATTCAGGCTTCCCATGTTCTCTGCAGTGCCTCTGGTAATTTGTTTGAAACTCTTATTTTTGTGCTCTGTTTTGGTTTTCTTGTCAATCTCTCTACTCTTATACAGCTTTTGAGTCACATATTTATCACAGTATTATTTCTGCCTTATATATAAGACACAGCAAAAAAGGAAACAGATTTTAAAGAAGGGCTTTGTTTTTGCTAAATTTTGGCACCTGATCAGTGTGTTGTGTGTTTTTAACCTTTTAAAAGCGTCCTATAAAAAAACTTGGTGTAAAATTCCCTTTCATTTTCATCCCCATCTAAAAGTGCCTTGTTGTGTTGGTAGGGACTGACTGCAGACTGCTCTGTGCAGCAAACCCTTCATGTCTGCTGGTACCAAAACTGGGTGGGTATTTGGTGTTTTACTGAGCCAGTCCATGAAGTGCTGGAGTGGTGCTTGGCCCACTGTCCTGACTTTCTTCCTGCTTTCCTTTCCCAGGTGATGGAGAGCGAGGAGTTCATGCTGCTTCCTGCCAACCAGCTCATAGACATTATCTCCAGTGACGAGTTAAATGTGCGCAGTGAGGAGCAGGTGTTCAACGCTGTGATGGCCTGGGTCAAGTACAGCATTCAGGAAAGAAGACCCCAGCTGCCACAGGTAATCCTGAGCACTGTAACGTTCCAGGCTGCTTTATCCAGGGGGAGGCCAAGGAGGGCTGATGAGGTGGTGCCACAGCAGTTCTGAATGCCTGCAGAGCCACTGAAATTCCCTCTGACCCCCATCTGTGTTAGGTGGCTGGCACTGTCCCTTCCTCTGCACTGGACAGGGCCTTCAAAAGGGGCTTTGTTGATTGTTTCCAGGAAGACTTGCCAAACTAGCTCACTACAGCAGTCTGTCCAGACAAACCTGCCTGCAATGCTTCGAGTGTCGTATCAAAACCACAGTGGAGAAGAAAAAGCTTGTCTTGGTTTGCAGTGCATCTGTAAGCTCTGCTGCTTGATTTGTGCCTCAGCCTTCATGGGGCTTGTCAGAATGGTTTTGTTGGAATGCAGTGTTTCATCTAAGCCAAGGCATTTCACAGAGCAGAACCCATTCTGACAAAGCTGTCAGCCCAAAGCCTCTGAAGTCTCGGGCTGGCTGATCAAAAGAGGGGAGCGTCTGCCTGCCTCAGTGTTTCTGCTTTGGAAGTAGACATTAAATGCTACTTTATTTACTGGAAAGCTTTTGAAAATGGCTTTAAATAAACAAACCAAACTGGAAAAACCTGCCATTCTCAAGGCAGCTCTTAATGCTTTTATAACTGTTTGCCTCTGTCTCTACCTGCTTGTGCCTCTGAATTCTAAACCATTGTGAAAGGTGTGTTATTCCTTATTGTTCATGTACTCTGCAGTACCACTCAGGTTTAAGAGAGCTAAGTGGTTGATGAAACTAATAATTAAATTAGCGTTCAGGCAGATGTATTGATATCTATCATTTTTTTAAATATTTCCAACTGTGACCTTGTTTTTGGTTGTTAGGAGATCCAGTGTATTGTCCCCTTTCAAAGACTGATTTTTCTGCTGGGTATCTAAACTGGTGTATTGAAAAGGCAAAGATGCTGTGTGTGTTTGCCTGAGGAATTGTTAAGTCTTTATCAAAATTTGTTAGCTGCTATGGAGCCAGTGCAGAGGAGGGCCACCACGTTGGTCAGAAGGATGGAGCACCTCTCCTGGGAGGAAAGGATGAGAGAACTGGCATTGTTCAGTTTGGAAAAGAGAAGGCTTTGTGGTGACCTAATTGTGGCCTTCCAGTACCTGAAGGGAGCTGATGATGGAGAGAGACTATTTACAAGGGCCTGGAGTGACAGGACAAGGGGGAATGGCTTCAGACTAACAGGAGCAGGGTTACATTGGATAGCAGGAAGAAATTCTTTACTGTGAGAGTGGTGAGGCCCTGGCACAGGTTGCCCAGAGAAGCTGTGGCTGCCCCATCCCTGGAAGTGTTCAAGGCCAGGCTGAATGCAGCTCTAAGCAAAACCTGGTCTAGTGGAAGGTGTGCCTGCCCATGGCAGGGGAATTGGAACCAGATGACGTTTAAACCCCTGCTAACACATTATATGATTCTATTGTTTTCCATTTGGCTTCTTGCATCTCTGTGGGTATTTGTGGTTCACCACCTATGTTCTGCTTTGTTTCAGGTCCTGCAGCACGTCCGTCTGCCACTGCTGAGTCCCAAGTTTCTTGTGGGTACAGTGGGCTCTGATCCGCTAATTAAGAGCGATGAGGAATGCCGGTAAATCCCCTCAGTGATTCACAGAATTGGATTGTGGTGTTCTCTAAAACTGTGCTCGTTTGTCAGCGGTAAATGGGTGATGCCTGACAAGCTCATCTTTTGGAGCAGGGAGGAGACAAGATCCAAGAAAAAGTGTTTTCTATTTCCATAATAAGTCAGTGGTGTGCCCTAGAAATACTTTCGTTCTTTCAGGTTTTCTGTGAAACAGCAAACTTTGACTGTGCAGTTTGGCTCTTGGTAAAAGTGTATTGATTTTCATTTTGCCTTTTTTTTCCTTCCTCTAGTCATGGCCTTTTATTACAGTTTAGTTGTTGCATGGCTTTCATGATGATTTCAGTCAGATTTAAAGTAGTTTTTCTGGTAAAATGTCTGCACTTTGATAACTGAATTGGTCTGTGGGATGAGTCTGCTCTCTCCTACAATGCTAATGCAGGGAAAGTTGTTGCTTCCTCCTCTTATGGTATGAGTCTCATCTTTCTGGTTCTACAGAGTTCTGTATCATCCATAAAGCAAACAATTTATATTATACTTGTTGTAAGAAAGTTCAGGGGATAGGCTGAATTTTTCTCTTCCTGAATAAGCATTCATACTGGGGGAATTCCATATTTGTAGAGGGAAGGAGCACTTTTTTGTTCTTTTTTTGTTGTTTTGTTTTATTCAAGGGTTTGGAATATTAGGATTAGTCCAGGTGGCAAGTCATGAATGGATGGACAGTGTGAGCTGGCCAGAGCTGATGGAGAAAATATTCATCAGAAGGGTACTATCTCCATCTATTGGTTGTGTGTGAATTATGTATTTGTGTGCTTTCCAACTCCTGTTCTGTTTTGAGGCAAAACAATAGATTATTAAGTTTTAGCTTGAGGCAGACTGGGTTTTTCTTTTCTGCACAACAAACCTGACAGATTTCTTGTCATAGTTTTTTATCAATCTCTTTATAGCAAGCAATACCTGTTATCAACTCTGGCCAACTATTGGTACTGGTTTACTGCTGTCACTGTGTAAATGGCTTGTAAACAACTGATGTTTAGGTGACAATGTGGGTTTTAACTGGAGCTGTTCATGCACTTGTGAATACCTAAAGAACATGGCTACTGCTGGCTGATGTTCCCAGCAATTCTGATTTACACCTTCTCCTCAGACTGATATCGGGGGAGCTTCAGGGATTAATGTTTTGCTGTCTTGCACAGGGATCTGGTGGATGAAGCTAAGAACTACCTGCTGTTGCCCCAAGAGCGGCCGCTGATGCAGGGACCAAGGACGAGGCCGCGCAAACCCATCCGCTGTGGAGAGGTGCTCTTTGCAGGTGTGTATCCTTGCAGGTGTGTATGTAGTGTCCAGAGGAGGGCTGTGAGGATGGTGAAGGGTCTGGAGAGGCCATAGGAGGAGTGGCTGAGGTCACCTTGTTTTGTTCAGCCTGGAGAAGAGGAGGGTGAGGGGAGACCTCATCACAGTCCGCAGCTTCCTCGCAAAGGGGCGTGGTGGGGCAGCACGGGTCTCTGCTCTCTGGTGACCAGTGATAGAACCCGAGGGAACAGCATGGAGCTGTCAGGGGAGGTTCAGGGTGAGTATTAGGAATAGAGTTTTGACCCAGAGCACAGTCTGGCACTGGAACAGGCTTCTCAGGAAGATAGTCAAGGCACCAAGCCTGCCAGAGCTCAAGTAGCCTTTGGACAGTGCTGTCAGGCACAGGGTGTGATCTTTGGGGTTCTCCTGTGCAGGAGTTGGACTTTGATCCTAGTGAGTCCCTTCCATCTTGGTTTATTTTTTGATTCTGTATATTGCTCCTGCTGGTTTAGGCCAGGAGACTCACAGCAGGATTTTCTGGTGATGGTTTCCCTATAAGGCCGATCTTCACAACATTATTTCTGAAGTGACCTGTGCATTGATATTTGGATTCTTGAGTTTACTTACACATTCTTATTGGTATGATTTTCTTTGGTGCTGTGAATATCACAGTGTTTCCAAACTTGTGTTAATGCTCTTGAAAATCACATTTGGTTTTCTAAGTATAAACCTCAGAATGACTCAGAGATGGGGCTACTGGGTTAAGGCTGGTAGAGTCTGAAGGGATTATTTGTACCAGGAGCACATGCAGTGTGTGAGCTCGGGGTGTTGTTATGACACTGTTTCTTGTGTGTGTGTGTGTGCAGTGGGAGGCTGGTGCAGTGGGGATGCCATTTCCAGTGTGGAGCGCTACGACCCTCAGACCAACGAGTGGAGGATGGTGGCTTCCATGAGCAAAAGGCGCTGTGGCGTCGGAGTCAGTGTTCTGGATGATCTCCTCTATGCTGTGGGAGGCCATGATGGCTCCTCTTATCTTAACAGTGTGGAAAGGTATGTCTCCATAAGGCCACTGTGCAGGATGTTAACCCTCAATGTTTAAACGTGGATGCAGCCTCTTAGAAATGAGTTCATTTTGCCAAGTGTGTTCTTGTTCTGATGAAAACCTGAAATTTATATTACCAGTTATCTACATTCCCTCCTTCCTTGCATGCTCTTCAATATTGTGTGGACTTGCTGCTGAGCTGAGACTTTATGCATAGCAGCTTGTGTCATGTTATCCCCATCTTAATGGGACAAGCCATAGCCTTGGGAATAGGAAAGGAATCTCCAAGAGATAGGTCTGGGTATAATTGTTGGGAGGAGTGATGATCCTGGTTAACCTCTTTTGCAATTGCTTGTTTGTTTTTAGCATTGTCGAGGAAGGTGAGGTTACATTAAGCATTCTTAGATATTGAGGGAAAGATCTGGAATTTTGTGGAGTAGCAACTAGAGAGTTAAGGAACCTTGAGACTTAGAAGAAGGAAAATATGTCAGTTTTAGACCTGTGAAAGACTTAAGTCAAACAAATTTTACCAAACTTACTGTTTATGGGAGTTATGTCAATTCCCATGCCTAAAAGGCACATGACTTAAATAATGACTCAGATCTTCTAGTACTCCAAATCTTGGCCCTGTAACAAATCCTATGAGCTATACAAATATCTCCTCCATCCCCAAGACTCCCCTTCTTCCCACCTACCTCCTTGCATACTCCCAGATTCCCAAATCGTGGCTCTAGCCTTGCATCTCCCGTGTCCTTCACTTTTCTTCCTATGCACCATATTTCCTTGTCTCTATTCCCAAGTGCATCTGATTCCTTCATCTTTTATCTGGAAGTGCAAGTCCCAGTGCTGGCTGAGTTCCTGTGTGAACTGCAGAGAACAGAGAGCCGAGTAACTCTGGCTGCTGCTCTTTGCATAGCTGCAAGTTACCACATGCCAGCCAGTCCCTGCCAACCTGCTCCCTCAGGAACCTGAACCTTTGATCTTCAGCTTGAATCATCTCAAGCTGCAGTTTGAACATCCCTTGAATAACATGTACTGGGTGCACTTCAGGGGTTTTATCCAACTTACAAAGAGCTGTGCTGCAGTTTAAGCTCAAGATAGGCAGGTTTCACAGCCTTAGTAGCTCTCAAACATGGGAGAGTCTGAAGCAGACCTAGACTGGTAATCTGTGCTGCTTGATGTGCTTTTCCAGGTATGATCCCAAGACCAATCAGTGGAGCAGTGATGTGGCCCCTACCAGTACCTGCAGGACCAGTGTTGGAGTAGCAGTTCTGGGAGGCTATCTCTATGCTGTGGGTGGCCAGGATGGTGTCTCTTGTCTCAACATTGTGGAAAGGTACTTTTTAATTACCTAAAAAAGGGGAAAAATGTGGGGCACAGGGCGAAGAGGGTCTCATGGGAGGTGCAGTTGATGTAGATGAGCTGGAGAGGAGGTAGAATCTATACAAATCTTGCAGGGATTTTTGTTTGGAGACAATTATTGAACATTCCAAGTTGGAAGGGACCCACAAGGATCACTGAGTCTGGGCCAGTTTTGCTGCCCCTTTGTGAAGATGTCAAGACTTTACTAAGCTCTGGTGTTTATTCTTTTACCAGGTATGATCCCAAGGAAAACAAATGGACTCGAGTGGCTTCCATGAGCACCAGGCGCCTGGGAGTTGCAGTGGCTGTGCTAGGAGGCTTCCTCTATGCTGTGGGAGGCTCTGATGGAACATCTCCTCTCAACACTGGTATGCCTTTTGCTGTCCCTTAATTCCAGTCAGCACTTGTCAAGGTCCTGTTTGTCCTTAGTGTCTGTCCCAACGTGGCTGTTGAATACCTTAGTGATCAGCTTGAGGTGTTTTTAATTCTATAAGTATTATTTTGCCATACACCAATTCATTCTCCAGGCTTGTGACCCCCCTACTACCTTGTTGTGCATGCCATATTTTTCTGCATATTTTCACTGTGTTTAGCAGTGTGTCCTGAATGCAATGCTTTGATCATTTGCACAGCAGTTGCAAGCACATCTTTTTTCCTGCAGCAGTCCTTTTCTGCTGTAGGAAGGAAGGTGCCAAAGGTAAAACTGCTGCAAGATGATAATGCAGTCCAGTTTGTAGCATTGCCAGCTCCCTCTTGAGTGAAGATCTGAATGTGGTTGGTTGTGCAGGGCTGGAGACAGGAGAGAAAATACCAAGCGTTCTGTGGAAGAAATGAAACAAGACACTGGTTTATTTTATTTTTCACTCATGGAAATCGTAGTGTCTTTACAGCAAAGACTTTGGGCGAGGGTTCAAAAGTCCAAACCCTCGCTGCCTCCCAACCCTGTTGTCCAAAGACACGTCCTTTCCTCCACAGTGGAACGCTACAATCCCCAGGAGAACCGCTGGCACACCATCGCACCCATGGGGACGAGGAGGAAACACCTGGGCTGTGCAGTGTACCAGGACATGATCTACGCTGTAGGAGGCAGGGATGACACCACAGAGCTCAGCAGTGCTGAGAGATACAACCCCAGGACCAACCAGTGGTCTCCCGTTGTGGCCATGACGTCCCGCCGGAGCGGAGTGAGTTTGGCTTGCTTTGCTTGCCCACACCACACGTCACCATGTGGTGAGAGCACAGGGTGAAGTGTTGGCTTGTGAGGGGTGTTTTTTGTCCTCTGAGCCCTGTGAGTCTTTTCTGAGGGGAAATGTTTGCAAAAAGCTCTCTAGCAAGACTAGAGGATGAAGGGTTACTCATGTCTTGCCCTACACAGCTGTTTAAAGGTCTTGAGGATGAGAACATTGAACCTGAAGGTCTTTTTTTAAATATTTTTGGCCTCTTCTCTGGAGTCAATGACTTAGGCTTAAAGCAGAGGAGATTTTAGGTTCTTACTTGGTATGAGATGTTTTTAAAGAACACTATCAAAATTAGCGTTTGTATCTCTCTGAATGAATTAGGAGGTGAAAATACCCACTTCCCCAGAGGAAAAAGCTGGGAAACTGGGTAAATGTGCTTAGATTCAAATTCCTAGCAGCCTTGAGGTATGTGTGTGGGATCAAGGTTTCTGGGCTTTTGCTTACTTTGCTGTCCCTCTTCACTCAATCCTGTGAGTACGGAGAGTGACAGAATGTTCTCATCAACTGCTAATTTTGGTGCTCTCTGTAGACTTGTGAACAAAAGATTAACACAGTGTTTTGAGTAGTCATCATGTTTGGGCAGATGCAAATGTTATGAATATTTATCATAGGCTATTGGATTATATAGTAATGACTGGATTGAATCTATCTGTATTGTCTGGTGAGGCAAGCAGGAATTTGAGCAACTGCTGGTTTTGGAGGTGAAGAACGTGTATTTCTTTCTGTCTTCAAAGCATATGGCATGCTGTCCAACACTTCCATTTTACTTACTGATTAGGCATTGACTTTTTATCAGCTGCTTTTATATTTCCTTTCTGTAGAAACTGCTAAACAGATGCTTCTCTATCTGCAACCCTCCTGAGTCTTCTGACTTCCTCAAAGCCAAAAGAAGGATCATTTTCCGTTGTGTTCCTGCTCTTTCAGTATTACACTATATGTTTTCCTCTGGAAGTGATCATCTATTTGACATTTCAGTGATTTTGTGCTTCAGGAGAAAGGCTGGTGGCCAAGGTGCTTACAGATGGTCCAAGCCTCAGCCTGAGAGGTTTGGGACCAGGGACTTACCTGTGGTTTTGCTATTTGAAGCAAGTTTTCCAGGCTGTGGACTGCTAGATATTTTGGTGCATACATGTCACACTTGGGGAAGAATTTTGGACAAGAATATAAGTTTTGGCTAACAGAGGCTTAGATTCTCCTGTATCTATTATCATTCAAATGAATCTACTTTTTGTAGCTAGCAATAAGGGTATTCTTTCCTTGAGAAAAAATTTGCTTTTTTTTTGAGATATATATATTTAGCTTTCCACATCTCATTTTTAAGGGTTTTCTATTTGTACCATGCCCTGAAGAAAAAAAACCCCAACCCTCTACTGCAGTCTGCCTTTCACCAAACATGGTTATTAAATCCTTTTATAAGTATTTCAGCACTTCTTTCTAGGACATCCTAGCTAAGCAGCTACTGTCTGTGATGGCTGTTTTGCAGGTTGGCCTCGCCGTGGTGAATGGACAGCTGATGGCAGTGGGGGGTTTTGATGGCACAACGTACTTGAAGACCATCGAGGTGTTTGATCCAGATGCTAACACATGGAGGTAACTTGAGTTTGGGAGACAATCCAATAGTGAAGTCCAGCTGGGGCTGTCCTAGGCAGATTAGAAAGAACCTGGGTGTGGTAGAGCCAGCACAACACTCACACTGTGGCTGTTACCTTTCATGAAAGTATGAGAAAGAATCACATTTTGAAAAATATCCCAGTATACCCCTTGTGTTTGCTTTGGTCTGAGTCTCTCTTGCTTCCCAATAAAATTAAGCTTGCCCTTAGCAGAAGGAACTCACAGCCACAATGTAGAATTCAGCTGTGAATCACAGTGGCTGTGATTTCCAAATTCTTTTGGAGGAGCTGAAACAACACCTGAAATTCTGATGTTTGTTCCCTTAAATCTGCAAGACAGCAACTGGAAGAATTCCATCTGATGTACAAGCTGAGGGAAATCATATGAAATTGCTGACCCAAAATATGTACTGAGCACAAAAGAAGTAGGAAAAATAACCTGTCTAGTCGTAAATATACTTGACAACAATTGCTTGCGTATTTATTCCTAAATCAAATGAGTATAAAGTTTCAAGAATCTCTGGGTATTCTTGTTGTAGTAATCTGGCAGGGGTGGGGAATGGAAAGAAATTAATGTCCTTATTCTTACTAGTAGTAGTAGTTTAACCCTTTCCAGCTAAGAAAAACTGTCACAAGCAGCAGTGGAAGAAGTTTCCCTTGTTTGTTGAGCCATGGAGAGTGTCTTGCACTGCTGAGGAAATCAGTTGAGAGGCAGAAAGGGGAATATGCAGCTGAAATGAGTAGGATGCTGGAGTCTGTAGGCATCGGATGTCCCTATGAAGTGCACCATTTCAGTAAACACATGGTGCTTGGGATATGTTGCATCTTAGTTGAAACAGCTGCATTTCAGGTATTAGAAATATAAAAGAAATTAGTTGAATTGTGAGGAGCAAACCTGTTCTTGCTCCTGTGTTACCCAAAATGTAGCCCAAGGTCACAGCTACAGCCTGCAGAGTTCTTTTCTTGTATATTCAGACAGGGAGAAAGAAGTCATTACTTGAGTAATGGAGATATGGTGTCAAAAGGAGAAGCAGTTTCTGTTTTGAGAGAGAAAGGCTTGAGCAAATACAGCTGTTGCAAGTGTGTTAACGTGAGTGCTACCCAACTCCTCCATGGTCCACTCTGAATGGACATTAACCATGGTCTAAATGTGCTCACCAGGGCTGGTTGGGGGTTTTCCCATGACAGCTCCAAACTGTGCTCCCAGGGATTAGCTGCTGTGGTGCCCCCTTGGAAGGATGTGAAGGAGTGTGACCCCAAACCCTTGTGTCTGCAGGTTGTACGGCGGGATGAACTACCGGCGGCTGGGAGGAGGCGTAGGAGTTATCAAAATGACACACTGTGAATCCCATATATGGTAAGCATCCAGAGGGAGGGAGTCCCCTTGGTTCTCATTCCTAGAAAAACTGAAGAGACTTGTTGACACTGGACCTCTTTGCAGCTCTAGTATGCACGGTCTAGATCCAATGTAACTCTTTGCTGGTGACTCTTTCTATGGAATTACAAAAATGACTTCTGTGAGAGTGTGCCCAACGGGAGACCACGTTGTCAGACTCCAGGGAACCACTGGACAAAAGTAGAAGTGTTGCTTATGTCCGTATTTTTACTAAATAGTTACATTTTTTGAATAAACCAAACTGTAACAGTTATAGTAGCGTAAAGGATGGCTGATGTAGGACTACATGCTGTACTGGGAGTCTGGCAAGGAGGAGGGTTTTCCTCTTTCCCTCCTGCTGTGTGAGCAGTGGATGTGGCAGCTGTTTGGTGGGCGAAAGAGAAAAGTGATACAGAAAACATTGCTTTTGCCTTATTTACAGAGAGCTTCAAAAAAAGTACTTGACCTGCAAGGTGCCACCTTTGCACAGAAGCTTTTCTGTGCACAGAGTATATTTATTTTTTCATTTAATTTGTATCATGTATTTTCTTTGGGTCGCTCACAGCGATAATTCCAGCTTTTTATATACATATATATGTGTGCATATATATATATATGTATTTTATAGATATATATATGTATATGTGCGTTGTGGGATTTGCATTTTGACCAGCTGGTGTTCTGGGCAGGGCCATGTCCTGCCAGCTGTTGTGGTTCCAACCCTTGTGGTAATGATTTAGGGTCTTTTAGAGTACAGGAGAGCTGTGAGGATGGGTGCCTGAGTATCTTTTCATTCTTGCTGGAGGCAAGAAGTGGAACTGGAACTCTCATCTATCGACTGAATCAGTGAAGTGCCCAAAAAGGGTGAGAGGCAAAAGGATTTCAAACGATGCCTTTTTACTGTACAGTGTATGGTACAAAAGTTCAGCTTTTGTCTCTCCTCTCCCCTGTGTGTGAACCTAGAAACAACTAGTTGTTGCTCACTTATAAAAGCCTTGTTCCTTCTGTTGCCTGCTAGGTATCAGTTCTTGTCTGAAGCTGAGGTGCAGGTATCACCTGTTAATTCTGACATTCACTTCTATTCTTGCTAGAAGGGCAGACCCACAGCCAGCTCCTTCCTGCTGAGAAAAGCTTAGACCAGCATCACCTCAGCTGCCCTCTTGTCTGTCTTTAGAATTCCAGCCCACGATGAGATGGTGCCCTGCCTTTTAAAGATTTTTGTGCACTTTGCCTCTGTATGTTTAGAGCAGGGAAAGGTACGAGGCCCGTTAGATTTTGGCAGGGAAAGACTGTTTGCTGGCACCGTGAGTAACTGGAGGCACCCGGGGTGGGGGGAGGGGAAGGAGGAACTCAAGACTGAATTGTTCTGTTTGTACTGTAATGTCTATTGAATAGGAAAGAACGACCTTTTGCACCTGATCTAACTGTGGACCTTACTAAATCTGGTTTTAAAAGAGTAAGAGGATTGTAAATTCTTGAGATGGAAAAAGGCAGTGCTGACATCTAAAGTTCTTTAACTTCATAGTTTGATTCATGTAACTCAGATTTTAATGTGCTTGAATATAGTAAAAATTACACTACAGTCATAAATGGGTCATTTTAAACCTTTTTTAAAAGCCCTTTCCCCCCTAAAGGTCGGTATTCTTGTGTTTACATATGAAGATCATTTGCACCTTTACAAGGAAAACAAGTATTCTGTAAACAAATGTTTACATGTATCATTTATGCTTTTTTCTAGCATGAGTAACTTGTATAAATAGTGCTATCTTAATAAATTTCTTCTATGCTGTTCTTGGTTTGTTCCTTGGGGTGAAAGCAGTGGGTTATGGTTTATGTGGAAACAGATGCTGGAGGGTTTTTCTCAGACACCAGTCCAAGTAAAATGGGCTTCAAACTCTGCTAGTTTAGTGTTACCCTACAATTAGAAGCACATCCCTCAGAACCAGCCTTTTCTGGAAGGAAACATCTGTGCTATCTGGCTAAATGTCTCTCTGCTCACTTAGTGCAGGTATCAGTGAGGGCAGGGAAGAGGTTACAAGAGGCCATTCAGAATTTAGTTTCTTAAGAGTTTATGCAAATTTGTTGGAAAGAGCTGGGCATTAGATTTAGAACTAAACCCTGGGTTGTAACAGTCCTGTTTCCAAAACAAATACAGGTGCCACTGACTGTCACAACTTGTACTCATTTGTCCAGTGCTCTTCTGATTCCAGATAGCAAACTTTGTCTAAGGTATTTCACAAAAGGGAAACTAAAGTACCAGAAGTGATAGTTTGAGTAGCCGCTGAGCTGTCAAGACCTTCAGAAGATCACTTAGCTGCTTCTGCCAAGGTAAGAGTTACCACAGACTGCAACCTTGCCACATAAAAATAAACAAGTGCTTGTTTCTTTATCTAATTCTGGAAGTAGGTTAGGAGATAGGCATGCAATTATGTCATGTTAGGCAGTTTTACATTGGGAAAAGAAAGGAAACTTGCATCCCTATTTAGGGAGAAGGCCACAGCACAAATCATCAGTGCGTAGAGATGCTGCACAAGTGTGAAGTAAGAAACAGTGAATTTTGCTGCTCACAGAATTATTTAACAAGTGGTGGTTTAGTCAGGTAAGCTAAAGTTGGAAATAAGCACCAGATTAGGCACAGACCAATCTATTGGCAAAAGATGGAAAATATTTATTTAGTAATGTATTACAAAAATTCTAGGACTTAGCAGGTACTACTTCCTTTATGTCCCTTTAACCTCTAGCCAGGCACTGTGCACTAGCCCTCTGAACTCTTACCTGCTCTAGAAGGGAGAGATCTAATACAAAATTTGAACACACAGCTCAAACCCCAGAGATCTCTGGCCTACAGGATGACATCCAATATTAAAACACATCAGGACAAAGCCTAGTTACTGTCTAGGTTATCCACAGATCTCACTTTCCCACCTATTAACCCACCTCACAGGACCAACGGGCTGCCAACAAGGCAGCCTGGGCAATCACATGCCCAACTGGAATGTACAACACTATCACCATTACCAAGTGAACTTAGCAGGCTACAACGGGAGCCAGAAACCTGGATTTTTCTGCCCTGGATTGTAGAGCATTCAGTTTTTTTCCAGGTGGATTGAACTTTGCATTTAGACTAGCCCAAGAGTAGTCACGGTCTAGCCCAGGCTGTCTAGTTAAGCAAAAAGCAACTTGCTCTTTGAACAACAGAACTACTTGTCAATAAGCTGCATCAAGAATTTGCAGAGTTTGTTTCCTACACATAAATGAACAGAGTGACTCTGGACAACCAGCTTTGGGTTTCCACCATGAGAGGAAAGAAGATGCTGGAGGAGTGAGTTTTCTGTTAGTTTCCCAGAGTATATGATCCAACAGAAGCCTTTTTAGCATGAAGAGTTTCTGGAATGGCTCTCTCTCACTGTATCTGAGAGATGGCAAGTTCTGTCAGTAGCATCAGCACTCCAGAGAGGTATTGGCTGTGTAGAATCTGCAAGAAAGAAAAAAAAGCATGACATAAAATTGCAGTTGCCAGATTTCCACACCCTTGAAGGCTTGGAAGCCAACTACCCAGTGTTCCCTGTGCTTGATCGGCTGCCCTGTTGCTGTTTGCATGGTATCCAAGGATTCGGCTGTTTTCCCTGAATATGTATCTGACTTGGAACTTTATCCCCATTAGGAAAAGCCATGACTGAATTTACACAACACCCATTCCTTCCCATAAGAGCAGACTTCAGAAAGCCTGAGATCTCTTGAGTTTCTCTAACTCAACATAAAAAGTTGCTTCAGCTACTTCTCAGCTATTACAGATAAAAACCAGCAGTGTAACAAGATAGTGTAGTGGTTTGCAGTTGCCCTACCAAAGGCACATCACAGACAGGCTAAATTTAAGCAACTGCATTTACACAAACTGTTCTTTAACTCAGAAGAAAATACTGTATTGCTTGAAAGATGAATTCATCATGATTGGAAGGGTATTTTACAGATACATCTACAGGAAGACCAAAAGGGTTACATGTGAAAGAGTTTTCTGCATGTGTCTTAACTACAACACTAGGAAACTAGTGAACTTTTTTGAAGGCTTTTGATTAAATTTGTGATCTTTTTAAGTCCAAGAAAAATACTTCATGGACAAGGAAACTTTCCTATTCCTACCACAGCTAATACACCTATTTCTGGCCCAAGACTAGTAGTTTCTGCTGCAACACAGTAGTAAAAATACTGTACTGACACCTGAACTAATTAGTAAAAGCTAAGGGTTTAACAACCTATTACAGGAAATCATGCAAAAGAAACATGAAACCTTCAGGTACAGCTATCTTATTTAGCCAGCAGTAGGACAACCTGCTACTTAAAGCCTCACCTTTATAATTCCATCACAGTGCGCTGAGGCGATGGCCGTAGAAACCTTCACCAGTTTTGCTGCTGACAAGTAGATCTTAAAGTGCCTGTGGAAGTGAGAGTAAAGGCAGTCCATGAAGACATTCACTTCTTCCTGAGTGATCTCTCCCGGAGTTTTCTGGACAGTGTCCCACAGAGCCTTAGCATCCTCTGGGTGGATGGCATAGGAAATATCCAGAGGCTGGGGCAGGCGGGGGACAGAGAAGACGAGTTCCACGGCAGAGGCGGCTTTGTCCACTTTGCATCCGGCCCACATGGCCACCATCCAGCTGAGGCTCAGGGGGCTGATGGCCAAGCGGCGGAAGCTGCAGTCAAAAGTCTTCTGGAACCAGCTCCCAACCACGGAGGTGTAACTCTCAGGCCCGTTGGCCAGGAACAGAGGTAAACACGTGAAGTCCTCGGGCACGTTCTGGGAAAGATCATCTCCGTACACAGAGCAGAAACAGCCCGACCACACAACCTTCTCTTCTGAGGTCGTGGAGTGGGAGTGTGATCTCGAAGAAAGCTGGGATGGGGAGAAGAAGGATTCCAATGTTACAAAGTAAGTATGAGGTTTGGAGTTTTTTTTAGACTAAAATAGTTTTGTAGTTTCAGGTGTTTGGTAGGTTTTTTTTTTCAGGACCTCGCCTACAACAGTGTTTTCTGTAAAACACATGCAGTTATTCAGTCTGTCTGCTGCATCCCTGAAAGTTGAGTGCAATCCTCTTGAAAACTGGAAAAGCACTTTTAACTTCCTTAAGAACAATGCTGAGATCTGAGTTTATGCTGCTTATTTCCAAAGAGCCAATCCATGTTCCATCCTCCAACCACCACCACAACAAACTTGGCGTTTCAACAGCACGTTTCACTTGAGGTGAAACACTTCAGAAATATTAATTAGACTTGAGAGCTGAGCAGGAGGTGGGATTACACCAACTTTATGCAGGAAGCTAAATAACCTGAGTTCTGGCAGTAAACTGACTGAAACTAAAACACTAAGACAGAGTTTGCTCTGTATAGTCTTACTCTGATCCAACTGGAAGAGCTGAACTCCTAATTGCAATTAACTGTATGTATTGCTTAGGAGATCACAGAATCACAGGATCAATTAGGTTGGAAAAGACCTGTGAGATACACTGAGTCCAACCTACAACTAAACACCGCCTCGTCAACAGACCGAGTGCCACATCCAGGCTTTCCTTAAACACCTCCAGGGCTGGTGACTCCACCACCTCTCTGGCCAGCCCATTCCAATGTCTAATCATCCTCTATGTGAAGAAATCCCTCCTAATGTCCAAGCTACACCTCCCCTGGCCCAGTTTAAGACGTATTAACGCTCTGCTCCATTTAAAACCAGCCAGGACCCGGTTTCATCCCATCTCCTTGGACGCTACAGTAGTTCCTCCATCCAGCCCGGGGGGAAGTCGGTGTATTTTGGCTCCTTACCTGCACCAGGACGGCAGCCTGGTCCTGCTCGCTGCCCTGCAGGTCGGGAAGGCTGGACAGGGCCACTTTGATGTCCAGCGGGTCGCCCACCTGCACCGCCACCCCCTTGTGCCTCTCGGCGGCGATGAAGGCGCTGAGCAGCCGCCCGTAGTCCCGGGCGCGGCCGCGGCAGAAGCGGTACAGGGGGGTCACGCTGTACAGGGTCCAGCCTCTGCGCAGGAGAAACGCTGTTCTTTGCGGATCGCCGTTTTCCTAGTGTGTGTGTG
>VXBA01004749.1:46381-231933 GCA_013399895.1 Serilophus lunatus | reverse complement strand
CCCCCGCGGCCCGGCCGTACTTGTGAGCTACACGTCGGCAGGATGAGGCGGCCGCTGGGGCTGATGCCGAGGCGGCTGTGGGCTCGTCCGAAGGGCAGAGCCCGGGAGAGGCGCCCGAGGCTGGGCAGGGTCCGCGCCGCCCCGTCCTCCGACGACTCCGCCGCCATGGCCGCCGCCCGTTCGAACCGCCGTCCCGTCAGCCCCCGCGCGCGGGCGGGGCGCGCCCCCGCCGCCATCTTTGAGGCGGGCAGGGGTGAGGGAAGGAGGCGGTGGCGGCAGCTGCAGGGCGGTTCCCGGTCCCGTGTCCTTTTCCTTGGCTCCCGGGGCCTGTGGAGCTCCTTCTGTGTTTGTGGCTCAGGTGCAGCCCGGGATGGCCCTTCCCCGGCTGCTGGTGCGGACGCTGCACCGGGCGGCCGCTGCCTCCGCAGCCTCCGCAGCCTCCGCAGCCTCGGCCCCAGGTGAGGAGGGAGCGCTGCTCTCATTCCCTCGGGATTTGGGCGCCCTTTTCCCCTCAGAGGCTCGGGGTGTCCTTTTCTCCCCGGGACATGGGTGAGGGGAGTCCACACAGTCGATGAATATCACACTCGGCGATAGGTTACTTTCCCTCTATCACTTTGTTAAGTGTCTTCTTTAAAGCGTGTTTTTGTCTGACAGTTTAAAGTACATCAAAACCAGTTTAGTTTTTTTTTTCGTTCTGAGCTTTCCCTTTGCTTTTTGAGCCCCTTTCCTCTGCAGCACACACTCAGTCATCAGCAGGGGTGGCTGAATGCCTGAGGCAATAGTTGGCAAACAAACCCTCCTTTAATCTTTGCAGTGTAAAGGCTGCGATGGAGGTGTCGAGGTTGGCCATAGAATTATTTCCCTGTGTCTGGGTGGGGGCATCCTTCAGATTCCTTGTCCTTGCAAGCTGAACCTCTTGCACATTCTGTAAAGGCTGTGCTTGGTTTGACAACTTAAGCCCTGATCACAGGCACACTGGAGTCTGTGCAAAGCCTTCTGGAATCAAAGTTCAGGCCTTTTCCCAGTAGTTGCAGGCAGGAAACTGTTCAATTTAGGGTGGGTGACTGTTTCACTCTTGGCTCGCCAAACCCCTCTTTGCTGTGTCTTTTCTTCATCAGGAACTACGGTGACAGGACAAGGAGGAATGGCTTTATATTGAGAGTAGGTTTGGATTAGATATTGGGAAGAAAGTCTTCCCTGTGAGGGTGGTGAGGCCCTGGCACAGGGTGCCCAGAGAAGCTGTGGCTGCCCCATCCCTGGAAGTGTCCAAGGACAGGTTGGAGCAGCCTGGGATAGTGGAGGTGTCTCTGTCCATGGCAGGGGGGTGGAGCTGGATGAGCTTGAAGATCCTTCCAACCCAAACTGTTCTGGATTTCTATGTGGAATTGTCTGTGTCCAACATAACTGAGCTGTGGCTTTTCTGTGTCTTGCTCTGAAATTTGCAGGGCAACAGATTGCTGTAAGTTCAGATTTCTGCATGAAAATTTGGCTGGGAAACATAAACAATTCCTGTTTTAAAATACATTTAGGGTAGTTTCACTTCATACTTACATTGTAGTATCTTACTGTACATATATGGAGTAATTTCTCTGTCTATGCCTACATTGTGTTGGGAGGGGAAACCCTTCTGTCTCATCTGCAAAAGTCATGAAAGATTTTGTTATTTTCATTCAAGACTTCAACAGCTTTGTCACTCGGACCAACACGTGTGGAGAGCTGCGTTCAGCTCACGTGGGGCAGAAGGTGACCCTGTATGGGTGGATTCAGTATCAGAGGTGGGTACAAACCACAGTGAAAATGGAGATGATTATTTGTCAGATCTGGTGGATGCTCCAGGGCTGGATTCAGACCCTACTTTTCATGCTTCAGGTTATCTTCTCATGTCCTACAGTGAGTGCTCCCTTTTGAAGTGATTAAACCTTTGGAGAAACAAGTCACTGTTTAAATTTTCAGAGTTACATACAGATCTTAACTGATCCTCATTACATCACTGTTAAAGTAGTAAAGTATTATCATTGTTGTATAGGAGAGAAATCAGGAAATATCATATTTATAGCAATTCTTACAGCTTTGACTAAGTAACTTCCCTGTGAGGGTGAGGAGGCCCTGGCACAGGTTGCCCAGAGAAGCTGTGGCTGCCCCATCCCTGGAAGTGTCCAAGGACAGGTTGGAGCAGCCTGGGATAGTGGAGCTGTCCCTGCCCATGGCAGGGAGAAGAATGGGATGCGATTTAAGGTTTCTTCCAACCCTGAACTGTTCCATGATTCTACAACTTCTTTTACAGAGGATTCTTAAATTTCAAACTACATTGTTTGTCTTTTCAACTACAGGATGTCTTTAAAGAATGCAAGATTTGCTTAAAAAAAAAAAGAAATGTTAAGATAGTAAGCCAAGAGTGGAATGTGAATTCCAACAGTTTGCTGTAGGTGGTGTGACCTAATTTCTCCTAAAGTTGTTGAACATTTCGTAAAATGTAGGACAAAAAGCATGGATGGTGCCCCAAAATGTGCCATTCCTGGCTGTGTGCTTGTACAGTGGACATAGATCCTGTGATTTGGATGAAGTTAATTGTATCAAAAGTTGCCTTTTTGCATTTCCCAGCCCAGAGAGGCTGGTTTTGTCCAGCATTGCTCCCCAGTGATGGTCTGCAGGGAGGTTTTGTTAGTGTTAGGAGGTCCTGAGCATCTCATCTGTGAACAATTGTGGGTGGAGATCCAGGAAACAGAGTTCTTGCAATGTCATCATTGTGGTCTTAAAGAGAGCCAAAGCATATTCCATTTGGTAATTATTTGATGGATAAAGTCTAATGGCAGCTGTCTCTGCAGCAGCTGAAGAGATCTCAAGATTTATGATTGAGTTTAGCAGTGCAGAACTTTTTATAGGACCAGTGTTCTCCTTCTTGCCTTATGTACTTGGATTTTCTATTTATTTATTTTTTAATCCATGTGAACTTTAGTTTTATTGCTCATTTAGTTGTGTTTATCTGGATGATGCTTCCCAGCAGGAAAACGCACGTGTCCAGAATCTTTGCTCTGCATGGATTAATATTCAAGTTAAAGTCCTGCCTCTTCTGGTTATTTGCACATTGTTTGTCTCAGGCTGTTCACAATCTGAAACAAGTTGTTCAGGTTAGGTTTAGGTGTGGGAAAAGTGTCTATAGTTGGAGGTGCTTTAAGCTGAGCCACAAGGTACAGAAAGTAGCCAGTTTCCATGTGTTTTAAAAAGTAGAAACTACTAAATTCTTGGAGGAAAAAAAAAACTAATGGCTTTCCTTTTCTGTTTTTCATGGCTCAGACAAGACCTCTTTCTGGTTTTGAGGGATTTCCAGGGACTCACCCAGATCATCCTTCCACAGGATGAGGTATGTGCTACCAAAACATGAGTCTGTGTTTTTAGTTTTCCTTTGTTAGTTTGAGTCCAGCAGAACCAAGTACTTGGTCAGACCAAGTGCTCTGACTCAGATTTAAGTAGATTTAAGAGTTACGGGACCTGACCTGACCCCGCAACAGAAACATTAGTGCTGTCTCCTCTGGCTTAAGAGTGATTTGGGATTCAAATGGGCCCTTCAGTTAGGAGGTGCCTTTGTCCTGCCCTTTGGATTTCTGTGGGATTTTGTGGTCTCCTTGCAGGCACACTCCCATGTGAAGAAGCTCCTGTCCAATGCTCCAGTGGAGTCTGTGGTACGCGTGACTGGAGTTGTGTCCCCTCGGCCCCCAGGGCAGGAGAATCCGGTGAGGAGGGTGGAGCCTTTCAAGGTTTTATTCCTTGTGGAAAAGGGCACTGGATGGTAGGATAATGGTGGGGTTTGTGTCATGGCATGGCCGTGGTTTCTGGGTGTGTGGCAGCCTGTCCTCAGGTAACACAAGGTAAAAAAAAACCTGCTATGACATGTAACTTTGCAGGCACCCACCAATTAAACTGTGTTCCAGCCCTTTGCAAGGATAATGGCTGGCTCTTCCAGGCTTTCAAAGTGTGAGTGACAATTTTTTGGAAAATAAATACTGTCATTCCAAGTTCCACAGTGTGCCATGACCTGTTTCTTACTCAGAATAGATTTTGCTGTTTTCATTGTATAGGAAACAGAGGTTGAATAATTGTTTAATGTTCTGCATTCCTCAGCTCTCATTGTAATCAGCTGTAGGTTAATCTGTCAGGATCATGCCTGTACATTTCACTGGCATGTTTAGAAAGAGAACCTGGATTTATGATCATAACTTTTTACTCTGACCACTTGTAGATGCCCACAGAGAATCCACACTTCAAGCAATGTCTTTATTTATTTTACTCATTTATTATTTTGTTGGAAGGTTGTATGTACTTTCCCCTAGTAAACAACAGGAGTTCTGCAGGAGCAGATGAAGTTTGCTGTCCCTCAGTGCTACATGAGGGAAGCTGTCTGCTCTCCCTTGGGATTGAAGAAAAGGAAGACTAGTTATGAGAACTGGTGTTCAGAACTGAAAGTTCTGAGAAGTTCCTCACAATTTGCCTTTTTTGGCTTTATATTAAGGGCTGCTGCTAATGCACACTGGAAGATACACTGTGTGGTCCTGCTGAAGCTAATGGGACCAATGGTAGTGTTTTGTTCAGGTGTGTGTGTCGTAGAAAGGGCTGTGCCTGACTTTCCTTTGGGCCATGTATCCTTTGAGGAAAAGGCACAGGAAAAGTAATTGTGTTTCTTGTAGAGACCAGAGTGCTCCTAGGAAAGAACCTGCTGCCTTTGGCGAGGTGGCTTGTGTTTTTCTGAACAGAAATGTAGAAGAAACATGTCTTTGGGAGAAGCTCTCTGAGTTGTATGCTGTTTTAGAAGGCAGAGAGGATACTCACAGTTTCTTTTTTCCCTTTGACTAGCTGCGAAATACCTTTGTCCAATTGTTTTAATTTTTTTCTTGCCTTTTTATGCCAGAAAATGCCAACAGGGGATATTGAAGTGAAAGCAGAGACTGCAGAGATCCTGAACTCCTGCAAAAAGCTGCCTTTTGAAATCAAGGATTTTATCAAGGTGTCTGCGTTTGGTGTTTTTTTTTCTTTCTCCCCCTCCCTCCTTCAAAGCGGTGGCTTTTCAATGAACTGGGAATTTGCCCAGGATGATGGCAAAACATCTGAGAGTTGAGCCTGGTTTTTTCTGCTTTGCTTTGGGGGAATGATGGTATTTAAAATAGAGATGGTGTTTTTTTGCTGTGAGGATGTATTTCCAGTTAGAGCTAAACAGAAACAAGGCTTGAATGATTCCAGATTTCAAATATCAGTGTAAGAACTGATGGTAAAGGGAAGAGTGAAAGAAATGGGTCTATGCTGGCATTTTTGAATGTAAAACAAAAAAGGCAGCTTTTATCACAGTAAATACCTGTTTCATTTGAAATAGGGAATTAAAAAATGTGTTGGAAGGGACCTTAAGGATCATCTTGTTAACAACTCCCTGCCATGGGCAGGGACACCTTCCACTAGACCAGGTTGCCCAGGGTCCCATCCAAGCTGGCCTTAAATACCTCCAGGCACGGGGCATCCACAACCTCTTTGGTCAGTTTGGGGTTTATTTTTAAGTGATCGTCATGCACGGAAACACTCTTGGTGGCTGATGTTAGTGTAGGTTGTGGGTAATGGTTGCATTGTGGCAACTGAGCAGCATCCCTTTTTAGCTTCTCCCTTTCTTCCCGTGGCTTTAGAAGCAGTTTCATTGGACATAATGAACCCTGATTCTCTCCTCTCTCCAGAAGTCAGAGGCCTTACGGATGCAGTATCGCTACCTGGACCTGCGCAGCTTCCAGCTGCAGTACAACCTGCGCCTGAGGTCACGGGTGGTCATGAGGATGAGGGAGTACCTGTGCAACCTCCACGGTGAGAGGAGGGCTTGAGCAACACTCTGCAGCATTTTAGCTCTCCCTTCTGCTGTTTCCTGCTGCTGGGAGAGATTCCCAACCAGCCACTCCAAACTGGTCCCACTTAGTAAGGGCACGTTTGCTTGGTGGTGGGGTCTGTAGAGGGATGTTGTCAGGCCTGAAATCTCTTGGCATGCTGCAAGCCAGTTGTTTCAAATTAGCTGATTCCAGGGAGAAAAGGCCCTTTACAGGTAGTTTTCCTCTTTTGGTCACCCAGCTGAGGAATGTCAGGGGATGGATTTGCTTTAGGACTTTAGGTTGTCTTGAAAGCAGGAAGTGCTTTTTGGAAGAGCAACACCTAGTTCAGAATGCATAGAGAATTAACAATTTTTCAGCCTGTTTGGAGTGTTCTGTCATCAACAGTTCTGGCAGGACATCAGGGTAGCTCAGAGCCTTTAATCTGTCATTGCAGGAATTATTCTTAGAAGCAGTGAAGTCTGTATGTTTTGGAGAGGCTCCATGGTGTGCTAGATGACCTATTTGGCTGACTAACTCTGCTCTAGCCTGCTCTGTCGTATTAGTTCTCCCATATTCTGTGTCTGAAGCATGTGTTTGTTTCCCAGGGTTCGTGGATGTAGAAACTCCAACACTCTTTAAGAAAACCCCTGGGGTATGTATGTGATGCTTTTTGGCCTCCTGCAGCTGCACAGGCAGTTCAGGGGGTGTTGTTGTCACTTGCCACTCAGCCTTCATTGCTGTTCCCTTGTTAAATAACACCTTCTGATATGACCCATGGATCCTTTTAAAAGCAGAAGGAGAGAAAGAGGAGAGGTGCTAACTTAAAATTTTGAACTCTCAAATTAATAAAGCCGCTGTCTTGTAGGGCTTATGTTGGATGCTTATGTTGGATATAAGTCTGTCCTGGGATTATAAAACCAAAAAGCTTCCTCAAAGCACTGTCTTCCCAGTAGGTTATTGCAGTTGTCATACTCAAGTGAATTTAATTTCTGACTTCATATTCCTTTCTTTCACTTCAAAAGTAGTCACAGAGAAGAGCTGAGGCTGAGGAACTGTTGATGCAGCAAACATGAAGTTCTTGCATTTAAACCCATGTCTTGGAAGATGTATTATGCATTAGTCTCTCAGAGCAGAAGGTGGAGAATTCTCCTTTGGGATACTTAGGACCAAGTTGGTTAACAGATTTTAAGTGTAATGTACCAACAGCCATTTCCTCACAAGTGGGATTTCATAATGGGGACAATAGGTCCTTTCCTCCTGTATTTCCAGTCTGTGCTCTATCAGAAATTGAGGCCACTTAGTTGCTGAACTGTGTAAATTTTCTTCCTTATGCCAGGGAGCCAAAGAATTCCTTGTACCCTCGAGGGAAGCGGGCAGGTTCTACTCTCTGCCACAGAGTCCTCAGCAGTTCAAGCAGCTCCTCATGATTGGAGGCCTGGACAGGTAAGAGTCTCTTGGACTGCTGTTCTCTCCTGTCCAGGGTTTGCTTGCTTTGATCTGTGAAGCTTTAGATACTTCCCAAAAAAAACTTACTGCCAAGGGTTTTGTGGAGAGTAGTTCTTAAAAACTTAGACTTTTCGGCCAGTCCAGGCCCTTTGCCCCATAGCAATGCCTCCCAATGAGAGGAAATATATCCTGTTGGAAGGCTGAAATCTTCACTGCTGTTTTAAATGCAAACCTGATCTGAGCACAGCCTACCCAAAGGGCAGAAAATCTAGTGTGGGATAAAAGCCTCTCTGAGAACTAACTGAGGTGAGTCTGGGCAGCTGAGCATGACTGAGACAAGGAAAAGCATGTTCTCAGGGTGAACAAACGTGTACAAGGCTTTTAACTGGGCTTGTTCCTCCAAATAGAACTGAAAGAGAGTGAGATAATTTTTCACATGCTGCAGTGCAGGCCAAGTCTTGCCCGTGAATTTTGCATGGCTGTTAGAAAAGTCCAGGAGTGCAGTGGAAGGTGGGAAAGAGTTGAGTATGCTGGCATTGGGGTCAGCTCCCCTGGCAGCCTCCCCATGCCTCTGGAAGATGGAGCTGGCGATCCTTACAGCTGCTGATACAGTTGCTTCCACTCAAAACTTTATGTATTCTCTTTCTTATGATCAATTCCATAGCCACAATATTAATTGTGGCCATAACTGAGGGTACTTTCAATTGTTATTTAAGTCAAAGTACTGTTGCAGGTACTTCCAGGTCGCTCGCTGCTACCGAGACGAAGGATCGCGGCCTGACAGGCAGCCGGAGTTCACCCAGGTAAGCAGCTCGTGCTGCCTCCTACGCCCCTCAGCCCAAGGGGCTTTTACCTGTTTCCCCTTCCAGAGGCTTGGTTTGTGCTAGTCTGGTGCTTGGGGGATGCTGAGTTGTTTGGTGTGTGTTTCACAGGCACAGCCCTTTGTGCTTGATGGTGCAATCTCCTCCTGTCCTGCTGGGTCAGGCATCCCATTCCTCAGCCTGGACAGCCCAGGCAGAGTTAGCCTAGTTCATTCCGGGCTGCTTCTTGTGCCCTTGTCATCATTACCTCATTTGGCTCTCTGAGGAGGTTGTTGCCTGAGTCATCAGGCTGTTGGGAGAGCATAATCACATTCCCAGCCTACTGCAGTCATGCTGTGATGTCATGTCATATATTCCCTATTGTTCTGCTAGCTTTGTACTCAGAAACTTTTACAAGTTGCAGTGTGAAAGCAAAACCTATGGCTAATGTGGAATTCTTCCTCTTCTTTCCTGTTTTAAGATAGATATAGAGATGTCATTTGTAGATCAAGCTGGGATGCAGAGACTGATAGAGGGCCTCCTGCAATATTCTTGGCCGGAGGAAAGAGGCTCCATTACAACTCCTTTCCCTTCCATGACATATGAGGAGGCACTGGCTGAGTATGGGACTGATAAACCAGACACTCGCTTTGGGATGAAGGTGAGGGTTTTAATAACCTTTAGATCATGTATTCATGATTGGCTGGAGTTCTGAGTGCTGTAATTTACCCAAGGGGTCTGTCCCTTATTGCTGCTTGTCATTGTACAGCTAATCATCTCTTGGAGAAGAGAGGGTTTGATTAGTTGGCTTTGGAAAATGTATGTTGTAATTAAATTTTATTTTAAAGATGATGCAGTGTTAGCAAGGAAAGCATCTTGACTGTTCTAGGAGCAAAAGCTCCTAAAAGGGGATAGTGTTGAAGGTGTTAAGACACAGGTACAGCATTTTTGCTTCATCCCATCTCTCTCCTTTCTCAGATAGCGGATATCAGTAATGTTTTACGACAGTCAGACATTCAGTTTGTGCAGAATGCACTCGGTTACCCACGTGGCACAGTCAGAGCCATTTGTGTCCCTCAGGGAGTGGTAAGTGGTGCATTTACATCCTGCTTATGATTTATGTGAAATAAATAAAATGCCAATCTGAATTCCTTTGTTGGTATGGAAATGTTGCTTACTCTTACTGGAGGAGTCGTGGGATTGGTTGTTATCAGTGTCAGGTTGGGCTGAGTGGTGCTGGAAAGGAGATGGTCAGGTGATGGGAAGAATATATTGTCCTTAGAAAGGGTAGAAAGAGCTGCAAGGTCCCTTGAGGACAGGGAAACCTCTTGGGGTTTCACCTTGCTTTTTGTCAGCCTTTTGATGTGCACCTCAATAATAAATAGTGCCTTGAGATTCTGGTTTCTCTTGGGAATTCCTTTCATTTGATACAAAGTGCAAGTGAGTGGCTTCCCACAAGGGGGCACTGAGGCGTGTGTTTGAACAACACAAAAGTGGAATCTTGAGCCTCTCAAGACACTGGAGTAGCTGTAAAAAAATCAAGATTTTGATGCAGGTCCTCATTTACTGCATTTCTTCACATTCGAAAGTCAGCCCAGTTGGTTTCCCTCTGTTCTTCCTCCAAATTGAGCTCTTCCTTCCCCATCAACAATGTAGTGATGTAACCTGGTTTCTGCAGGCTGGAGGCAGTTACTTAACATGATCTGGGCCTGCTGACCAGGTACATTTATTTGTGAGTGAGGAAAAAAACTGTAACCAGGTGTACACTTAGAGGGGCCTCTTCCTGAAAGGAGCCCTTGGAGAAGACACACAGCTACAGCCCAGTGCTGTGGGCCCTGGCCTGTTCACAGCCTTCACAAGAACTTGTCCTAGAAACAAAAGAATCAGAATTTGGAAACAGCTTAGTCAGTAGATTTGCAGCCTAGTCAAGCTTTCCATGGATTTTGCTTATCTTTACTGTGTTCTTTCCCCAGAGGTATCTTAAAAGTAAAGATTTGGAGTCATTAAAGGAGTCTGCAAAATCCCAGTTTAACCAGGTGAGACAGAAATGTTGCTGATTACTGAAATGAGTGAAGACAAAGTGTGTTTAAAGGCAGAGGAAGGTAGAAGAGCAGTTTTTAATAGCTGAGTCAGTGCCTCAGCATGACTGAAGGCAAGAGAGGGCAGCACTGCACTGAACATATGTTACCTTTCTTCAGGAAATTGTGGAAATTATCTGCAGGCCTGATGGAAGCTTGAAGTCCCTACTTACCAAGTTTCTTGGTGAGAAGCAGCAGTTGGAGCTTATCCAAGCACTGAACATGCAGGTGGATGATGTGGTGCTGCTGGCAGCTGGTGAACACAAGCAAGTGGTAGGAGGCATTTCTTGGGTGGCTGTGTGAGTTGAATGTTGCTGATGATGGTTTTGATGTTATCTGACCTTAGTCTGATTCTTCTTTATCATTAAAATAGGTCATCATCTAATTTTCTGTTTCTCTGGAGCAGAAGCTATAGCAACAGCAAGTAAAGCATGAAATGTACCTATTACTTTTATTGCCCCCAGTCAAATTCTGGGAAGGACTTGTAACTGGAATGAAGGCTGAAACATAAAAAAACCCTTTAAAAAATCAGTGCCTCCTTTTCTCATCTTAATTTTTAAAGCATCAAGCAGATTGGAAAACAAGGTCAACTAGTTAATTTTGTCTCCCATAAATGGATGACTTATTAGCAGCACTGGTAGGAGATTCTGTCCCTACCCTTCTCTGTATTCTTGCCCACAAATGTTGCTTTCCAAGCATTGGTTTATTACAAGGTGTAATAATTGCTTGATAGACAAAATTTTGTCATAGTCTCTCTCTGTGCCTTCATTTCTCTGTCTGCAAAGTGTAGAACATACATGTGCTCCCCAGTTAATGTGTAGAGCTTGAGGTCAGTGTAAAACAGTCCTGTGGACAGGGAAGAGTTGGAACAAAAAAGACTTTAAGGCTCCTTACTTGGTCTTTGTCAAACCCTGGAGCTGCTGCTGCCTAGAAAGGAAGGGGATATATTTCAGGAAACAAGGCAAAAGTGTTTAAGGCAAGAGTGCACTACAGCTGATGCTGTCTGTGATGCTGCCTTTATGGAACACTCTCTTTACCTGGTCTGTGGTCGAGTGACTTCCCTGGTGGTGGAATTGCCCTGTCCCACGCTCTCCCTCCTCTGTTGCAGTGCTCTGCCTTGGGAAGCCTGCGGTTGTTGAGTGCCGACCTCCTGGAGGCAGCTGGGCTGGCACTCCGTGATCCTACAGCTTTCCACTTTCTCTGGGTGGTGGATTTCCCCCTTTTCCTCCCAAAGGCCGAGGATCCCACAGAACTGGAATCTGCTCATCACCCCTTCACTGCCCCTCATCCTTCAGATGCCAGCCTCCTGTATTCTGATCCCACAAAGGTAACTAACTTCATGCCTGCCATGCTGGCTCTTTTACAGCAACTCACATGGAAAACCAGACAAGTAGCAGCTGGTTTTAGTGTAAAAGGGGTGTTGTTTCATGGGACTGACTGCACAAGGAAGATCTGTTGGAATGAGTCCAGAGGAGGCCATTAAGATGATCAAAGGTTGGAGCACCTCTGCTCTGAAGACAGGCTGAGGGAGATGGGTTGTTCTGCATGCAGAAGAGGTGGCTCCAGGAAGAGATTAGAGCCCCCTTCAGTGTCTAAAGGGGCTACAGCAGAGCTGGAGAGGAATGTTTTGTAAGGGCAAGCAGTGATAGGACAAGGGGAAATGGCTTTAAGCTGAAAGAGGGTAGATGTAAATTGGATATTAGGAAGAAATTCTCTCTGAGGGTGATGAGGCCCTGGCACAGGTTGCTCAGAGAAGCTGTGGATGTCCCATCCCTGAAGTGTTCAAGGTCAGGTTGTGTGAGGCCCTGAGCAACCTGTTCTACTGGAATGTGTCCCCTACTCATGGCAGGGGGGTGGAACAAGATGGGCTTTAAGGTCCCTTCCAACCCAAACCATTCTGTGATCTAGTACATTTATCTGTTTGGAAGAGATGGCTTCCTTGCTCCGAGTGCCAGTATCCATGTGTGCCCCTGACAAAAGGATCTCATAGGAAACAGTTGCCTCAGGTCAGGATTCTTATGTTCTGACCCACCCCATTTGCTTTAGGTTTTGATCAGCTTCACCAAAGGATTTGTGCTGTTCCCACGTCTGTCAGAGATAGACAGACTCCTTGTCTGCAACAGGACTGGTACCTGAACGTCAACATAGCCCTGAGAGAACAACGTTGTAGTATTTCAGGGCTGCATTCCCAGTGTCTCTGCCATCTTTGTGCAGGTTGCTGTTAGATGCGGCTGTGCCCCAGCCTTGTAAAGGTGCCTGTTCCTTTCTCTCTGCAGGTCCGTAGCCAGCACTACGACCTCGTGCTGAATGGCAATGAAGTTGGAGGTGGCTCCATCAGAATTCATAGTGCAGAACAACAGCGTTTTGTGCTGGAGAAAGTGCTGAAGGTAACACCTACAGATGTCTCTAATGTTCTCTTGGAGATTTAAAGGACTAATTAATTTAACTATTCATTTAATATTCTGGAAGAAACACTCGTGTGCTTGTCAGATAAAGAAACATAATTCCTAGCCCTGAGCAATGGAAGACTTTGTTGTACCTTCATCTTGATTTGCTAGTAGGAACAGCACTGCTTGTCCAGTGACACCTACTATGTAATTTTGCAGGAGGATTCTGAGGTGCTTTCCCATCTGCTTGAGGCTTTGGAATTTGGAGCTCCACCTCATGGAGGAATCGCTTTAGGTAAGTGCTCTGTGACTCTGCAGATGCACGTATTTTGTGACTTTTTTTGGCATATTAAATCCAAGGAACAAGCTTGGTTGGAAAAACCTTGTCTCCTGGTGGAGGTGGTTGTGATTTGGCACACCAACGTGGTAACACTGCGTGGGCTTACGCAATGCTTCCATCTCTGCAGCAGCTTTGGGGAAGGAAACAGAGGTCACCAAGTGCAGAAAGTTTGGGTGTTCCTCCCTAGAGTCACAGTGTGATTTAGTTCTTATGTGAGGACCAAATCACAGTTTGGTGGCTCTGAGGATGGTCTTTATCTGCTGTCCTACAAACTGTGTATTCTGTACAATTATGTCATCTTTGTTCTCACTACTGTGCAGCCAGAGGAGGATCCCTGTGCTGCATGTCTGGAGGCATGGGATAGTGTGGTACTTTGTGTTTCACACCCTTGCCCTCTGCTTCAGGCTCACTTCTTTTCTCCCTTACCTGTTTTGCTCACTGATTCAGATAATGTCAGGGTTTTGTTTTTTTTCCTAGAGTCCTGCAAGTTTGTGGTTTAAAAAAAGAATAAAATCCCCAACTAACCATCAACACTCTGTCCACACACACACCAAAACAAACAAAAAACCTACAAAAGACAAAGGTAGTATTTTGGCCTTTCATTTTGGTCTTTCAGTGTGACTTCCCTCCATCAGTCACCCAGAGGCTCTTGTTTTATTTGAATTCCTCTTAGTTGTTGTAATCCTTGTGAACTGGTTGATCAAGAGCTCTGAGTGATTAGGCAGAGCCCTGCCAGTGTCCTACCACTTAGCTGCCCCAATTTTGTTATGCTGTGTTTGCAAAGGCACCATCTCTGTCATTGCAGAACTTTGTGTGATATTGAAAGGCTTTATTTTGGTCGGCATTTCTGCTCTTGAGGCAAGTCTGGTTCCCTGCTACTGGTTCAGACTCATTTCCTTCCCTTACTTGTTTCACTCTTCAAGCTCAGTAATATTACCTACTCAATCTTTCTGATTTTTCTGACTCAGAGGAAGTAATACAGAGTCATAACTCAAGTGGTTTCCCAATTTGTTTCCTGCTTCTAGGACTTGACAGGCTGATCTCTCTCATCGTCGACGCTCCAAGCATCCGAGATGTCATTGCGTTTCCAAAATCCTTCAGGGGACGAGACCTGATGGCCAATGCTCCAGACTATGTCACTCCAGAAGAACTAGAGCCATATCACATCCAGGTTTCCTGGCCTCTGGAAGAAAAAGAGGCAAAGAAAAACTAACTTAAAGCCAGTGATGTAAGCTGATCTGTTTAACCAGAGGAGGTTACAGTTTCTAAATCCTAGGATTCAGTTCAGGAAACACCAGCTGTTGTGGCAGGATGGGGGACAGACCAACCCCACTGTACTAAGGCAGTTTCAGGATTGAATGGGAGGTAGATATGAGGGCTCCCTGAAAGGAATTCAGCTTTGGTTGGTAATGGGAAGGAGAAGTGAAAAAAAACCCCCCAAAGAACATAATTTTAGCATAGGATATTCAGACTGATCGTGTTAGGGTGTCACATTGAAGGGAAGATGGGATCTGTTTTTTTGCAACCTCCACTTTTTATGTGTCCCTTTTAAAGTATTTTTCCTCCCATCTGAAGGAGATAGTCAGCTTCTTGGCAGGATGGTTTACTCCTGGTGATCATTAAATCATGCCAGCTAAGGACTGTGACAATAAAGCTATGCTGGGCCAAGAGCTCTGGACACTGCACAGCAAAACTTCAGTGCAGCCAGCAAGTTGTCTTATGTTGGAGGATACAAAATCACGCAGAACTTTGCCATGGGGAGTTCATATCCAGCTGTGTTTTCCCTTCAGATGAGAGGGAGAGAAGCATCAATCATGTTTGCAACAGTTGTCCTTGTAATACTTGTCAGAGGTGTTGGTTTGTCCTTGGGGCCTGTGGTCCCTGTGCTTTTCAGCACAGTAATTCAGGAGTTTATATGTTTATAAATAAAGTTTACCTGGCAATGTGGTGTTGGCTGAGCACAGTGTTGGGTTTTCTGTACAAGAGCAAGCTGCCAGTTTTTTCTTGGGACTCCTGATTCCTCCAAGAGATGCAAGAAATCTGTGGCAGCATAGCAGAGTTGCCAGTCTGCTGTGAGTTCTGCCTGGTCCTGCAAACCTGCTGCTACAGTGGTGAGTGATGCAGCAGCAAGTTCCTCCCAAGTAACTCTTCATCCCTATCCCACACCAGAACATCCACAGACTGTGAGCTGTGGCAGGATCCTACCCAGCCAGGCCACTCAGCTCTGCTGTGTACAGCAAGCAGGGGCACTTAGCTCTCTGTTCAGGCTAGAGAAAGCAGAGAATTGGTGGGAGGAAAGGAGGAAGCTGAAAAAGCTGAGGAAAAGAGAAGGAGGACATTACCTGATTAAGACCAGAAGATGGTACAAAGGAAGAAAAGGAAGAGCTACTGTGTCCCAGCTGGGAAGGACAGCAGGAGGTATCTGCCAAAGGAAGTGCATGAGGACTGAAGGAAGACTGCAATTCTTGTTTGAGGTGATGCTGAGCTCCAGCCTTCTGCAGATTCTGTCAGATCCTGGTCTGCTCAAGGGTAACTCAGTCTCCAGGTTGTGGGATAACATTGCTGTTATCTAAATACTGGACTGTCCCTGTTGGCAGATGGCTTTTCTCCTTATGGTTAGTTTTTGTGCACTTTTTGAGTACTTTATGCAGACTAAAAGTACCATTCATAGACAAGTAACAGTAGATTTGCTGCTGCTTTGGAGAATACAAAATGATGGAGTTATGTGTGTAAAAGAAAACTTTAAGTACTTATCTCATTCCTTCATTTTTTTACTTGTATGAGCTATCCATTCTAAATCTATTCACCTTTAGTTTACCTTTTTTTTTCCTTTCCCTGAGCAGAAGCTGTCAATAATGGAGTGAGGCTCAGTTTTCAGAGAGAAGCTGAGCTGAAAAATGGATCCTTAAGCAGATCCATGTTAAACTCTGTGATCCTTGTGGGTCCCTTCCAATTCAGGGCATTGTAAAAACAATTATTTAATCTTTTTGTTGTTTTTGCAGGGAAGGGAGTTACCCTGTGACAGTTATACCAGATATTTCTGGTGATATGAAATAAAGCCACTACAGTCAGTGTGTTATATTCAGGCTGCTGTTTAGAGGATGCTGGATTTTGTTATTTAGTTTTTTTTAATGGCAGCATGATGAAGATTTGCATGGAATTTGCTTGAGGATCATCTGGGTTCGGATCATGTGGGATGTTAGAAGCTTGTTTGAGGTCATGGAATACAAAAAAGAAGTTACTCTGAAAAAATCTTCACTCCCCTCAGACTATTATTTATACTAACTGCAAACAAAATGTGCTGAACTTTGCTTTTTAATTGTGAAATAAGGGGTACTGTGTCACTTGGTTAGTACCTGTTTGCAAAGGCAAACCTCTGACAAGTCCCGAATTAGGATTATCAAGCGTTCAAAGGGAAACTGATGCTCTAAGAGGCTTAGGCAGAAATGTAACACTGCCTGGAACGTTCTTATTGAGAGCACTTGTTAAAACATGTGAGCAAGCTGTCTCTGAGCCATCCACATCCCTCTTGTGCAAGCTGCTTTGTGTGGTGTTTGTTTACCCACTGCTATATTAGGGACTCACTGCAGTTAAAAGTGTGTGACACAGCTACAGGCGAAAAAAAAATCACAACAAAACACGTTGTCTGAGCTGCTGTTGTCCTGCCACAATTAGGTCATTGGAAAAGATGTGTCCCAAATCCATGGCAAGCCATTTGTGCTTGGATTTGTGAATGGAGGTGGCTCGCAAGACGAATGTGTGAGTTTGGTAGTGTTGTGTGAATGTTGCCACAGAGAAGGTACTAATTTGTTTGTTTGTTTTATGGAACATTGTGAAAGGTTTTGCTTGGGTTTGTGGCAGCCTGATCTGCAGAGAAACACTGAAACCACAATCTCGTTGGCACACTTAGCTGCATATTTTGGTAGGAGCAAGAGTAGACAGGCATTACAAAAAGAAATCCGTGGAAATCAGGGGTAGTGGTACTGCAGACCAATGTCTCCTGTTTGCCGGAGAAAATCTGCTAGGCTGTGATCCTGAAAATAGATGTTAAAACCATTACTTCAGCACAGTGTTCATCAGAAACACCTCTTAAAAATAACCCACAAACTGCAAGATCTCACAAGTCCCTTGTTGCTTCTACTCCTCATTATTTTTCCTGCATCAGACAAACCTATGGAGAAATCCTGCTGTGTCAGCTCTGCTATAAGATGCCAAGTTCTGGACTCCTCTATTCTGAGTTAATATTTAGGTAATCTTTTGTTAGATGTGTGTTGTATAAGAAAAGGCTGGTGAATCTACATTGCTGCATGGTTTGGGTTGATTCTACCTGGAGCAGTTGGACTTGCTGGGAATAGAATCACCAGCTGGGCACAGGTGCTGCCTGATGATTTGTGGTTGGTCTTTGCTAAAATAGACCAGCTTCTGATTTTTGAATATTTCTTGATGTGGTCTTTTCCACTCCAGAAAATTTCATGGGATGGGAACATCAGAGTGGGTGATAGGATGGTAGAAGGAATGTTTTTGCAGAAGCCAGGGTTGGAGGTAAGGCCTCTGTGCTCCTTCGACTTCATATGCTTCCTGATTTTCTTCTGCTAGACCTGAACAAAATACTGGTAAAATGGAGGGACAGTTCATTCCCCACCTGTGGGAGAACTGACTCTGTGTATGTTTCAATAGATATGGCTGGAGCAACCCTTCAGTAAATTTATACTACCCCTTTGTAACAGCAGAGAGAAGTTTCTGCTGTGTTTCAGTATATTTCTGTTCCCCCCCCCCCTCCAGAACAGGAATGTGGCATGTCAGTAGGATTCTCAGCAAAAGCATGGATTGTTTTTTTATTTCATTTTTCTTTTCTGAAATGTTTCCAAGGGTATCCAGAATATTTCAGGTTCAGCCAAGCTGGGGAGAGATTGCAGCCTTGATTTTAGCCATCCCAGGTGGTTTGGGTGAATTTAGCTGCAAGAGTTTTGTACAAACTGCCATAAAGACAGAAACTGTTTTCAGAACTCAGGCTGGAGTTTAATCCTGTGTTGCTCTGGTATCTCTCTCTTGGGTGAGCTGAATTACAACATAATTTACTAATTTACAATATAACAGAGCAGCTTTGTGTAATCCTATGCTGCAGATACCCAGAGGTTCAGGGTACTGATTAATTCCCGGTTCTGCTGAAAACAGACCACTGGTATGTGAAAATATTACCATTTGTATCAAGGCAGCTGGAAATATTCAAAGAATGGTTTCAGCTGTTTGCAGCTGGAATTATAGCCACTATTTTACCCCATGGGGAAAAGAGGGGAACTGCTCTGGACTGTTCCTTTCCTGTAGCTTGAGTCTGATGGGATGCTGATGTGTATTTTTCTTTTGCCTTGGAGAGCATGGTGTTCAGACCTGATGTCAGAACATGGTGTGGTGGAAACCAGAAGACATTACTTGGATGTACAAACCTATTCCTGGAGCTTGATCTTGTGCTGCATCCAGTGCTGCTGGGTGTGAGCAGGAGGTGGTGCTTTGCACATTCCCAACACAGGAAAGGCATGGCTGCTGCTCTGGACTTCTCCAGATTCTCTCCCAGTGGGAGGAATGGAGCAGGTAGGGCATTGAGTGATGCTGCACAGGTGTCTGTCCAGCATCTAGTGAATGCAAGCAGCCCCAGAAAATGAGTCTATAATGGTGAGAGCAGAAGGATAAAGAGAACTCATGCTCTCAAATGTAAGGATTTCTATTTTTTCCTCGGTTACTTTTTACCTGTAGTTGCTTGTATGGTGATTTGTTTCACCTCAATTGCTGTTGTAACCAGTGGTCTGGTGAGGATGGTGGCTGCACTCTTTAGCCTGTGTGTTAACAGCAGCAGGAAAGACAGAACAGCCACTGAAACAGCACCAGGTGGAAATCCCCCGTGTCAGCTTCACATGACTTCACTTCTAAATGTTTGGGCTCTGATTTTAGGTTTGTGTTCTAGTTTGTTGTGGTTTTTTTTTCAAAGCATTGTTTTATGTAATTAGAAAATGATGATTACATGCAGCCACCAGCTGTGCCAGCCACAATTTACAATAAGCAGAGCTCTGTGACAGATACATTCAGATGGATTGGGTACATTTGCCTCTAATAACCCATCAGGTACCAGCTTGCTTGTGTTTTGATAGTCTTTGTGTTTACTGTAGAGCTGGTGAAAAGCATTATGGATGGTTCTCCCATTATTCTGGTCATATTTTAAATATATTTCATAGAATCATAAAATTCTAGAATATTTCTAGAAGGAAGGGACCTAGAAGGGACCTTAAAGATCATCTCATTCTACCCCCCTGACAGGGGCAGGGACTCCTTCCACTATCCCAGGTTGCTCCAAGCCCCATCCAACCTGGCCTTGGACACTTCCAGGGATGAGGCAGCCACAGCTTCTCTGGGCAACCTGTGCCAGGGCATCCCCACCCTCACAGGGAAGAATTTCTTCCTAATACCTACTCTAAACCTCTCAGTTTAAACCCATTTCTCCTTGCAAACTACATGGCCTTGCAAAAAGTATCCCCTCATCTTTCTTGTAGACTCCCTTCTATATTTCTATAGTCTTGAGTTCTGTTAAATTATGTGCTATTCTAAAAACTACTTCCTCTTGTTTAATTTAAACATCTCATCTGATGATTCCACAAGGCATCTTCCGATGTAGCTTAGTGGAAGAAATGATATGCAAATTTATTCCGTGTTTTCCATTCCACTTATCACTTCATGATTTAATATCCTCTTTTTTTTTTTTCCCAATCACTTCTGTTTTAAGCTGTAGAGTTTCAGGCTGGATGGCCAAAAGTGGATGCTGCTGTTGGCTGTTTTGGTCTTTCTTGTCCCCCACATGTGTTTCTGTCAATATTTATCAGTTTCAGTGACTAGGTACATTTTTTGGTGCAAAATTAGTATTATCTGTGTACTTACTTGGGTTTTTTTAATATTAACTTCTCAGAAAGATCCTGAAGTCCCTTAAAAAGCAAGCAGCAAGCTTTTGCAGTGCTTTCTACTTGCCCAAGTAGCAGTTGTATACCAAACTGAATGATACAAAAATATTTCTGAGAACAGTTGATAAAAGGGGCATGTTTGCCAGTTTCTTCTGGAACAAAAAATCACAGTGTACTATTGGTTTTTTTTTCTATTATCCTCTATTTGGAGAGTGATAGATTTAAAACACCCTCAGTCCTGAGAATTTGACTTGTTTACTGAGCAATTTGAAGAGAATTGTAGTTAAAGGCTTCAACTCTTTAATGGTGTCCCTTGAAATGCAGGCTCCTTGTTTGTCAAGTATTCACTTTTTCTTGTCATTCATTATATTTTTATTTGTATATAAAGGAAAAAGACATCCAGTACCCTTCTGCAAAATAAAAGCCTTAAGTATATTTTTCTTGCAGCATGAACAGAACTAATCTGACAGCAATTACAGGGCCAGGGCTCTGAGGAGAGGGACCGAGTGACTCCCATCCTTTCATTTGGCATCACTTCACTTTGAGTGGCAAAACAACAATGTCCAGAGCCAGAGAGCTGTGAGATTTCTCACTGATACTGCCTCTGGTAACTGCAGAATTGCTGTTTTATTAGAAGCTCTGTACAAACCTACTGGAGAACCATGAGGAGATGTGGGTGATGACAGGCTGACCAGCTCAAGGTCACACAGGGTATTGTCACAGAGGAAGCATCCCAGGAATAGCTTGGAAAAGAGAAGCTTACGGGTGACTTATTTGCAGCCTTTCCAGCACCTGAAGGGAGCCTACAGGAAAAATGTATTTGAAAGGGCATGTAATGACAGGACAAAGGGGTTTGGATTAGATATTGGGAAAAAATTCTCCCCTGGGAGGGTGGTGAGACCCTGGCACAGGTCGCCCAGAGAAGCTGTGGCTGCCCCATCCCTGGAAGTGTCCAAGGCCAGGTTGGATGGGGCATGGAGCAACCTGGGATAGTGGAAGGTGTCTCTGCCCCTGGCAGGGGGTTGGAACGAGATGATTTTCAAGGTCCCCTCCAACCCAAACCATTTTGTGAATATTTTACAGCTCACATAGGAAGCTCACTTATCTCTAACCTCCCATGCTTCTATACAAGGAAAGAATGCTGCAGTTTGAATAAAAAGCACCATGTCATGTTCATAGTAAAAGATTAAAAAAGCAATTATAGAAGGCAAGAGCTTGATTTGAATGTTTAAGATGTCTTGTAAAGATCCCAAGAATGCTTTAAATAGAATTTAAACTGAAAGCATATGAAGCCATGAATTCTCATTTCCTATTTTCACTGTTAATATTGTATAACTAAAGCCAGATCCAGCAAAAAAGGATTTCTTTTAATGGGAGGAGCATAATTTTAGCACAGCTGCCACAGAAGCACACAGGGCCAAGCTCTGCCCACAATTGCCTCTGGAGACGGCTTGCTGTGTTTAATGCATTTGCAGGAGCCATGTGAAGAAAATATCTGGTGTGCTGTTACTAATTTCATTTGTGGAAGATGAGATAAATATTAATGAATATAAACACCTATTAAATGTAGACTCACCAGTTAAGTAACTATGCTGGCTGAATTAATATACAGAGAAGCATTTTATAATCAGGATGATGTTCAGCTGGATTGGTGCTTTCTGAAAGACAATTTCTGTGAGTTTATAATTTTACAAATGCTACCTGAAAAACCTTCTGTTTAAGTTGTGAGCCTGCAGACCTTTTTTCTTCACATCAAGGTAATTTCCATCCCTCTTTTCTCCTCCTGGCCTCTTCACTGACAGTGCTGATCAAAGCATTTGAGGGATACCTGGTGAGCAGCCCTTCATTATTTCAACTAGGGCCAGATTTTTGGATCCAGCACACTGCACAACCTCCTGAACAGCTGCTGCAGCTCCAGTGGGGAATAAGAGTAAGTGATGGAGATTTGGAGGACATAGGAGTTAGATGACAGAAATAAAATAAGGTGCAGTTAATTCATGCTGCCTCCCCATGGCTCCTGCTTAAAAAGATTTAAAAATACTGAAAAGTGTCAAAATAATCAGAATCTATTATGCAACAGCAGGAAATACTGAAGCTGTTCTTGAAATAGCCAGTGACACAGACAGAAGATTTTTGTGTGTTTTCCTAGGGGTTACTGTTCCTTTGAAATCATAAAGTAGGTTGCTGCTTTATTCCTTAGCCTCTCACAATAGTGGGAGCTAAAAGCTGGAGGTTCACACTGTGTGTTGATATATAAATTCTGTGATACTATGCATTTTATGGAGAACAGACATCATATAATGTGCATATATAGAAAATTGTAGGCATTTAAACAAATTCATAATCAGAAGATGTTACCTGGAGGGTAAGGAAAGTTGAGGATGGGAAGTCTCACCAAAGTCTGCTAAAGGCTATGTCCATCATAAAAGAAGATTAACTATGAGGGTGCTCAGAGGGTGAGTTGCTTAACTCACCTTGCTCTCAACAGTCAGGACATGAACATGATGCAGTGAACAGTGGGATGTTTCTAGCTGGGCTGAATGCTTCTATGACCTCTTTGGCAGCTCTTGCATTTCACTTGGCTTTGATTTTGAACTGCTGTAGGTTTGTTTTGAGTTTTTTTCTCCCTCTCTGGAGCTAGGATTGCTCCTGCTGATGTCTCTGACTGTGGATGACTCCAGTTCCCTCAGTCTCTGTGCAGAGGCTTCAGGAGGCAATATCTCTCGACAGCTCCATGTGCTCATCCACATCTTTTTTCAGGGCACTCTGACACTGTCTAAATGGTTGCCCCTTACCAGTTGTCATTTATAAGATTTCATGCGTTGTTTGATAGATGGAGTGTGTTGGACTGTTGGGAATGAGCTTTTGGTGGCAGCGACCCGAAGTGCCTCTACTAAATGAATAACAGCTACTTCTCCCTTTGTAACCATGGGCTTAGTTTATTCTCTAAACCTGCAGGACAAACATATTTCTGCTTTGTCATCATCCCTTAATGTATGAAATGCTTGTTCTGGCTGTGACAACCCTTCCTTTCAGTAGTCCTGGTAAGCATGACAAATGAGGTCAGCACTTCCCTTAGTCCCCCTCACACTACTAATGTAAATGTGGGGTAATCGTGGGAACAGAAAGACCTATCAAAAAAAATGTCAAGAAGGCAAAAGTGTTTATTTTTCATAGTTTTCATTGTTAGAAAGTTCAAGAGAAAGAAGTGCTGACGAGCGCTGCTGGTGATAATGATAAATAGTGAGGTCTCTGCTTAGAATAGAGGAAAAAAAATTACATTCAAGAGGGCTCTTGGGAAATCAGGCATTCTCAAGCTGCCTGGGTGTCAGGAATTTTAATAAAGAGTTAGCTGTGAAGCGATTTCAGAATAATTTGTGGTGGTTTTTGACAAATTTGAATGGATAGGTGAGGAACCTGACTGCTGTAAAAGTTGTTTAGTACCTGTCTTTAGAAGGAAGAAAGAGGACCTGAGTCATTATAGATCAGTTTAATTTTCATTTGCAGGAGGAAAAAAGTCTGAAACAAAAGCACAGGTCTGTAGAATGTCGGGCAGGTAAACTGTGTAGTTGGAGGAGAGTCATCTCAAACCAAAGTAATACCATCCTCTGACAAGATGAAAAGTACTTATTGCTAGGGGAGAGACAGTACGTGACAAACACCAAGTCTTTTTGGCATAGTCATACTATGTCAGAGTCAAGGTGAAACTGGATACATTATGGTTGGATGATCACAGAATCATGGAATGGTTTGGCTTGGAAGAGACCTTAAAAACCATCTCATTCAATCCCCCTGTCATGGGCAGGGACACTAGAAAAGGTTGCCAGAGCCCCATCCAACCTGGTTTTGGACACTTCCAGAGATAGGGCAGCCTCAGCTACTCTGGGAATTCCATCCCAGCCCCTCACCACCCTTACAGGGGAGAATCTCTTCCTGATACCCAAGATAAATATCTTCCTTCAGCTTAAGGCCCTTCTCCCTTGTCCTGTCACTACATGCCCTTGTCAAAAGTCCCTCTCTGGCCTTTTGTAAACCCCCTTTAGATACTGGAAATCTGATACAAGGTAAATTAAATGTGTATTTTTAGATGCTTGTCCCAGGGACATTTCGTTCAATCTGGGAGAGTGACTAGAAAATGTCATTTCCTTTATTTATTATCAAACTAGTACAAGTCTGGAGAATCTGCAGGCTGTGGGAGAAGGAGATGGCTGGGTTTCAAGCCTTGATAAATTGAGAAATGGTCATGGAAAACCTAGGAATTTGCCGTGCAATCAGATTAGTGCAAGATGCTGCAGTGAGGAGAAGCGAGCTCTGTAGTCAGCAGCAGACACCGGCTGTTCTGACAGCAGAAGCTGCTGGTGTTTATATTGGGTCACACGCTAAACATGAGTCAACAAACTTGTCCTATTGTGCACAGGCAAGTACCATGCTGGGGTGTAAACTCTGATGCAGACAGCAAAACACACATTGCTGTCTCTTCCTCCTGCTCAGCCTGGCGAGTTCTCACCCAGAATACCTAATTTTGGGGTTTGGAGCTGTGCTCCTGAGGAGACCCTGCGTGCTGCAACAATCCCCAGTTTGTGTTCCTGGTCCAGCCAAGGGCAGTGCTGTTTGCTTGCTGCCTTGTGACTTGGGTGTTGAATGATCCTATTTGATACAGAAAAGCTGCTTCCTCCCATCTGTAGGCAGGGAAGACCGAGACTAATGTGAGAGAGCTGATGGGGTGAATAAATCCAGTTCTCTTTTTGGTGTCCTGTGTGGAGCTGCCCTAAAGCTCGATTCCTGCCCCATGCTGAGCTGACCTGTTATGCCAGTGTGTTGTGACAGTTTGTTTTATATTTGACCACTCCATCTTCTTTAGCAGATGTCAATGTTTTCCAAGAGGGAGAGATACTGATACTTGGGTAGTTGTGAAAGTCCATTTTTTTTCCTTGATATCATTGTAACGTTACAGTACCAGAAGATGAACATATTCCCAATACTGGATTTTTTTAAGAGCAGAGAGACTATTTACACTGTGCCTTTGCATACTATGGGTGCTGCCTGAAGTCTACAGAACCCCTAGGATTTGTATCCACACTGCCTTTGTAGTCAATCTGAGCTTGGAATCATCTTGGTCTAGATCACCTTCACTTGTCCGTGCAGCTGGGGGGACTCGGGAACATCTCATCTGCCTGCTCTCAGGAAAACAGTGTCTGTGCAAAGGCAGGTGATGGAAAATCCTGAGATATAACCCTCTCTCTCTGTATGTCACCTTGTTTGGACATCTTGAGTCATTTAAGGGATCTGCAAGCAGGATATGCACAATTTGGCTTATAAATGCAGTTTTATGGCATTAACACACAGTGCAAATGGCTAGACCTGGGATTAGAATGCTTCTGCCTTCCTTTCCCTAAGACTTCCAGAGAGTGATCATTGCCTGGAGTAGAAGGGTTGGTCTCCAATGCTTCCTGCAGCAGATCCTTAATGATGCTCAGTTGCTGTCTTCTGCCTCTGTATTTCCTATAGAATTTTCAGATCTCCCCAACTCATGGCTATTTATAAGGGACTTTCTGCTGTCTCACAGCATGGCTCTGGGTTTTGCTGGGCTGCACTGATAGAAATCTGAAAGATAAATTAACCTGCAGGTGCTTAGTCAGAGCTGGCACGTGGCTTTCCAGGCATGGAAGCCAATTCTCAGGGTCAAAGGGGCTTGGACTGTGTTTGGCCAAGTGTCTGGATCATGGCCAATGTTATGAGAGAGCATCTAATTGCAGCAATCTGGGCAGTGGAGAGAGATGACTTGGTTCCTGGGTCTCTTGTTCTTTGCTAAATGGTGCTCGGGTCGCACCGTCTAACACAGGGGTTAAAGACACACATGTCTCTGCTCCAAGTGCACTGCTCTTTAAACAGGCTCAGCAGCCTTTCCAGATGTTAGTTCAGCAATGCAAGGGCTAAACAAACAGGAGCAGATGGGATGTCCCCTGTTGTTGTGCTCCACAAAGCCAGAATATGAGTCCAAAACACGTTTTGTGGAGTTGCTGCTCACAGCGGGTTAGTTTGAGTGATCGGTGAGCTACAGCCAGAGGAAATGAGAGAGCAGCAGGATCATTCTTATATCCTCTCAGTTCTGATTAGGAGGGAGCACTGGAAGATGATGGCTCACCTCTGAGCTCTGTGTGTTGCTGCTGCAGCAAGAGTAAATGCAGAATCAATAGCAGGTTTTTAAGACTTTTTTTTTTCTCCAGAAATGCTTTGCTGAGAGTGTTGCTCCCAGGGGCATTTACTTTAGGAGAGAGACAGGTTACCTCAGGAGTCCTTTCCCAAGAGAGTTCTTTGTTGTGTGATGTTTTACCAAGAAAGACCTTCTCCAGAGACTGTGCTTTCCCTCAGGAAATGAACCTGTTTTGCTGAGCTTTTACTTGTGTGTTTCCAAAGACTAAATTCTGTCCCCGTTTATTTGAAATCACCGCCTAATATCGGTTGTAGCCTTTGTCTGGTTGGTTCCCAGTGATGTGGTGGTCTCTCCCACCTCCCAGGCTGGACTTCAAGCACACAGAAGTTACAGTACAGCTGTCTTCAGTCAGTGCCTTTGCTCAGTGCTGACCCTGACTTGGACTCTTCTACAGGTACTCAAATCCCTTGGGTCGCTCTCCTTTACGGAAGTCTCATCCCTTGCTGCTTTCAGGTAAAATGCCCAGGAATACAGCCCCAGGATCAGGGACCAGTGGATGCTTCTGTGGCATCTGGCTCCACAATTCTGTCCTTTTTTTTCCCTTGGTTTCCCCATAGCAGAGAGTTTGCCTTTGTTGCTATTCCCAAGCCCAGTTTAGCCAATAAAAGGCTTTCCCAGAGTCCCAGGGTCGCAAATTCAAAGCCAGACAAGTAGCAGTCTCGTGCTGTTTCCCACCAGCGCCAGCACTGCCACATGATGATTTCTGGAGCTGAAAGACCTCTTGACTGTGGAATGTCTGAAAAACCCTGCAGTGACCAGCTCTGGGGTTTCCATTTCCAGGGCTGGGGATTGCTGGATTCGTGACCTGCTTTAAGTAGGGCAGAGAATGTGTGTGAGTGGAAGGGGAAAGAAATGTCATGGGCTGGTGGGAAGCTGTCTGCCCCTGCAGGGCCCGGGGTTCCCGAGGTGGATCCAAGCCATCAGGCTTCACAGCCAGCATGAGCTGCTAATTTCAGTCATGGCACTGCCCCAGCTGCCTGCTTGGAGAGACGCTTGGGTTTTGTTTGTGCACAAGGGAGTCGTGTTTTGCGGGTGCCCCATCCACCACGGGTGCTGTCTCTGTGAGCAAAGGGCCAGCACTAATGCCATCCTGTGTGGCTGTGAATGAATTCGCCCTTTATTCCGTGCTCTCCATCCCTGCTGAGCCCGGAGCCCTGCCCCACTCCCAGGCGGGCACAGATGCTGCCATTTGCAGCGCTCGTTCAGCCAGGCTTCCACAGCCTGGTGCCTCTAATCCCAGACAAAACCCAGGCCATGGAGCAGCAAACACAACAAGACCTCTATTCTTAGCCTGGAAAGCCTCAAAGCTGGTTCTTTGGGGTGTGGGGCGATGAATATGCAGTTGCTGGAGCTCTCGACAAAGCCTTTAGCTCGGAGCACACACTCCTCTCCCATTGGATCTGTAGCCTTCGCTGCAGCTTTTCACAGTTACATAAATATGGCCTATTTTCCCCTCACAAATTAACATCTTGCTCGCTAAGTTTAGGCTCTTGCACGCATACAAAACAAACCTGATTTTTCACACACAGCTGGAAATCCTGGATCACCCGGGGAGAATCTGTCCCTCCCCCTATAAAGCCCTCACAGCAGTGACAGACAGTGGCACTGACAGTGTCCACTTGCAAGTCCTGGACATCACACTGCAAATCATCTGAGGGGCCTTGTCCTGTTTTTCCCCCTAGGAAAGTCAGCCCCCAGCCACATGGCTGTGAGGACGCCGGAGGGTCTGTCTTCCTGCAGACTGGAAGGTTGGCTGCATGCTTTGGGACACGGAGCAGATGGCTCCTCACTCCCCAGAAGACACAGATGTGGGTATTATTTTCCCCAAAGATGGTTCATGCCCACCTCCCACGAAGGTACTGGGGGATGGCACTGCAGTATAGCGGCATTAAAAAAAAGCTCCATGGAGAACGGATGTCACTTGGAAATCTCCCAGCCCTGGGCTGGGAAAGAAAAGCTGAAGTGCATCCACAGAGAGTCCGTGCAGCTTTATTAGTGGTATAAGCAATACAGATGCAGAGAGCTGAAAGAGAGATGCCTGCACCTGACTTGCAGTGATATTGCTCCCTACTTCAGCACCCTAAAGGGATCCAGCTCCACAGCATTGCTGGGATCCATGGTGAGGAAACAATCAGGATCTTGACATAGCATCAAACCTCAGCTTCTTGCTCCTCTTGTGGTGGGAATAAGGATGGGATACCTGGTTACAGGTCCTGAAGTGATCATCAGTGGGCCTTGAGTGTGCTGCTACAGACAGAGAAGCTATCCACAGCTATGGATCCACAATAAGACCTTTTCCATTGCAAGTCTGATGGAATGCTGGGACTTGAAATACATTCTGACAGCTCCTGGCAGAGTGACCCATGAGGGGGAGGTTTCCTGGAGCTGGGTGCCAACATCCTGAGGCCAGTGGAGCAGGCAGGCAGGCAGGGTTTGGTTTAGTAGGACTGATCCTATCCTGCTGTGCTATAGTAAATGTGTGTGATCCCAGGTGAGTCCCCGAGGTGTATTATTGAACAGAGTCACTTAAAGACAGAGACAGTCCCGGCACTCTCAGGTTAACTGCTGTGGAAGGAATTGACTTGGAAACTCTGTGATTGTAATTCTGTGCATCACCCATTGATTTCTATTAACAGCAGCCCTGTGGCTAGAGATCCATGTGTCTGCAAACACTAGTGGGAAACCTTGGAGCAGGGAGCTGCCATAAATGGGTGACTGGGAGTTTCAGGGAGAGCTTCAAGCATCTGAAATGGCTTTCATTTTAATCCTTCTGACCAAACCGAGCTCTCCAGATGAGATCCAGCCCCTCTGAGTGGTAAAGCACGGGGACAGAGGAGGGGAAGAGGTGTGGAGGCTTTCAAAAAGCTGAAAAAGGCATTAGGCACAAAGCTGTCCCTTCCAGAGGGGCACGCGCTTCCAAGCATGTGATGCTTCAGAAAAGCACACTTTAAAAACCTGTGGAGTGAGGAGTTGGTGCCCCTTTGGGGAGGATTGCAGCTGGATCTCTGAATCCCAGAGTTTTGGGTCTGTCATGCAGCAGATCAGTAGTGTCAGGGACTGCAGGCAGCTCCGCACACAGCTTCCTCACAGCATCCAAAGGGGAGGTGTTGTGGCTGGAGCGTCTTTCCACCCCCTCCAACACCCCTGCCAGGCCTTTGGATCTGTATAGGCACAACCCAGATAATGGGAATGAGAGGGGGAGTTTGAACTTAATGCTGGTGCTTTGGGTATGTGCAACCCACTTTCTGTCTGCCTGGATACAATGCCAGCTTTAAGAGCCAGCCCTATGCCATCCCTCCGTGTCGCTGAGGAGGACTGGGCTTGGGGATTTGTTCGAAGAAAGGAGTCACCCATGAAGATCTGAACTCTCTATCAGTGCAATCCCTTCCTGCCCTCTAGCACAGCTCTTCCTCTCCCAGGTAAAAGCAAACAACGACATCGAAGTCCCCTGAGCCCAGACGGTAGTTTTCCTTGCTCCGATGGTCCATGAGGTCCTAATCTCTTCCTTGTCCCTTTCCCCCACCGTGCCCCCAGTGAGCAGCGGATGCTGGCGAGTTCTCCATGGGCAGCAGCCAGCCTGCGGCAATAATGAGAGCAAGTCAGGCAGTGCCATCCTATACAAGCCTCTGTCTGCTCTGTGTGTGTGTGTGCGTGTGTGTGTATCTGCGAGAACGCGCTCCCGCTCTCCCTTCTCCCCCTTCCCTCTCTTTCGTAACCCCCCTCCTTCCACCAGCTCTTGTTCTTTTCACGAGATGCAGGGCTGGGGAGCCAGGAAAAGTGGCACAGTGCTGCTGCTCCTGCGGAGATAACTGTGGCCGGGCTGGGTCCCTCGCCCTCCCCGATGCACCGGGACTCCGCAGACACTGTTCCTCAGGGCCCCAAGCAGCCATGTCCATCAAGCACCAAAAGCCACGTAGCTGCAAGACAGGTAAGAGCTAGGAGAGCCTTGGTGGGGGATGAAAGGCCCCGTGGTCCTTCGCTTGGCTACAAGCCCCCGGGGGAGGGATTTTGACTTGCTCCTGCCCCAGTTTCCTGCGGGGAAGGATGACTCTGCAGGCAGAGAGGGAGGGGAAGGGTGCTGCTCGGAAGTCACCCCTATTAACGGCACAGCAGCGCTTCTCCCCGTGCATTAATCTTCCCGTGGAGTCTTATGAATGGTCAAAGGGACACAGACACAGCTTGTAATTAGCAGGCGGGGAAAGAGCAGTGTGTTTCTTAAGCCCAGCCCAGCACTGGCTGGGCTGATGGAGGAGCAGGACTGGTTCTGGGGTGATCTCCGTTGCAATGGGATTAGTGCTGGGCCTTTGATGCTGGGAGAAAACATCAGCCTGTGCTGGTGCCTGCACCTCTGAGGTCTTCACCATCTTTGCATTTTTTTTCCCCCCTGCTTTGCTGTTGTTGTGATGTAAGATGGTGGATTGTATTTCCTTGAATATTTGGGTATCTGTGACATTGTGACTAACACCCGGGCTGAAAGCTGGGGCTGAGCTAGTTAAAAATAAGACTAATTGGAGCGAAAAGAGACTGTGTTGGAGGCAGGAGAGCTGCACTGAGCTGAGACTGTAGCGAAAACTTGCAGATGGCAGAGGCATGTGCACTCTTTGGGAGAAGAACAGGGTACTAAAGTAGGGGGGCTCGTTTTCCTTCTGCCCTGACTTATGGGCTTCTGTTACTCATGGAGACCCCTGTGGTGTGAAGGTCATCTCTGCTGTTCGATGGGTGGGGGAAATAAGCTGGTTATTTGGCACAGCTAACAAATACAAGGGACCCATTCTGTTGGCATCTTCTCCCTCTGGAATGCTGTTGCATTCCTCCATCTGGGGAGCACGCAGGTTGCCTAATGAATGAGCTGAGCTTTCTCTGTCCTATTGTGCTGCCCTTCACTTGTCCCTGAAGCCCCCGGCTCATCCAATGCAGCACTGGGACGAGCCTGGCCTCTTGCCCTGCTGTCCTTGCATGCAGCTCTGGGGACGTTTCCCGGGCCTTAGGGCTTGACTGGTGCAGGCTTTGGCAGAGCTCAGTGAGCATCTCTATCCATCCTGGCAGGACATGGGCACTGATTGCAGCCAGTCTCCCTAGGAGAGATCGGTGCTGGATGCAGGAGACATTTTTATGAAAGAAACACCATCTGCTGCAGAAAAAGGACAAGCCCGTCTCACTCACCTCATTTATATTTTAGTTAAGGCTAGAGCTGCAGCCTCCAGAGATGAAAGAGAAATCCCAGCTCACCCTTGTGGCTAACTCTGCATTTCATCCTACAAATACCCATTCAGCTGCTCATGTGTTTATAGTGAAGCACGTGCTCAGGTGTTTTGCTGTGGTGGGAATGACCTCCCAGTGCCACACTGTGTATCTGTGCAGCAGTTAATAGCCCCAGTAAATCCTTGCTGTGGGACCTGGATGCCCTGTAAACCCAAGTCTTTGAAATAACAGCGATAAGAACAGAGCAGCATAATCCTTGTCCATCGTAAATGGGTTTGGGACTGCAACCTTGAGGTCTTGGGGCTGATTTTTAGCCTTCAATAAATAGCTAGTTTGCAGTATCCAGCTCACAAAATGCAGGCTGCTTGCAAGCACCTTGGATGATCTCTCAGCTGAAAATTAACCCCATCTGCCAGCAAGCCGTACTCCCTGGCCTGTGCCAAGCATCAGATCTCAATCAAAACCTAAGAGGGACAGAGAATCTCTGGCAGGGGATCATTGTGGAGCTCTTGTCTGTTGGGGTGGATCTGTCTTGGCTTCCCAGCCATACACACTGACTGTGTCACAGCCGCTGCCATATTGACAGCAGCAGCGATGCTGAAAGCTGGGAGGGCTCCAAGGCTGCACAGAGCAGCTCTGTGTCAGCTCCAATCCCTTCTGCCTCCCTGCTCCACACTAACTATCCTCTCCAAAGCACACGCAGACAGGCACGATGCGCTTCTTTACATAGAGCTGCTCCTGGGCATGGCAGTGTGTTTCCTCTGAGAACAATTATGAAATTGGAATAAAATGCTTTAAAGGGGAAAGTCTTCCCTTTGATTACTGTCCATAGCCTCCCACTCTGCTTTGCTGTTGGTTTTGTGTCCTGCCTGCCCGGAGGAATTGGGGAGGGAGCATGGACTGCAGACAGGGGCCAGGAGCCATCTCGCAGTGGAAGCATCTGTTCTGCTGCAGCAATTGTGATGCCGAGAGCCACAAACATGTCCAGGAGACACTTTTATCATTGACAGAGGGGAGAGCTTAAATAGCTGCCATGCTCTCGAGCTGAGCCAGAGTCAGAACTGTGGATCACACTTTATGTAACTCATTTTTATTTTTAAATGCATTCTTTCATTTTCAAGGGGAGTTTGACTTGGTGGGTGTCTCCTGTCTCCTCATTAGCACATGTGAGGTGGCTTCTTTGATCAACCCCTCATCCAGTATATCAGCTGCTTGGTTTCCTCACCTGTCCCTGAAACTCAAGCTTCACCTTGTTTCACTTCTCAAGATTTCTTTCCTGCCTGGTCTGGTGTAGATAATGATTTGAGGTTTAAGGTGAATAGATAAATTAAGCCCTTAAAAATACTCTGAGCTTCATCTTTGGATATTTCCTGGTGCTACTGGAAATCTTTTTTAGAAGGGGGATCTGTTCTAGTGGCTCTTCACAAGTTGACAAGCGTGTAATTTGTTTTGCAGGTTAGCAAGTAATCTATGTCAGCCTTAATCCCTTCCCTCCTCTTCCCTCCTTTCCTCCTTGTGCTGGATCAAAGTGTGTTTTCCCCTGGACCCTCAGACAATCCATCAGGCAGCCTGGCACGGTGAGCAGAGCTGGATGTCAGTTAGTAACAATTTCATTCCAGCTTTAATTGCTAATGGTGGTAGAGAACAGCAAGCTCTGGAGATAAAATAATTACTAATTTGAATTACCTTGGGGTTAGGCCTGTATAGGTACTTGTCTGGATTCTGGATAAATTTTGAATGAGGAGATCAAATGACACTACATATCCTAAGAGAGTTGCTAGGACTGTCACTCTTGGTAAAGGATGGTTGTTCCTTCCAGTCTTCAAGCAAAATACTCAAAGCCTTCTTCAGTTAGAGCAGAAGGGGACTGTGGCTGCAGGTCTGTGGTTGAGCCTAAGGCAGGTTTTGCAGCACACAGCTCACCTGAATTTCCAAAGCTGGGACTACTGTGGGAGGCAGCTGGCCTTATGTAATTGGCAATTTGCAGTCACAGAGCCTATATGGAATTACAGAAGGGTTTGGGTTGGAAGGAACCTTAGAGTTCATCTTGTTCCAACCCCTTGCCATGGGCAGAGACACCTTTCACTAGACCAGGTTGCTGAGCAGCTTCTGGAGAGGTCTCAGAGGCAACAGGACCCCATGAAATCATACCAAGGAATGACTTTGCCTATGGGGATGTAGTTGGCCAACATCATAGCAGAGGGAGAAGCACTTTTCTTGGCTCTAGGGAAAATCCTCCTGGAATAGCAGCTTCTGAAAGTGCACCCCTCAAACGAGCTCCTTGCATACTGTACCAGAAGAAAGAGATGCTACCAGAGACTTAAGAAAAGTCACGAAGTAAGAGCAAACACAAGCCAAAGAAGTTCAAAGCCCTTGTGGCAGGGATCACTGTAAATATGACAAGGCTATGAAGTCGAAAATGAGAAGTGGAAGCGACAGCAGCAGGCTCAGCGTGATGTCTCGTTAAACAAAAAATAATGGCATCCCAGAGCAGCAGCAGACCCCTGAGGACACAGAACAAGAGTGAGAAGATAGAGAGAAGTCTGCTTAAAGTCAAGGTGAAGGGGTTTATTTAAGGCAAACCCACAGCCAAGCAAATGAGCCAGTCAGTGTAGGCAGCTTTTGATCTTCCAGCTCCAAGCGGAGAAGGATTGTCGGCTAAGAGCTCCTGGAGGAGCATCTGGAGAGGCAAAAGCCACATGACCACTGGCCAGAGCTGTCTTCCTGGTCTTTCTGGACATGGCAGGACAGATATGCTGGAGGGCAGAGGTGTCTTCAGGAACACAGTTATATCTCTCATTTGAGTGGCAGAAACTGGGATCCATTGAAGCTGGCAGAGCTGTTTGGTCTGGAGTAAGTTTTTGGGTAAAAATCATTTGAAAGATGATCAATGGCCAAAACACACGGAATAGGTAGGGAGGCACTGGAAATAATAGAGTGGAAAGAACCCTGGAGAGAGAGAAGATTAATGTCCAGGGAACCCTTTGGCAAATTATCTCCCTCCACAGTGGCAGCCAACACTCCCAATGCTGCACGTGTTTACTGCTTGTGTGTTTGCTCCTGGCAGGTCAGGAGGAAATTGCTTTAGAGTAATTTTTGGAGAGATTTAAAATTTTGGATGAGATTCAATCCTAATATCAAAATGAGTTATTTTATTAAAAGCATTTAAATAGAAGCAACAGAATAGTCAGAAGCAGGAGGGCTATTTTAGAAGGAATTTGCTGTAAACCTACTGCTCAGAAGCTTTCTAAAATATTACACTATAAAACCCTCCATAATTCTCTTTATCTGCAATTTAATTACATTTCCCATAGTGCCTATGTCAGAACAGTTCACTTATTCTTGCTTTCTATTAACTTGCACCTGCCCCAGGAAACTAGAAGAGAAAAATGTTGATATTCAGAGTCCTTGTGTGTAACTCAGGATCTCGCTGAGGTCACAGAAAGGTTCTAATGATGTACTGGAAAAATAGGAATTGGGGGTCTCATGCTGGTGATGGCTGTAAGATGGCAATATGTAAAACTGGTGTAAAAGCAGGGAGAGGAGCAGGAGCACTCATGTTCCAGTGATCTATCCCATCTAGAGTTAGTGGATCAGAGTTTTTGATCTGTTTGGGACTGCAGCAAAGTCTTAAAGTATATGAACAATGGATCAGAATTATCCAGAGCTTTGTTGTTTGAGCATTTTACTGACCTCCAACCCACAATATCTGTGGTGTAAATTAGATCTGAGGGATGTCCTGGATGTATTAGGAAAACCTCGTCATTCATGACACCCTGCAGTGTCCAAAGAGAACCTGGCAGCATGGAAAGAATGTATTAAAACAAAAATGATGCATGAGAAGTTAAACCCTTGGTGATGTTGTGTTAAATTTGGCTTGGGTTTGGGGCAAGGGCTGCAGCTGACTGTTATTTAAGTTGAACGAAGCAGCCTGTGGGAGCAGAGGCATAAGATGAACCTCAACCTTTGACTGTAGTTTAGAGGAGATTTTGCCAGTCACAGCATTTTTTCAGTGCTTGCCTTCTGATAACTGAAGACATGATTAACCCAGTCAGGATGACCTGGGCTTTGCAAGGAGAGGATGAGAACAAGGCAAATATTTCCTTGCCACATTGAGCTGTGAAGGAGGGGATTCAAGCTGATGGAGAGCTGGGATCATTCCTGCAGTGCTGCTAATCCCTGTGTTTTTGTAGGAGGTTTTGCAGGACTCTGTCTCTCCCCAGGGATAGTCTGGTGATAATGTGCTATCTCGAGACATGTTTCCTGCTAGTAGCATCAAGGATGTCAGAGCCAGCAGTGGTTTAGCAGAGAGGAAGGTGACTAAAAATTTCCAGGAAAAGGCTCATTTAACTGCAGAGGACTTTAAATTTTTTTTTAAATTATTTTGGTCAATCAACTTTGTCACGATCAAAAAGGCAATGCAGATCCCATGGCTCGAGCTTTCAGTGAGCCAGAGACCCCAGTGCCTGTGCAGCCTGTGACATCCAGATATTGTCACTGATGGCTGGGCTGTGCCGTGTCAGTGCCGTGGGTTAGGCTGTTGTTAAAGTCACTGGGCTGCCCTGGATATCCCATACACATCCTCTGGAGGATGGAGTTGGGTGCAGAACTATGAAAGGAGACTGGAACTTATACTGTGGGGTGAGGGCACGCAGGGAGGTTGCAGGGACCGAGCAGGACCCCATACACCAGATGAGACAAGGGGTCTGACACATCACTGTCTTGCTGGGTGGGTTTTTCCTTCTGTCATCCCATGCCCAGCAATAAGGTCCTCCCGTACCTCGTGCCAAAATCTCATTTGTCCCTGCTGACACCTGGGCTTCTTAAACTCTCTTATCCCTTCCCTCTGTGGCAACTCCTGGTGATCCGCGATCTGAGAGCCGCAACCTTCCCCAAACCTCTGAGGAGCCGATTAAAACGATGCAGGCGGGTGCTTTACTCCAGCATACCGAGGGCGACAACAGCGAGTGCTTTCGCAGGCATCCCCCCGCTCCCCGCCCCCTGATGCTCCCCGCCAGCCTTTGGCATCCTCCGCCCGTGCGCGGCGGTCCCCCATCCCCACGGGGGGACAGGCTGGGGTTGTGCTGCCAGGTGGGTGAGGCGGGGATGCGGCGAAGCGTGAGGATGCGGGGGGCTCGTCGGCAGAGCCGCCGATGAGAGCCGGGAGCCGGCTGCGCAGCCGGGCTGGGGATGCTGGAGGGTTTGGCTGGATGCGAGAGCGGCTCTGAGCTGCGCCGCTGCTGCTGCTGCCCGGAGAGAGCTGGGCAGGGGAGGGGTGTCGAGGTGTGACTCTCGCCCCGAGCAGGGGGCTGTCTCTGAAGAAGACCGCTCTGCTCTCTCCTCAGAGCCTCTCTGACCACGCTGTCGGCACAGAACCACCAGCAGAGAGGACAGGTCAAAGGCAGTGAGTATCTTTATTTCTGTCTGTCTGCAATGCCTTAGTGTTCTTTTTTTTTTTTTGGCTTTCTCTGCATGTGAATGGATGGATGGTCTTAATCTCCTGAAACCCCTGAGATCTCATGGCTTGTGTTTGTTGGGGTTTTTTTAACCTTTGTGCTGCTATTTTTTTCTATTGGGATGGCTTCTTTATCTTTGCTCAGGTGGTTCGATAACCTGAATGTCTTAATCACACCCCTCCCTTTTTGTCTCCCAAGGAGAAACCCCAAAACACATCCATGATGAGACTGGCAATTCTCCTTTGACCAGGGTCCTTTCATAGGAGAGGGAGGTAGGATAAACGATGGAGCGGGAAGCAAAAACCTTCACCAGGACCCCTCTTGCAATGCCTTTACCAGACACCACAGATTATATTTTAAATTCATAATTGACTGGCTTTATTTGCTATCAGGGGAAATATCTGTGAGTATGTCAGCCGAGCAGTGGGATTGCCTTCACTGGTCATGTAGGTCTCAGCATCCGTGAAGTCAGACAGACTTTGGGATCACAGGGAAGTTGGGTGCTGCTCAGCAGTGCAGGTGGTTGCTGTGGGGGCTGGCGAGTGGGTGGGAATGGAGGTGAGCAGAAGGCTGTTTCATAACTGTACCCCAAAAATCGGCTGCTACGGGAGGCTGTAAGGGGGACGGCTCCCAGCTCTGCTTCCAGCTGTGGGAAAGAAGAGCAGGGGCTGCAGGACTCTAGGAAATTATGTGCTGTGGCCCCACATGTGGGTGAGGCTGTTAATGAGGAAATTTAAAGGGGCTTAAGGAATTACAAGGATTGATTTCAGTTAAAGCGCATCGAAGCAGCCGGTCAGGGTAGGGATTAAGGAAATGCACTCAGTGGCATCTAGTGCAATCCCAGTTCCATTAATTTAGTGGGCAAGAGGCTTTGTGCGTTTTTAATGTAATCAGGTTTTAAGAGGGATGTTGCGTTGGGCAGTCCAAACTCCAGGATCTCCCCAAGCCCCAGCAGAGCAGGGTCCTGACTCCTTGCACACCTTCCCTGCTCTCATTAGTTCCTTTGTCTCCTCAGTTGTTCCCAGTGAGCAAGAGGACGTTACATGGTTGTTGCCTGGAGCTTGGCCCTGTACTGGCGAATTAGAAACCTTTGCCCTGAGCTCATTGTACAGTCCTGCTCTATGTCCCCTTGGTCTCCTGGCTGACAGATCTCACCTTCACTCTCTGATGTGAGATTTGTTGAACCAGTTGCTTGTGTGCCAAGGCTCACAGGGACTCCACCATATCTAATCTCCTTCCCTCCCTTCCTCCTTCCTTCCTCTTTGCAGGCTGTGCACCTCCTTGGTGGCTCCCCACAGGCTCCCACCACCCCAAAGAGTACTTGCTTGCTTTAAGTTATTTTTGTGTGAGTGCTTGAGCCTGTGATGGCGAAAGGACCAGCACCTGCAGATGCGTGAAGTCCTCCTGTTATTTTATTTGCAGTGCCAGCTTTTCCATGATGCCTGGCCAGTAACATCAGCCATGACCTGGAGGGACAGGGACAAGAGGTAGTTTGGTCTTCTTAGCGAGGTCATCCCGGAGCTCTGCCCATTGAGAGACCTTCAGAGGTGTTGAATGATGAGTACAATAATGCCAACTCCTGCTGCTCCGTGGTGAGCTGTGACACCAAACTCAAATCACTTTAGACCTGAAGCTGGATTTAACCCACGGTCCTGGCCTTAGAAGGAAATGCTGTCTCTCCTCTGTGATCATCCCTCAACTCTGAACGTCTTCCACTGAAAAACTGACCTTCCGCGCTAGGAGGCAAGGATCAAATGGGTTGAGAACAACTGGCCCTCCTTGTTTTTGGCAAAGAGGATTCTTTGACATATTTTTAAGTGCCAGGACATGAAACAGTAATCCCTCTTTTCCGCACTCCTGCCTCCTGCAAACAGCCCTGACTGCGGTCCAAGCCAGCCAGTTAAAGGGTTAACCATAGCTGGATGCCTGAATGGCTGCCTTACTGATCCCACGGAGGTAACTGGAAAGACATGATGCATGTCTCACCCCTGCCCATCCTGTTGCTGTCTACCTTGTCCAACAAGCCCTCCAGCTCGCTGTACTGTCCTCTCTTCCCTCCTGCCTTTCCCTTTCCCCTCCACCTCCTGCAGACCTGGTTTGCCTCTCTTTCTCTTATGTCCTGTCTTGGAAGTTCTCACCAAGAGAAGGGTGCTCCATGAGAGACAAACTCCTTGCCTGTGGTGCCGCGTCTCTGCCCCCCATACTCTCTGATTCCCTGCTGCAGTCCCTTGATCTCAGGCATCAGAGGGAATTCTGAGCAGCACTGCAGTAATGTGTGTCACACCTCTTCCCTGGAAATTCGTGAGCTTGCTAGAGCAAACAGAGTAGGGGAGAGAAAGGCTGGGGGTAGGAAGCATCAGGAAAGGAACCAGAAGGATCCTAAAGGGGACTCTGTGTCCATTTGAGCATGGCAGTTCCAGCATGCTCAGCTGGGAGTGTGACACTCCCTGTGCTGATGTCTGGGGTTTGTGGAGCTCAGCATCCTGGATCCACAGCCATGGGGCCATAGTTGGAGGCTCTGCAATGGTTCCTGCAACTGAAGATTCTCCTGGTTTTCGTGCTTGTTAAATGCTGCGAGCTGCCTGTGCTGCACCAGGGAGACACTCGGTGCATTTAATTAACATTTAATTTGCTTTAAGATTACATTAAAATGTGCAATAATAGAAGCTCTCTGAAGGGCGGGAGGAGAAGGGGGAAACAGGCGTGCTCCAGATTGGCTCAGGCACTGGTACTGAAGTGTTCTGCAAGAATTACATATGGGAGTGAAAAAATACTGTACTTCTGCTTCCACAGAAAGTATTCGGCATCTGTTCAGCAGCTGGGCTTGGAGAAGGGCTTTCTCCAGCTCAAAAGTAGGTCCAGTAGTTGAGAAGTAGAGACTGGGCCACTAAATCTTCCTCCCACGGTCCAGAGGAGAGAATGCCCAAGTCTGATCTCCAGGGAGTCTGGGAGAAAAGATGTCCTCGGGCTGGAGAGGCAAGTCACAGGCTCTGCCCTTGTAGAGCCCATGTAAACCCACTCACCAGCCTCTATGTGTTTTGGAGAGGAGATGATGCCAGTCCCGTATAATGCATGTGTGTGTTCCGTTTCCCTCTCCCTTTGTGTTCCTCCCCATCCCAGAGTTATGTAATGAAGGATGCTGTGGCTGCTGTCCTGAGTAGGGGCTGGCAAGGATGCGAGGGGCTGGCAGAGGATCGAAGGCTCTGGGGCTGGTTTGAAATTTAGAGGAAAAAAGCAATAAAGCCATTTTCTGCCTGGGTAAGCATGTCAGGAAAGAAGCAGTTTTATCTTGCTTATGTAACTCTCAGTATAAAGAAGCTGCTTGGGATCGATCCTGGCCAGGGACTCACAGCTCCGCAGCACAGGATCACCTTGCAGGTGCCTTACTCCCACTCTTCTTCCTCCAGCCTCTTCCTGTCCCCCAGCCCTGGTATTTGCATTGTTTCTGATGCTGCTGGAACATGATGACTGATTTTTTTCGTATTGCTGCCCATTGCTTTCCTCCTACACCTGACCAGAGCGAGACTTTCCAAGAAACCATCCCAAAGTGCAGCCTTTAAAAACCTTTTTGCCAGTCAGAGCTGCAAAATGACTGGTGTGGGTGAGCCTTCAACTGCTTTGTTGCTGTGTCCATCCTTGGCATCTGCCGGGCGTCTTCCTGGAGATGTCTCAGGGTCCTTCCCACAGATGAGAGAGTCAAGGACACAGGTCTAATGAGGCACAGAGCTACTGAGGTGGTGGTTTTTTTTCGGTTTTTGTTTTTTTTTTTTCCTCTGGCTAGACTTATAATCATCATCTTCTTTGGTTTTCCCCTGCTAACACCCCTGCTCCCCCACATCGACCACAGGAACAGAGGGATGAGGACTCGCCTGGGCTGCCTGTCTCACAAATCAGACTCATATAATGATTTCACAGCTATTCTTCCGGACAAGCCCAACCGGGCTTTGAAGTGAGTATAGCTGCAGCATCCCACCCCAACCCCATTTCTGTCCTTCCCCTCCCTGCCCACCACCCCCTCCAGTATCGTCTTCCTTTTGTTGTACTTTGTATAAGCTGTGACTAGTTCTTTTAGCCACGAGGAAGGAGGAAAACAAAACGGCACTGATACAGCAGGAACAGCCTCAGGAAGTACCTGCAGCATTGACACGAGTTCTCCTGTGAGACAGGACACTGCTGTATGTGAGACGTCTCTGCACCTATTTGAGAATGTAATTTACACCTCTGTCGTTACAAATCAAAGCCTTATAGCTGGCTTGGTATAAGAGGTGACCAGCAATTTCAGGTCACAATCAGCAAAGCCTGGCTACTAAACACTGCCAAAATGTGAGTGATAGTTTGCACTGTGCTTAAGGTAGATGCTTGAAACCACCCAGAGTCCTGATTTGAGATGAGTGTGATCACAAGTCGCTGCTTACACCTGAGCTAAGAGCTAATCTTCCCCTGAAAGACAAGCAAGAGAAATATTTCTGGAGCAGTGGGTTTCATTTTGCTTGACTTTTGGCTTTTACAATGTAAATGTCTGCAACTGAGCTTGTTCCCTGGGCCTCTGCATAGAGTCAATAAGGAAAAATTGGGCACTTTTTGCATGTGATTCTTCTGGCTTATTTTACTTGCCTACCTGGGGATGTGAGATGATCAGAGCTGATTGTCTGCAAGTCCCTTGGTATCTCCCCACTGATTCTAAAGGGAGCCCACGGTCACTTGGCTCACTTGGAGACCTCTGCTTTGTAGCCTTCCAAAGTTAGACAAGAAGGATTCCAGCCTTCCTCTGTGTCCTCATCAAACAGCTCCAGAGGGGATCAGCAGCTGTGAGTTGTCTGTAACACATCTCTTCCTTTTGTTACAGAAGACTGTCAACAGAAGAAGCAACAAGATGGGCAGACTCTTTTGATGTCCTTTTGTCCCATAAATGTGAGTAGAGATCAAATTCTACATTTTTTTTTTCCTCTTGTTCCCTTAATACCTGTTGTAGTTGGGGCAAAGTATGTGTTGGATAGCAGGGGAATGGTCCCTCAGGCAGCTGCTCACTAACCAGTGGTCACTGTCCTTTCTAGGCAGGACTTGTCCTCTGGTTCAGAAGTTTTAGTGTGTTCTGTTTCTGGCTTTGCTCCTGATTGCACAACCACAGCTGCTAAAGTCATCAACCCAATGTCTCTCCTCCAGCCCCTAGGGATGCACTGGAGGCAGGATCCTAGGGCTGCAGCCCTGCAGCCCATCATTTGGCACATGCCTCTGGGTCCAGCCTTTCCACACGAGGTTGTGGCAGGTCCTCAGCTCACTAAATCCCCCTGAGATCCATGACTCCAGCTTGTTTCCCTCTCCTTCCAGCTGCTCTCTGAGCTGCTGTGCAGCCACACCATGTGGAAGCGCAGCCTTTGCTGGGAGCATCACAACACCCTACGTGGTTCAATAATCGTGAACAGCTTGCTCTGTCACAGAGAAATAATCTGTGGTTGCCCTGAGCAGAATCTAATTTACAGTTATCAATGTAAAATTTCATATCCAGAAATCTTATGCCAACCCATGATCAGCGCACCTCACTCTGTTCAGCAGATCAATTGTATCAGTTCTGTTCAGCAAACATTATTCTGCTTCACCAAAATTTTCATGCTGAGAAATTATAAACAAGAAAGCAAAGTTCACAGTATGGCTTCATTCATATGTTTCTATTGGAGAATAAAACCTGAGCAACTCAAGGTTGGGGAAAAGTCAACGTGGGCGGTGAACTGTTTTATTGCAATAAGGAGCTGTCTGGCTTGCTCGGAGATACAGATTTTTCTGTACTTACACTTTAAATTATAAGTGTAGAATTATATTATTAAGTAAAGTGTCATTTTGCTGGATTTCTACTGAGATGACAACAGTTTTGGCAGGGAATTAAGTGACAACTTTAAACAGGCTGGCTGACCAAGGCAGAAAAAGCAGGATATAATTTTAGCAGCAGTATCTAGTTGAGATCATTACTCTTGCAGCCAATAGGAAAAAAAAAATGGTGTAGCTGGGTATGGCTAAGAAGGAACGTTGATTTTGTGAAAATTCAGAACTAGAAGGGGAAAATGTGCCTAAGAGATTATGGGATGCCTGGGGGACAGGGAGGACAGGATATCCACATCACTGTTACCATCCTGAATTCCTCCCTCACTCATACAAAAGTTTGCATTTTCCTTATTAGACACAGACTGCAGCAAAAATGCTTTGGTTCCAAAACCCACCAAATTTACCCATATATGCCCTGACATCATACAGCTTTTTCCCTCTTCAGCTGACTACTGCAAAGCAGTAAATCAAACCTTAGTTCAATTATTTCGTCCATCAGCCTCTACAAGAGTGTCTGGTTTTATTAATAAATTAACCTTATAGAGTGATAAATGAATTATCAGGATTTTTCCTGCTTCTTAGAATGGAAAGTAATTCTGATAACTCTCTGGCACTAATGAAAAATATTCAGTTCCTAATAGCAACAGAAGGTGATCTTTAAAATTTAAATTAATCTTTTTTTATCAGTAGTCACGATGACATTGCCTGGTGATTGGTGACAAAAAGATTTGTTGTTTAATAAACTACTTTCTAAAGGAATATATTATAACTGCTCTTCACCTGAAGTTTCTGGCATTGCCAGCCTGCAAGTCAAGGGTTGTGATGATGCAAATACAAAAAGCTCTGTTGAAACAGAAATGTTATTTATGTTGGTTAAAATGTGAGAAGAGCATATACTCATAAAATTAATTATATTGTATGAGATGCATTTTTGCTGTAAGAGATGTGCTGATGTTCGACAGGTAAGGGAGCCTTATGCTCCTTATCTGGCTGAAATTTGGGAATAAGAAAAAGCTGTGCTTGGCCTGCCAGTATGTATCTGTAGTGAAGCTGCCAGATAATATTCTGCTTTTAGTGCAAAGAGAAGGACAGAACTGCCTCCTAATTTCCCTGTGACTGCTCAGGTGAACAGCATTACCCAGGGAAAATTTGAATTCATGCTTGGGGGCATGGGCTAAGCTCCAGCTGGGCTCAGGGAGAATTTCCCCCAGGGCTCATAGCGTAGCAGGTAGATCACTTCTGCCTGACACATCCGTCATACACTCTGTCTTCACTAGATGGACAGTTCATTTATTCTGGAAAGGAGATTGTGATGTTGATTTCAGGGAGTTGTGTGGTGCTTTCTGCTGCAGTTACGGTGGGTTTGGGTCCCTTCCAGCCAAACTGTTCTTTGGGGAAAGTAAACCCCAGAGTGCTCAAGCAGGACTCAGGAGCTGGATGTAGCAGCTGAAAATGGGGCAGAACTCGTGGGCAAGATTGCAAGGAGTTTGAAAGATGCAAAAATTGCTTCAAGGAGCAAGAAAGTGGATTACAGCTCCCTAAAAGAATCTCCAAAGTGCCAAGGTGAACAAGCTGACCTCGTACTCAGAGGTGGCTCACAAGGCTGCAGTATAAGCAAACACCTCTTCCCCTTCCTACTTTCATGAGTCTCTAAAAGATTTCTAAATGGAAGTGACCTGAATAGGTGTCACACATTATACAGACTCTACAGAGTAGAGTGTCCATTATGCCAGGCTGAATAGGCATTTGAGCAACCTGGTCTAGGGGAAGATGTCCTTGCCTATGGGGTTGGAATGAGGAGATCTTGAAGGTCCCTTCAACCCAAGTCCCTGTGTGATTCTGTGTTCACTTTTGCCAAGTATCTCTTGAAGTGTGATGGTCCTGTGGAGCTCCCCCATTCTCTCTCCCCACATTGTTTCTGTGAATGACCAGTGTAGGTAATGTTTGATCCTAATCTGCTCCTGTCTGACAGCACCTTGAATGAAGAACTGAAATCCCCTGGGATCTGAAGCAGCTGCATGTCTGCACAGATTTCCAGGCTGGGTAATGCCCCTCTGCATAGAGTGGTCTGATTTGGATTAATTCCCCAGCCACTTAAAGGATAATTTGTGTTGATGTTAGCAAGGGACTGTGAGTAAGAGGGGCAGAAAGGCTCTCCCTGCCACATCCCCACCTTCCTTTTACACTGGCAGTGGGATCCAGCATCCCTCAGCCCTACTGGAGTAAGCAGTGCTGCGCAGTAGGATGCAGCACAGCTCCGTTTCACTGACAGCCCCAGGTGGACAGGTCAGTGCAATGATATCCTACTTGTTTTTGCTAATGGGTGAAGCAAATCAGCTTGAAACCCTGGGGTCAGTCAGACGATCCCTATTTTACATCAGGAGCCTTGTCTGAGCTCACTGCCAGACGCAAGCACAGTGTAGCAGTGTTCCCCAGGGTCAGAGCTTCTGAGCAAGCAACAGGAGAGAGGAGTCTGATCCTACTCTTCTCAGGGAATTGAGAGAGTAAGACACAACATATCATGTCTTCAGTGTGTTTTCTTGGGTGCCCAGGGAGCAAAAGCAGTGGCTTTAATATGTGAGATTTTGGCATCTTTTTGCGTTTTGTGCCAGAGCAATGGCTCCCAGGGAAGGAGGAGCTCAGTGTGGTCTCCAGAGTGTGTGTGCATGTGTGTGAGTAACTGAGGAGTAATCCTCGCTGTGTACCCATGCCCAGGAGGTACACACTGGTCAGCTGGATGAGGATATCTTTTGACAGGCTGCTGGAGGGAAATACAAGCAATAGCATGTCTCATTCTGCATCCCTCGCAGGGCTGGACATGTGGCTTGTCATTTGTCCAGAATCCAGCAGGACAGTCTGTCCTCAACCCTTCGTCACTTTTCAACGAAGCATCCAACACCAAGAACCTTTGCACTGAATTTCCACTTTTATCTCAAGGATAATTTTTCCCTCCCCACTCCAAATTTTTGGTGATCTCTGTGCTCTTCTGCCCAAACTTTATTGTTGTTCTCCTCCTTCTGTTGTCTACACATTCCTCCTCTTCCTACACAGCACAGGAATATCCCAACCTACTCCTAGTTCTTTCTAAGCCAGAACAGCATTAGCATTAGCATTGTGCTGGTGACAGGCAGCTAAGATTAAATGAAGCACTGCTCAGCAGCAGTGAGAGCACATACCTGTGCTATACAGAGCACTGCAACCTTGTCTCTCCAGTCCTGGAGCCAGCATGCTGTGTGGAGCCAATCCATTCATCTACCAGCCACAGGGACTCTACTCCCTACATGAAGTCTGCTGATGGAATGAAATGTGTGCATTAAATAAATGATTGTTGATTTCTTTCTTACTCTGACAGTGGCAGGTACATGGTTCTTAAGCCACCAGCCTGAATGATTTAGGCCACTAATCTTGCTCTTCCTCATGCTGCTGAAGCTTGCCTTGGTTAAGACCTGTCTTGTGTTTTCTGCTGGCCACTTCAGTCCCTTCCTCCACAGCCCTTCTTGCTGGAAGGGATCCACTCTCTGTGAGCTGAAGAACAGCATATGAGTGGGATTTCGGGAGCACTTGGGTCCCTGTCCTCACATGGTAATCGAATTGCCTGGCACTGCCCACCTATAAAACACAAATTCCTGTCATTGTTTAATTTGCAGGTGACCTGGAAGATCTTGGAATGGGTGAATGAGCACTTGCAATCATTCCTGGCAATCCCCTTGCAGTTTCCTGCCTGTTTGAATGGAGAGCAGGCCATTTTGAAGCTTGTATTTACTCTCTAAAAGTAAAAACACAAACGTTTTTGGGTTCTCTCTCAGACTTTTGACACCCCGTAAAAAGATTTGTTTGCCTTCAACTTATCTGCTCCATCCTCCTTTGGCTTCAAGCAAGTCTCTTGAGTCAAATTCCTGGATAATTGTCCAATAGTGTTCTTGAGAGTCTGTGCATCTCTACCAGTACATCCTGCCCTCTTGGACACGGCCATACCTTAGTCTATGCATTAGGGGTGCTTTGTGCTGCTGCATCTGAAGGCTTCTAATCCTGCTTTTCATTTCTGTGCTTTCACTGTAAAGCATCCCTTTGGAATTGCACTCTAGGATATTTCAGGACGTGATGCTCTCCTGCTCATATCACGCTCCAAGCCAGTGCTGGTTGCCCCAAGAAAAAAGCTGTCTAGTTGGTCAGGGTAAGCTTTGAAATGCTGATTGTTCATGAGTAACCCTTCTTTGACAGCCTTCACGTGCAGGAGAAGATTAAAGTAAACTTCCAGGTCAAATTCCAGCTCAGGTGGTGGCAGTTCCCACATCTAATTGTCCTCCTGCCCTTTCAGTCAGGTTTGTCCTTGTTCCATGATGTTCCATGGGCAGTGATTTACCACCCAGTCATCTGGGCTCCCACCCCCAAACCCAGCTGTCAGGTACAGCTGTAAATGCTGGCAGGCATTCAAGGACTAAAGATGAAATCTGTGGAAAGCCAGGCGGCCTGGAGTCAAGGATGACCTCCCCAGCTTCCAAAGCCTCCTCCTGCAAGGTCCTCACAGGTTCAGCCTCATAATTTCCAGCTCCTCGAAGGCTGTGAGGAGTGTATGACAGGAATATATGAAAAAGCAGAGAACAGCCAGACACTATTATTTATCCATTCACTGTCTAAACTTACTTCAAGATAAAAAGGAGTTGATTGACATGAGAGCAGGAGGCACAGCACACGGAAACCTCCTGGTCCCAGGGGGGACCTGCTGCAGCTGCTCTCTGGGGCAGGGCTGAAGCAAATGCCTTTCTCTCCATGTCAATCATGGAATTCCCTTCTTTTAACATAAATTTTATTTTTCAGGTGTTATATTTTTTCAGATACTACTTTTTTTCTGATATATTTTGCAGAGATGATATTCCTAAAAATGATCCTCTGTCAGTGCTGTGGCTGTTGTAGAGGAAAGGGGGGAAAAAATCCCTAGGACAGAGATAGGGGAGCAAGACCTCTGCAGGGACACACAGCAGAGACTGTACAGTCATAGCAGTGTGCTTGGGTGCTGGATCCTATGAACTGATGATGTGCAAAATGACATAGATCTTGAGGAACTGCAACTTTGTCCCTTTTTTGCTTTCTTCATTTTGGAATCTGCCAGCTTGTGGTTCTGTCCTCTCCTTGTCTTTTGCAAAGACTCTCTGCTCTGTTCTCTGGCCCTCCACAGAGGCCCTGTGAATTTTAGAGGCATTAAGGGGGACACAAGTGTTGGAAAATGTTTCTGTGTCCCAGATTTCGGGAAGTGGAGCAGCCTTAAAACATTCCTCTCCTTCACCATATTTATCTATCCACAGAGATGCTCAAAGCAGCATGATCCTGACAGGTGCCTTGCTCCTGGAGACGCCCTTGGCACTCTGCTCTGCTTCTCAGGGCTGATGTCATGTTGTCACCCCCCCCCCCGGTTTGGATCCACAATTTGCACTGTTAATTGCTCTGCAGTGCTCGTGGACAAGAGCCCTGGCTTTGTCTGCTGTAGCAGTGCAAAACCCTGATCTTCTCCTAAAAGTACTTTAATTAAGTGTCAGGATAATTTGGAATAGTACAGCTGTATCTGGGGCTGACAGAAGGAGGATGTATCCATTTTCGCTGCCGATCCCAGGCTGCTGATGGAACAGTTACTGCACAGAGCCCGTTAATGAAGGAGCTTTGAGAAACCCAGAGCAGAGAGGTTTAGCCCCTAATTTGGTCTTGTCTGGCCTAATATCTTTTCTTCCTTTCCCTTTGAGGATCTGGGCAGTCAGATATCATCGCTGACTGACGTGCAGCCAGAAATAGAATTGTTTGTTGCTGTTCAATACCTGGGGCCATTTCTTAGGGCTTGAGGCTTCAGCAGAGCTGAAAAATATCTCCATGTCCTAAATTATTACCGGAAACAAGAGAAGCAGGAATAAGATTAGGACACACCAGGGGAGAAACAGGGCAGTGTTACATTGCTGTAGATCTGTAAAAAATATATATGAATAGCATCTATATTATATATAGCATCTAGATAACATAGATAGCATACACAGACAGTTCCTTCTCTATCTGAATAACCTGTTGAAAGGTTTTAGGATCATCCAGAGGGATCTGGACAAGCACAAGAAATGGGCCCATGGAAATCTCATGAGGTTTAATAAGACCAAGTGCAAGGTGCTGCACCTGGATCAGAGCAACCCCTGGTACCAACACAGGCTGGGGGATGAAGAGATAAAGAGCAGCCCTGCCAAGAAGGATCTGGGGGTGCTGGTGGGTGAGAGGCTGGACATGAGCTGGCAAATGTGCACTCACAGCCCAGAAAATCAACCTCATCCTGGGCTGCATCCAAAGCAGCCTGGGCAGAAGGTCAAGAGAGGGGATTCTGCCCCTCTCCTCTGCCCTGGTGAGATCCCACCGGCAGTGCTGCATCCAGCTCTGGGATCCCCAGCACAGGAAAGACATCAACATGTTGGAGTGAGTCCAGAGGAGGCACCAAGTTAATTAGAGGGATGAAGCACCTTTTCTGTGAGGGAAGGGTGAGAGAATTTGGTTTGTTCAGCAAGGAGAAGGGAATGCTTCAGGATGACCTAATTGTGGCCTTGCAGTACTTAAAGGAAGCCTACAAGAAAGATGGAGAAAGACTTTTTACAAGGGCATTGAGTGACAGGACAAGAGAGAATGGTTTCAAACTGAGAGAGAGTAGGTTTAGATTAGATATTAGGAAGAAACTCTTTAATGTGAGAGTGGTGAGCACAAGTTTCCCAGAGAAGCTGTAGCTGCCCCATCCCTGGAAGTGTTCAAGGCCAGGTTGGACAGGGCTTGGAGCAACCCGGTCTAGGGGAAGGTGACCTTGCCCGTGATAGAGCAGTTGGAACTAAGTGACATTTAAGTTCCCTTCCAACACAAACCCTTCTAGGATTCTGTGATTGCTATTTCTCCTCAAAGGCACAGGAAAGAAAACAAGGACAAAGCTGTGAGGGAGTCTGTGATGGATCCAGTGAGATGGCCAGCCCCTATCCCTGATGGGCCTGGGCTTGCTATGGGTGTGCAAAACTGATCCATACAAAGCTTCAGACATTGCCTCTTGGGGCCTATCACAGCTTCCATCTCTTTGCCATGGGGGAAAGAGGGGAAGGCAGATCTTGTACAGCAGAAAAGGAACAAGTGGAGCCCCCAGCCCAGAGCATTACAGGAGTTCAGGTCCTACATTCCTTGTGAGACTCCGTTCAACCCTATTCCTCTCGTCCTTTCAAGGAGTCTGACCTGGCTGAGTACATTCCCGATTCCATCAATATTTTTAGACACTTGCTTGGAAGTAGCCAATGCTGACTCAAGAGCTTTCCAGTCAAGAACTACAAAAACTCAGACCACCTAGAAAAAGACCACGAACAGTTAGAAACATGTTACTGGAAAAAAAAAAAATTAGTAGCTAAATTTATCCCAAGGAGAAAGAGTATGTATGAAACTTTCAGCTACTTTCAGCAACTGCTAGTGCAGTTCAGGGAAAGGAAACAAAAAACAATGGCTATGTCCATAAATAGGCCCAGGCAGGGGTTTAAGAGGACACAGATTGCCTAATAAATCTTTCCATATTTCTAATCTGCCCCGGCTGACTCAGATTACATTACTGAAATGTCACAATTGCTAAGCATTAGCAAGTGATAAGAACACTTTTACCACCAACTAGACAAGTCGTAATTGTGCCATGTCCTTTTCCTCTCCCCTTTATTGTAGCTGTAACAGACTCTCCAAGATCCTTCCTCTGTTTAAGTAAGCACTAAAAATGGCACAAGGCAATAAAGCAAAGTGACAGAAAACATAGGAGACAATTCCACAGCTGCCATGTTTTATTAAAGGTTTGTCTTAATGACAGGATGTTACAAAGTGTTCCATTAACATGCACAAGATGCAAAGAGACAGTACCTTTGAAGCTTGATGATTCCAGGAGGAACTTTTCAAAGGTTGGATGTCCCAGTCTCAAAGAAAAGCTTTTGCCACATTGGCTGGCAAAACACCTTTCCAGAGTAACAGCAAATGATGTTTGGCTTTGTGACAGCTCATAGCTCACCTGGTGTAAATTACAGACACATCCTGGGATGGCAGATCTTGGGGGAAGATCAAATGGTCGTTGGTAGGGAGGGGCAGGTGGAAGTGTGTCTGTTAAAGGGTCAGCTCCCTGCCTTCTTGTAACTCCCCACGTCTCCCTTGCAGACGGACTGGCTGCTTTCCGTGCTTTCCTGAAGACGGAGTTCAGTGAGGAAAACCTGGAGTTCTGGCTTGCCTGCGAGGACTTCAAGAAGACCCGCTCGGCAGCCAAGCTGGCCTCCAAGGCCCAGAGGATCTTTGAGGAGTTCATCGATGTGCAGGCTCCTCGAGAGGTGGGTATTCCAGCACCCCAGGCTGGCACGGCATCCCTGTGCCGCAGGGAGCGGGTTCATCTCCCCAAACTGAGACCTGTGGGGTGCTGGGGAGCCCACCCTCCTTCCCAGAGGTGATGGTGAGGAGAGGATAAGGAGGGTGGGAATGCCATCCTGACTGATACAGCTGCCTCTGCTCGTGATGACTCATCCCCAGTGAGGGCAACTACTTTGACGATACTAAATTAGTCACAGCCAGTGAGTTCACTGGCAACCTCAACCTACATTTCCTAACCTCTGTGAGCTTCCTAGAAGCACTTCACCTTGCTCCCCTCATTTACTATCAATCCTCAAGCAGGCAATTGGGCTCATCCCTCACAGGACATTTTGCATAGGATAATCCCACGAATGACTAACGTGTTGACTCTCCAGGGAGGAGTGTTTATCTGCTGACTAATTTCCAACTCAATTAGACCTCCTAAAAGATGCGAACAAAAACTCCAAGCTGAACAAAAAGTGCAGTCACTTTGCAGAGCCTGCAATCGTTAAGTCCTCTTTCAAATGCTGACAGGCAGATGCAGCTGCCAGATCCTGTGTCGTGATGCTGGGTTGTGTTACTGTATTCACAACACAACCAGGAGGGCTTTAGTGCACCTGCCTTCCCACGGTGGTGCCTCCTGCTTGACTGCACACGTGCTTGTCACGATACCGGTGCCTGCAAGGGAAGCCCCCTAAAAAGGCTTGTTGTACTCCACCTTCGAGCCAGTAAGGGCACTGAGAAGGACCCAGATTTACACCAAGGTCTGTAGCTCTCCACGAGCATCTTCCTGCTATTATTGATGAAGCTGAGTGTGACTTTAAGGACTGGAAGACTGCATCTGGATTAGAAAAGGGAATGCAGGTGGGATGGAGACTTTCCTAAACTATGTCCTGTTGTGAAGTTTTCTTAATACCGTTACAGTTTTGGTGTGCTAAGATGTGAAGTGACCCTTAAGTGGCACAGAGTTAACCTGTATCGCTGTCATTCATGTTAAGGCAGACAGCTTTGTTTTCTAGGCTCCTTTAAGTTTGGACACTGGGTTAATAACAACAAATAACGTCTTTTCAGCCATTTTTTTTCCAAACAATAACCGTAGCAAATGCTGACTGCGCTGCTGGGGAAAGAAAACAGGAAAACTCCATTCATTGGCTTTGCAAACAAACTGCAGCCATCACATTAGGGTAGCTTATTTTTTCAAGCCTCTGCTCGAGATATTGTAACGCTAAGCTGTTATGGGAAAAATCAAACAATTTATTTTACATAACATAGTTTAAAAACATTTAGTAAGAATGTACTAATAGTTTAACTCCAGTTAAAAGTTCATTCAGCCGTATATTGGGCATGTAGTGAAGAATAAAGAGAACACAGACGTCATGGTTGACAGAGGAGAGATTCGGCTGAGTCAGCAGTTTTAGATGATGTGCTGCATAAGAGTCTGAATGAAAGTAGTTTGATTTCAGAAGTGCTCAGATCACTATAAATCCAGTTCAACTTTTCTAGGCTTGGGGCAGGATTCATACCACTGGATTACTAAACTCCACATAGCTGTAGAGACTGTTTACACACAGATGAGGGTAGGACCTTGGTTCTGCTGCTGTTTTACAGCCATGGCTGAGAGGGAATGTGCCATTTGACAGAGGCAAACTGGTCACTTAGTACCAAACTCTCTTCTGCTACTTTTTTCCAGGTGAACATAGACTTCCAGACACGGGAGCTGACGAGAAGAAATGTACAGGAGCCCTCCCTCTCTTGCTTTGACCAAGCTCAGGGGAAGGTGCACAGCCTGATGGAGAAAGACTCGTATCCCAGGTTCCTGAGATCCAAAATTTACACAGACCTGCTGTCTCAAACCCAGAGGAGGCTCAGCTAGAGCAGCGATGGGGCCCTCAGAAACCATGTGCTTCCCACAACAGCCAAAACTCATGTCCAAATGTGAAATTTCTTGGTGTTAAAAGCAGTGGGAATGAGAAAAGGGGGAGAAAGGGAAGAGGAGGCTTCCAGAGCATGATCCAGGCGTGGTATTAAGACTCTTTGACTTTATGTGCTTTTTTTTTCTTTTTTTGGATAGCAGTAGCACCTTGCAGTTGTTGCCTCTCTAGCACAAACCCACAGTCCTCTCTAGTCATGGGGTCATCTGTTGGGAAGGCAGGTTCCCTTTAAAATTACTGAGTTAGTTTGTGTGTAAATAATGCCACGGCACCTTTCCATCAGTCTCGGTATCTCCCTGGTTCTCACCTCTCCCCTGTGCTTGGAATGGCCCGAAGGGCAGTTCTGACTCCTGTGAAACCACATCCAGCCCAAAGCAGTGTCTCTCACACTGGCTGCAGGGGGTCTGGACCCAGAGACCAAGAGGAGGGAGAGAGAAGGGGAAGACACATGACTCATGCTGCTTCTCAGAGCAGAAACCATCAGTAAATTCAGCTCACCTTTCCATTTCGGTCGCACACCTTATGGCACCAGCTGCTACCCTGTCAGAGAGGGAGACTAATTTTGTTTTCCGTAGGACTGTCAAGGAGCTGAGCTTTTCTCATGACAAAGGTAATCCCAAAAGCTCTTGCTAGGCTTGGGTAGGCAAGTCTTGTAGTGCAAATGATTGTTTTTCATTAATATTATTTATTTGTACTGTAGTTCAGCCTCAGGATCCCAGTCGTCGTTCAGGCTTCGTTGTGCTAGGCACTGTACCAAAACCTAACACGAAGAGGCTTCTGGCTGCCACAAACATTGACAGGCTGGGTGGCTTCTCAGGAATGGCCTGTTTGCTGTTGGAAGGAATGTCCCCTCTGCCCCTTGCTGAGATGTAAGAAAAGCACAAGACCCGTCTGCTGCAGCAGATGGCATTTTCCATGTAGTACCTGACCAGCGCATGGCAACATGAAAAATCACAATTATATTTTTGTTATTCACTGATTATTGACTGTTGCTACCTACCGATTGTCCACTGTGGGTTCATTGCCATGTAAAGAACTACTAAAGACATAGACCCTGCTGCGTGGTGCTTGCTGCAAACAGCACACAGGGAAGTGTGAAGTGAGCAGGACGGGTGTCCAGGTGTGCAGTGGAGTGTGAGATGTTCTTTGGCCCTACTCCCACAGCCTGGATAGCCACTGCAGGAGAAGACTGTGCAGAAGTCAGTGGTGTAGCACCTCCTCTGTGCTGTGCAATAATTCCTATCACTCAGTGGCCCCATTTCCATGGCATTGCTGTTCCAGCTTGTCAGATTCTTGCAATATTTTCTAGTGGAGAAGCAGACAGCCTGTCTGTGGATTTGAGCCTACAGACCAGAGGTCTATTTTCTTAACTTTATGAAGGCCTGGAAAATGACCCCATGGATCTTTTCCTTCTCTCAGTCATCCACAGAGCAGAGGTTGTAAACCTCTGCTCTGTCTGAGGGCAGTGGGTATGTTTGACACATCAGAAAGCTGCTGATAAAGATTTAGTGTAATTTGGTGTAAACTAGGTAGAGTGAATTCTAAAGCTAAGCATGATGTGTTTTGAATAAGATATAAAAAGCCTGCTTGGATATTAAAAATTACTGTCCATGCACTAGGTAGGAAACAGTTTTTGAGTTTTTTAGTAAGGATGCTGTACAGGGCATTAGGACAAATAGGTTTAGCAACAAGATAGAGATGGTAAGCATGTTTGGTTTATTCTGGAGGAGTATTCCCACGGTCTCTGAGACACTAAAGTCTAAATATGTGCAAGTGCAAAACATATATTCAGCAGGGAAACCTGCTTTTCAGTACCTAATTGGTCAGCAATAGAATTCTCCAGGTCTTTGGTAGGCAAACATATCTCCAGTTAACTTTCCCTGAGGACTGGCCAGAAAGAGCAGCATGCTCTGGCATCTTGACCCAATGTTCCTGGCTGTCTTCTGCTCCTGCAAGGACACCTGAGAAACAGGGGCTGGAGTGCAGTGAGAGACGTGATGGTATATCTGGGCTATAGCAAGTGGAACAGTCACATCACCTATACACACCTTTTCTGCTACAGGGAATAGGGAAGGAGGAGGACAAACCACCCCACATTGCAGTGAAACACTCTTGGTGCTTGATCTGCAAGGGAGGATGCAAAGCTTCCCTCACTGGCTGTGAGGAGAGGCTGGAAAAACTCTCCTTCCCAAGAAACACTGTCTAATACACCTGTGTGTTACACAAGATAGACTGGGATCTCTCAGAGGCATAGGCTGCTTGTGCTGAAATATTTTCCCTTGAGATGGCCTGTGGTCCCAGTTGTACCCAGTGTCACTGTAACTGGTGATCCCACCGCTGCCAAATGGCAGTTCAGCTTCCCAACACTGTGGCATCAGACAAGTGTTGCAAAGGGTGAAGGGAAGCCACCTTGTCTGGCCCTGTTCCTCACTTTCAGCCTCCTCTTGCCTTCACATGCAAAAAGCATCCCAGTGCTGCCCAGGATGCAAAAGCCAGCAGCAGGAGGCTTATGCAGTCATAGCTTTTAAGCAAAAGGCAGAAGGCCATGTCTAACTGCCTTGTGGTACTTCTCTCCAAGCTCCCCCACTGACAGACCTCCTGAGTGGGCTTGGATGGTGCTGACCTCTAGTGCCAGCTGATGCACCCCAGACAAGGCTGTGCAGCAGGGAGGGTCACAGACACAGCCAGGCGACGAGGACACGGCAGAAACAAGATGCTTGTGTTGAGGAATGGGAGTGAGGACAATCCCCAGGCTTCCCTGATGGCTACAAAGGTTGCTCCTGTTCAGAGTGTGACTCCAGGACATAACATCTCTCCACAAGCTTCCCAGCACTGGTGCTGTTTTCCTTTCACTTCATTTCAGAACTCATGGAAAAACTTCAAAGTAATCAACACCCTGTAAATCCAAGCTCCTCACTCTCCTCCATCAGCCTGGGGAATTCCTTTGAGAGGGTGCATTCAGAGATGCCATTGCTGCAGTGGTGACAGGAGCTGTAATCACACTGGCTGATGTAGGAGAAGTGTTTTGCCAATTAAAGTTGTGCCAGATAACATCCTCCATGAGAAACATCATCCTAGAGCACAGAGTGGAGCAAAAGTATTGTCTGAGGCATATGAGTCTTTCATGGTTATTTTTGTTGCCGCTCTTAGAGTTTGCCTCTCTTGAGGGAAAGCAGACTAGTTATTCAAAGTAAAATTATATTTTTCTTAAACAAGAAATTGGCACCAGCTGCTTTTTTTATGCCAAATATAAGTCTGAAGTGAATTAAAATAGACAGCTTATAGCTCTTCCCCTTAAACCAGGGGCTGATCAAGGAAATACTGACTGAGCAAAAGCTTTGGAAAGCACTGAGTGATGACTAATCCCTATCAAGGACAAATATCCTATCTTTGATTCATCTCTTCCTGATGCAAAAGGGATATTCATAATTTGCAAATCCCATTTCTTCTCTCTAGAAGCACACTCCTCCAAAATTTTACTCCTGTTTCTAGTTTTGTCAGTTATGTGTGTGCCATCACAGGGGAAAAAAAATTCGCTCAGCTCTTTATTCTGTTTGCTGGCACATATCCAGTCAGATCTCAGTTCTTTGGCAGAAAAAGGGAAGAAGATTTTACAAATTTCCTTTCCTTCTTCTGTAAGCTTCAGGTGGTGTTAACTCCAGGATGCAGATGCAGAAACCCAATCTGCTCTAAGTTTCTCCTGCCTTGGTCCATCAGCCAGGCTTGGGATGGTTTCCATCACTTTTAGTGGGCTCATTAATGTACCGAGGGGTCCCTGTCCTCACTCTGGGGATGTGTGAAGGGCAAAGCCTCACTGGTCTAAGCAGGGGAGGGAAATTGGTGTGTGCATCTGCAGGCGTGGGTGGGTAAGAGTGCATGTGACCTCATGTGTATCCTATTTAGTGTCCTCTACCAGAGAAGCTTTTCTGAGACATAGATGTGCATGTTAAAATAAGAGAATTAGGCACAAATGACATAAAATGAGACTTTTAGCCAGTGTTGTGTTTGCTTCGTGTGTCAGTTTGACTAGTAGTAAGAGATGTAAAACTCTGCTAGGCTTCCAGTTACCCATAAGAGCACATGTATCAAACTGAACTGAATGTTCACTGATAGACACAAACCCAAAATGTTTACAGCATTCAGAGCAATAGCAAAGCATACCTCATGCCAGTCCTGGAGTGCCTCTCACCCGCCAGTGCAAGCTCTCCCCTCCCCGGGGGCCTCTTTTTTGCTCCCTACAAACCCCTCCTTCCTTCTCAGTCTTGTCCTGGTGATTTTCTCTCCTCCTTGTGCTTTCCTCCTTGAAGCTCTCCAAGCACATTCCTCTCCACCAGCACTGTTTGTTCCCTTTTATTTGAGCCTGGGTCTGCCATAACCTCCTCCCACGCCCTCCTGTTTGCCTACTCTGCATCCCCATCTATCCCCTCTCTCTTTGCCTTTTCCTTCCCCAGACCATTGTCTCTGGTCATGCCATCCCCCTGCTACACACCTCCTACTGTCACTATAAAGCTCCTAGTAGCTATTCCTTGCCCATTATAGAAGAACAAAACATTTCACATAATTTCTGCATTACCTTTCATTCCTGGGGCTGCTGCAGTTGTCTTCTTCTTTGGTGCTGTGTTCTCTCCGGCACCGTAGCATTATATCCCAGAACTGGAATTAAAGTCCATTTTGCTGCTAGAACAGAATGCTTTTCTCTACCACACACCCCTTGGGCCTTGCAGAGCCTCATCTTGTTCCCAGTATTTTGTCTTCCTTCTTCTTCCATCCACATGTTCCATGTGCTTATGGCAGGGGCTGGCTAGTGGAGAGGGCAGCTGTGCTGCTTGGAGGCAGTGGCTGCACTGGCAGGGTCACAGCTGGGCTTCCCCTTGGCTTTCTGGAATATAAAAATGGTGTCAGTAAATGGTGTTGTATTTGCTTGGTAAAATCAGTCGCTCTGCTCTGGGCCTCCTCTTGGTTTTACTGGAGGGATGTAACTCTAACTGAAGACTGCAGTAAACTTAATGGGAATTCAGGGAACTGAAGGCATGGGAGGGAGGTGGCAGAAGGGAATGAGCTTTTTACCAAAACCCCAAACATTTCTGGCAGAAAGGAGCATTATAAAAGGCATTCCCTGCTTCTGAAGGGACTTGTTATACCAGGGAGCTATGGGGACCAGCTGTGGTGTGAACTGTTTGCTCAAGTAGCCCCTCAGCTGCCCCACTGCACCATGTGCTATGTGCCCCAGGCTGGATCTAAAACATGATGGATGAGGAGCTGCTCGGCTTTGCATTTACAGTGCAGATAACAGCGTTATCCTAAGAGAAATGTCTTCATGTTGCTCTATCAGTGCCTGCAGCCACCAGCTAAAAAGCAATGAGGGGAAGGAGGCGCCTTCTGTTGTGTTTACTCATGCAGACCTCTGTGGGATTACTGGCAATGAAGAGAGCAGGGTACAAGTACACCCTGGGGTAGATCCCCCTTCCTTAAAACCCATGATTGGAAATTTCCTCATTTCATAATCTCTCCCGCCACACCTCTAAAAGCAACTCAAATTGGACACAGAGAGTTCAGATTTGTCTTTAGGCTCGCTGGCACCCCCAGTTTTGGTGGGATGGCAGTGCCCCACCGACAGGAAGGGGCCTTGAGGACCTGACTACAAACCCAAGCATCAAATAAGTCTGTTTTAGATAAAGATGTCTTGTTCCTGTGGAAACGTACTTATGGGTGGCGCAGAAGAGACTACTCACGTCACTACTCACAGCATCACAGAATTAACTCGGTTGGAAAAGACCTTTGAGATCATCAAGTCCAACCTGTGACCTAACACCACCTCATCAGCTAAATCACGGCACTAAGTGCCACATCCAGTCTTTGTTTTAAACAATTGCAGGGATGGTGACTCCACCACTGCCCTGGGCAGCCCATTCCAATGGCCAGTCACTCTTTCTGTGAAGAGTTTTTTGATAATGTCTAGAGAATTTTTTCTTAATGTCTGCACAGAGTGAACTCAGAAGCGAGCCACCAGGAAGAAAGACCAGCTCGAAATAGCCTCAGTACTGCACATTCTTATTTTACTGAGATCCTGATGCTGTAGCTGCCTCTGCAGCGTCTGGATGCTGCTGGTGTGGGTAGATAACAGCAGGAGCTGTTTGGGCAGGCCATGCAGGCTGTTCAGTCTGATCCCTTCCCACCCAGGGAAAGGCATGGGCTCGGGTTCCTTCCGACCTTCTCTTTGCATTAGCTGCTTGTTTGCTAGGCTCACCTTCCCTGTGAGGCTGGAGAAGCTCCTCATGTCACCACATTGTAAAATGTTACTCACCTGTGCTGTATAGAGATCATGAGGACGTAATAAACAGCCTGAGACTATTTGTTCTCTGCCTGAGTGTCTGAAAAGGTGCGAGTCAAGCACGTTTTCCTGTGTGGGAAGTGGGAACTGTGGACTTGGGGATGAAAGGGGTGTCTCCTAGCAGAATTGCTGAGGAGGAGTAGGAGGGGAGAAGCTGATGCCTTAGACCCTGGTTTCACTGATGCAAACATTCCGGGTGGGGCAGCGAAGTGGGGACGTGTTAACTCTAAGCAGTCGGTCTGCTCTATTGAAGCAATTTAGAACCGGTCTCCCTGGAGGTACGGTTTGGGGAGATGAGTCAGAAATGTGTCAGTAGGACCTGGGAGAGTAAAAGGAAGGAAAATCTGAAGAGTCTTCTACCAGCGCATTGCTGTCCTTTTCTGAGTACACCCCACTGTCGCCTGTGATGGATTGTCCACCCCAAACTGAACCTGCAGGACCTTTCTGAAGGGGAGGAGCTCTTTCCCTGCTGGGATCATGGTAGGGGGACGCAGGACTGCAGAGGCAGCTGGTCAGGAAAGCCTGAATACCTCCAGTACACATGCATGACCGGAGAAAATGTGACGGCTCCAGAGCAAATGCTCTCTATGGGCCCATTGAACCCACAGACACAGAGATGGCCATGGCAAAAGGGGCAGAGTTGGGGCATCAGCTGCTCTGTGGCAGCACAGCTCCAACTTGGTCCTCTCTCAGCTTTTCTGTCACACTCCCTCTTTGCCAGCCATAACAACAAGTGCCTAGTCTGCTCCACACACGAGGATCAGCAGTGGGAGTTGCACAAGCAAGGTGTCCCAGAAAAAGGAATGGTGCAGGTGGATCAAACATGATCAGGTCATGAAGAACAAACAGTGAATGAAAGCTTTCTCCAGCCCATAAAAAGCAGTCCTGGGTTCCTGAAAGCAGCTCATACCCAGGCTTCAGCTTGATTTATCCTCACGGGATAAACTGGGAAGAGCCGAGCAAGAATAGGCTGGGAGTCACCAGGCAGCCATGGGACAGTTTAGGGAATCTGGAGGAGCCTGGACTTGATGGGGAAGGGTCAGGCAGCAGGAGAAAACAATCCTGGGCAATAAAGGGGGAAGGGGGAGCAATAACAGGGGCAAGGCAGCTTCAGGGAGGCTGGGTGTCAGCAGAAAATTGCATGGTGAGAGACCTGCTGCAGAAACCTTCAGTGGGGAGGGACTGAGGCCAAGCAAAGCATCTCCTGAGCAGATCTGGCCAGCAAAGAAGAGCAGTGACTTTGATCCCAACTGGCCCTGGGCACACTGAGGGCACACCTTGCCTAGTGCACAACCCACCCTTGCCTGCAAAAGGTGAGTGTTTGCTCCATGATCTGCACAGAGTTGCATTTAAATACAAAAATTAAATGAGCTTGTTTTTCTTTGGAAAAGGGTATAGTGGAATTTATTGGTCCCTCTGGATTCTTTCTATCCCCCTTTTGTTTTTCCCCAAATCCCTTCTTTTGTTGTTTTTCCTTTTCATCTGCTGCTTCTTCCCTCTAAGCCTGTCTCTGAGCCAAACCAATTTGAATGCATCCAAGGAAGGATCTGCCATTAGTGCTGCTCTGTCTCTCCTCTTAGTTAGGATATATTTAGCCATCATGTTTAGCTTTTTTTCTGGCTGTTCAGTGGCTTTAAAAAGCAGGTGCCGGGAAGGAAAGAGAAGATTAAAAGTACCTGCTGTCAGCTACCTCTCCCTGTGCAGCTGTGCAAAGCGAGCACGTGAGCAGAGTGGATAACAGCTGCCCCTTGAAAACCTCATTTGTAATTCTAATTTTTTTTTTATTATTATTTCAATAATCTCTTTCCGCACTGCTACAAATTTCCAGAGCAGCTATTTCCTCTCATGTGCTGCATGTGAACACAGTGCGTGCATTTGTTGGGAATCAATTAAACACCCTGTGGGTTAGGGATGAGGGATGCTGAGGGATGAGGGATGCTGAGGGATGAGGGATGCTGAGGGATGAGGGACCACTGCTGCTGCTGCCTTCATGGGAAGCTGCCTGTCCTGTAATGGGGAAGGTATGGATGGAGCCAGGCTTGCCTACAACCACAGGGATGTAATGTCCCACAGCAGCCCCTGACTGTCCCTGTCTCATAAGCTGTGCCCATGGCCAAGTTCCAGCTGCAATGTGGCTCCTTGGCAACCCTTTGCAAACCCTCTGCTGCTGTCTCAGCCTCAGCAGCTTCCCCACTCCTCCTTGGCACCATTATAGAATTGTTTAGGTTGGAAAAGACTTCTGAGATCATGGAGTCTAACTGTTAACCCAGCACTGCCAAGCCACCACTAAACCATGTCACCATCACCAGCTTCTGAGCAATGCTGTGCTCCTGCCTGTGCAGCAGCAACCTCCATCATGGGAGCATCCTGCTCCCCATGTCCTTTGCCTACATCTCTCTTCAAACATATCCAGAGCTTAACAACAGCTTGCAGGTGGAAAAACCAGCTGTGCAACATAAGCAGGGCCTTTAAACCTCCCGTTTCTCTGTGCATTCAGCATCTCCCTGATTTCATATAGGCACATCAGGATTCTGGCAGGCTCTGCAGGAGGGATGCAGGGAGTGTAAGGTGCTGCCTTCAAGTTTTACCATTCCCTATTGCCAGCTGTGTGGTTCCCCATCAGCTTAGGAGAAATTGGGTGTCAGGCTCCTCAGTGACCCGGCTTGGCTCACACCCTCTGTGATGCAGCAAGGCCCCAGCAGCATGGCTTACCCTGGTTCTTCCTCTGCTCCTCCTTCCAGCCTTCCCTTCCCACCCATTTCTGTATCTTTCCCTTCTTATTCCACTCAATGTAAAAATACAAAAATATGTGGTACCAGAAACCCTCCTCAGAGCTTTGCTACGCCGTGGGGAACATGTGCAAGTCCTTCCTTGTTTCCTTATTACCTATATATATATCTATCAATTCTGTAGTTTTGAGGCTGAAAATCTTATTTTGCTCTTTTTCAAGGTTGCTGGAATTTTGCAGGCAATAACCCAGAACACCAGCAGCAATACCTGAGGCTGAGAGGTGTGTTTTGCTGCTGATGGGGAAGCTGGTGGCTGTACCCTGTGAACTGTGGTACTGGCAAAGGGTGGATGGGTTGCAACTCTCTCGCCACAGGTGCCTTCACCATCCAGCAATCTCCCAGCCTCAGTGTGCAGGGTCCCCCGGGTGGATGCTGCCTAGTTTTCCAGGATCTTCCTAGTGGAAGTAAACCCTGAGAGACCTGGTCCCCACGGATTGGGATGTGGGCTTCATGCTGGCAAGGCTGTGGCACAGTTATGGGAAGGGAGCCTGGCCCCAGGCATTGCAACATAGATGAGTTTTTTGTGTTCCAAAACAAGGACTGATAATACAGGCAACTGAGCTGGAGCCACGGGAGGCTGCTAAGCTAAATGAGACAGGAAGGACGTAATTAAATTAGATACAGAGCAGCATAAAGACATCTGAGTACACATACATCGCTGGGCTAAGAGGCTATTGCATAACCCTGCTGAAGAGCTCTGCAATATAAAGTATCTCACCTAACACATCCCATGCTGGCGAGCTGCCTGTCCTTGAATAGCATCTCCCACCCCATTAAAGGGGAAAGGCAAACAAGCTGTCCTGGGGGATCAGGGGTGCCAGGTTGGTGCAGTTGGCTGGTGGCTTTGACAGAGCAGGTGGAGGGCCTGTCCCAGCAGTCCTGTGCCTGGGTTCAGACCCACATATGCACCCACTGCATCATGTTCCTGAACCACGCTCTGGTTCAAACACCCCAGCACGGGACCCCATTGTGAGTGTGGTATTTCCTATGGCTTTGTGCTTCTTCTGGCTGAGACACTGTGGTGCCCAAGAAGAAATAGCTTTTGATTGACTCTTCCCTCCCACTGAGGTTTTACAGGGCTCTCTCTCTCTCTCTCCCATGCAAGCTTGCAGGGCCCAAGCTCCCACCACAGTGGTTGCTCACCTCTGCCCTGTCACCAACTTTGCCTCACCCAAGCTGAGAACTTCAAAAGCTGCTAAAAGGAACAAGGTAAAACCACACACACACACACTTGTCCAAAGCACTTTACTGGAAAAAGCAGTGGGAACACATGGACTGAAGCAAAACAGGGTTTTGAAAGGCTGTAATCTAAAGGCAGAGACGTGCAGAGTTTCTCCTCTCTGGCTAACATCCTCTGTGCTCTTCTCCCATTGCTGCTGCCGCCATCTCAGATGTGTTTTTTGCCACAGTTGCATTTCCCTGCCTGCTTCAAGCAGCACGTGGCTCCCAGCACCGTGACTGTCCTGAGGACCATAGAGTTGTTGCCAGAAATCATCTGTCCTGTGTGCCTGTAACACGTGTCCAGGCTCCTGGAGGTTTTCCTCTGGCATAACCTGCTTGGAGGATGCCTCAAAAACCAGGGAGTGTCACCAGAGCATCCTGTGGGTGTGTAGGCCTGCAGGTGGAAGAATGGGTCTTAGAGGGGAAAAGAAGAGAGATGAAGTGCTGCTTAACACCAGGCATGCCCCAAAATGATAAGACAGACAAACATTGGGGAATGGCTGAGCATCGCATCTGTGTGGGAAAACAGGGAGGAGATGGAGATGCAGGTGATGAAGGAGAAGGGACATTGCCATCTTAAACCCATGGCTATTGGTCACCTGCTACAGCTGGGAGATGAGTGTCCACCTGCTTTAGCAGGGAGTTACACTGGATGGTCTCCAGAGGTCCCTTCCAACCCGATCATTCTGTGATTCTGTGAAGCACCTGGGTGTGACCCTCTCCTGTGGGTACCAGGAGCCCATACCTATGTTAGCATGGCACTGCCACTGCAACACCAGTGCTCCCAGCATGGTGGTGAACTGGGGTGGAGCACCAGGCTGATGTGGTCAAGCACTTTTAAAACACATAGTAAATCCAGTGATGTCCACACTGTGGGCATGCACAGACCTTCTTATTGTCTAAAAAAGGCACTCTTACAGCCCTCTCGCCCTTCTTCGTCCCCTTCTTTCCTTAAATCCACAGCAAGGATCACTGTACTAATTATGGTTTTAAGGCACAGAGAAGACATGAATAAGAGCTTTGTGTAGCTTCAATCACTTATCTATAGCTGAATATCTGCTAACCAAGAAGGCTTAATCTAGACTATTTGAGGGGAAAAAACCCCCAGAGCTATTGGAAAAGAGGCTGCTCTTCCTTTAAAGACGAGACAGAAGCTAAAAATGTGTGTTCAGTCATTACTCCTGATGCATCTTTCATGGCTGGCCGTGGGCAAAATAATTCTGTGTTTTTTTCCTAAGTGGTAGGAGAAAGGACTCGCCTTTACAGCTCAAGGGAGGTAAGGTGCCTAGTGCTCCTTTGAAAGTCTTTCCCACTGATGCCCTGGCTCCCCAAAGGCAGCCCGAGAAGAGCCTTTCTCCCCGGCCCAGGGCCAAGATGGCTTTGTGCTGCCACTCTCCCAGCACAGCTCATCTCCCATGGGAAAGATGCTCTGGCAATGCATTGTGCATGATGAACGCAGGCAGCAAGGGGAGGAGACAGTCTGAGCTCTAGAAAAATGTCTCTGCTGGCCATGGAGCTGAGAATAGCAGGAACCAACTGGGGAGGAAAGGAGAGGACGAGAAGTGGCAGCTCTTGTCCTTGCCCTGGGATAGCCCTGAGCAGGGGCGTTAAAGTTCACTTCCCACATCATGGTGAGCAACATTCCAGATCAAATGAGGTGGAGAATTTCAAGGATCTGAGCCTGACCTTGGTATGGGGGACCTATTGGTTGTCGTGGAACTCTCTGCCTGTAGCACCAGACCTTGGAGTTTGCTGGTGTACATTGTCTTATAGTGGTTTAACTCTTTCTCTTCATCTTTGTTTTGCTGGTTCAGTCCTTCCCCTCCAGTTTCTAACTTCTCCCCTGCTTTCAGTTTCCTTTCCATCTTCAGGTTTGATGAGGATCCACCTTTATCAGATGCTGTCTCAGGCTTTGCTCAGACTTTGTTTCATGTGCATCCCCTTCCCTTCTCCCACCATACACCATACACCATACACCATACACATTCTTCTGATGAAGAAGTGCAACTTCAGCCAGCACATGAGGCCAGACCTTGGTCCTTATGTATTCCAGCTGTGAACTGGCAGTGCAATTAAGGGGAAGTGGAAACATTACACCCTTCTGCTCTAGGTATGTTGCATTGCCCCGGGAAGTGCAAACCCTTGTGCTCCTGGTATGCTGCAAAACAGCCCGCTCTGCTGGGGACTGCCATCCCCTGCTTAAAGCCCTTGGGAAAAGCTTGCTGCTGCAATGCTGCCTCGGAAGTGTCGGGAGAATTGGAAGTCCTCGGGCAGCAGGAGGGAGCTGACGACTTGTCTTGCACTACGGCGTCTGTCCTGTCCCTCTCGCTCTCTCCATCCACGTTCCCACCCGCCGGCGGTTACTCAGCAGGCTCCACACGTCGGTGGAAACGAGCCTGTTTTTTCCTGTTATCGAGGAAGCAGCTATGACTGTGATGCTCAAGGACAAGCCTGGGCCTCCCACACGCCCCTCTCTTAACAGCACACACTAACTTACCTAAGCTGTTATCTTCACGGGCGCTGCCGGAGCAGCTTTTGGTTGGCTGGAGGCTGGAGCGATGCTGGGTCCCCCTCCCAGCTCTCCCGCCTCCCACCCGATATAAAGCACAGCTCCTCGCCGCTTTTCCAGCCGACGGCACACGACCACGGGCGCAGGTGGTGCTGCAGCCGCCTGTTGCACACCCCTGCCATCGCCGTAAGGACCTGATGAGTTGCTGGATGCCTGAGTGCCCAGCTCTCAGCATGTGCCGAGGGTTGGCCGCGCTCCCCATCACTTGCCTGGAAAGGTAAGGGGCTTATTCACGCCGCAGTTCTGGGATGCAGAGGGTTAGCTGGAAAAGATGCACCTGGACCAGTCTCTGCTGCTGCGGCCGTGATGTTTCGGTAGAAACGGGGGTGCAGACCTCAAGGAAACACGGTGAAGTGATTTGTTTTGGCTGTACCCGTTCTGCTCCCCTAGAGGGGGAATACAGAAGTAAAACATGCGGAGGGAGAGGAGGCTGGACGGGGCTGCCCGGCGCGTGTCCGGGTGTACAAACACACCAGGCTTTCTCCGGCTTCCTCTCTGCAGAACTTGCTTCAAGTTGACAGCAACAGGAGTATTTTTGTCAACACAGCTGAACTGTTAAGTGACATGTTGCTCCTCCTGCCAAACACGGCTACAAAGCCCCACGCTGCCGGCTTGACGTTTAAACACTTATTTTTGTATGGGCACCCTGGGACGCCTGAATAAGCTGCAGCACACAAATAGCAGCGGGGCCACACGGTGCCTCGGGGGGTCCCTGGGAAGAGGAGCTGATTCCCTGCCGTGTTGCCGCAGAGATTTCCCGGTAGGGAGGTGCCTTTGTGCCCTCGCCGCAGAGCCGCGGTGACAGGCAGTAGCATCCCAGCCTCCGGCACAGGAGCATCGTGCTGCCTCTGGGATCGCCGGCTCTCGAAGGCATGGGGTAGGTGGATGGTGCCATTGGGATGCACAGCCTTCTCCATGGCGTGTGACGGGCTCCTGGTGACTCAGGGGCACCCCAAAACGAAAGTAAGGGAGCAGCAGCGTGGCAGCAGGGAGATGCTCCCGATCAGCTGAGTAGAAATTGCTGCGTTTTCCAGTCGTTTGGGAGAAATGTCGTGCTGCCGGGAGAGTGGGATGGCAAAAGGAGCCAGGTTAGCTCTGGGGAACCGGGTATGTGGGGGTTGTGAGGGCTCCAGGTGAGCACTTAGCTGCTGCTCTGCTACTAGCCCCAGAAGAAAAAAGCTCGTCGTGGTTTATATTTCAGGTAGATCTACCTGGGAAGCGAGCGGGAGAGCAGTCCCGCAGGCTTAATGTGTTGCTGAGCATGGTTGCCAGGGAGCAGAAAAAGCAAATGGGGAGCATTTATTTCATCCATCAGAAAGCAAAGAAGTGGCTGAGGCTGGGGAGCGAGGGCTGTCGCCCCTGAGCCCGTGGGGTGCAGCCTCTGTGAGATGAGGGAGTGGCAGCAGCAATTCGATGGTTCAGCAGCTTCATCTCTCCCCTTCCTCCCTTCCAGAGCCAAGGATCTGAAGACCCGTTTAGGGATCCTGCTTCATAAACCAGAGCTGGGACACGGGATCGGGACTTCCAGACGGAGGTAAGCCAAGCGGTGTCATGTCGCAGGTTCAGCCCGGGACACGTCCCCAGGGACCAGGCTGTCCCGAGGGATGCTCCTGCCCATCTGCGCAGCAGAGAGCACAGCTCCCCCTCCCCATAGTCCCACCCAGGCAGGCCGGGAAGGCGGATCACTTCCCAGCTCCTCCGGTTATAAAATCAGATGGGGGAAATGATGCTCTGGCATTAGGCACACAGAGCAGGGCCTTAGCAGTAGGCAAGAAACCCAGAGGGCTCCCGCAGTTCATGGTGTCTCAGATCAGTGTCTGGGCTCCCTGGGAAATGCAGGCAGCATTAAAAACAAAATACTAAATACTGCTGTTGAGGACTGGGCTCTTCTTGCAGAGGAAGCTCTGCTAGGCTTGTGCTGGCAGAAAAAGGCTCTTCTGAGCACTCTCTAGAGAATCTCCCAGCCAGCACTATGGAGCTGAGGTCTGGTGAGCCATCCGGGAAGGTGAAAGAAAGGGAGAAAGGAAAGAGAGCCCACAGGTAATGGATATTGACCTCTCGCTTTGGTTTCCTGCTGACTGTTGCTGCCTCCCTTCCTGCACTGTCTGCCACTAATGGAGCCACACAACTGAAATGCTCCCATCCTTCACAGCAGGACAGAGAGCCTCACCACATCCTTTTGTTTTTTCCAGAGACTCCTCGCGAGAGGTGCTGGAATGGAGGGAGTCCTTCGACCAGCTCCTGAAGAGCAAAAGTGAGTAGCACCTTCTTTTCTTCTCTCGGTGAGAGCATGCAGGACAAATAGACTCCCAGTGAGCCGTATGCCTGAACTGAGTGTATGAGGAAGTCTCATCTCCTCCTCAAACGAGATGGCTTAGGTCCCTTTCTTGCCCAGACAGAGCTGATGCATGGGGCTTGTTGCCTGATTAGTGAAGCTTTACCTTTTCTTTCTGTCTGGGTGCTTTTGGGGGTACAAGTGCTGCTGCCTCAGGGCAGGGGCATCGTCATGGGCATCCCATGTGGAGCAGTCGGTCAGGGAATGTCACAGCATTCCCAGACTATCCCTTTCTCCACACTGAGGAGAAAGCAGAGTGTCTGCTCTCAGTGCCCTCCTCGGCACAGTGATACAGCCGCGTACCCACAGGCTTGGGTAAAACTGCAATGCTGCCCTCTGTCTGTCTGTCCTTTGCCTCCAGGGATGGCTTTTGCACAGGGAGAAGGAATTCAGCTGCTTTCCTGAGTTTCAGTAGCCTTTTCCCCCTCTGATATTAGCTGTGTCTATGTGATGCACAGGGCTCCTGTGAAATGCTCTCTCCCCTCTGCAGAAAGCACCTCCAGACTCAGAAAGGGACATCTTTTTCAGTCCCGCACATAATTCCCTCTTTATGCTGGACTTTACAGCAGGTATACAATGGCAAAAGTACCAAATTTTAATTCAGAAGTGGTCTGTCTACCTTAAAAGCTAATCCACAGCAAGAGAAAGTCCTTCCACAGCACCAGTTCGAGGCTAAGCGTATTTTCTCTCCAGCCTTCCTCACATGCTAACAAGCATCTCCGGCTTTGTAACTTAATACATCCTCCCAGCACGGCTCTGAAATCCTTGCTGCAATTATTCTCCTATCCTCAGCATCTCATCCCCCCCCAGATTTCATCTGGGAAAGAAAAATAAAGCCATTGCTGCTTGGTTCCTGCAGACGCACCGATGCGTCAGTGGATTTCTCCTTAGGTAGAATTAGCAGTTTTCCGAAGCTGTAAAGAAAATACTCTGAGGCCTCATTACAGAAAGGCCAGATAAATAAAATCAGAGGATTACTTGTCTGTGGGAAAGGATTTTATTGGAGTCTAGAGGCCAATTAGCAGTGTCTCAGAGGGTGGAATTTGCCCGGAGGGAAAGGAAATCTGCAGATGTCAGTTGTCGTGGTCTGAAATCCCAGGGTGAGGGCTCGCCAGGCAGTGCCGTGTCTGGTGGTGGTCCTTCTCTTCCTCCCCACCTTCTGCCCCATTAACTGCTCTTCTCCCCCCTCCCCAGGTGGGGTGACTGCTTTCCACACCTTCCTGAAGACAGAGTTCAGTGAGGAGAACCTCGACTTCTGGCTGGCATGCGAGGACTTTAAAAAGACTCGGTCGAAAACCAAGCTGGCCTCCAAGGCCAACAGGATCTTTGAGGAATTTGTCCAAAGTGAGGCACCCAGGGAGGTGAGAGCATTTTCTCTCTCTGTCCTGTGGCATCAAATAGGGTAGGAAAGGAATAAAATATTCGGGTGGGTTTTATTAAAGTAAAATTTCTCGGATCAGTGGGAAGATGCGCTCTTGTTCATGAGAGCTTTCATTCCTAATATTGTGCGGTCTACTACCATTGAATTATTAATGATGGAACAGACCTCTAAGGTCGTTGAGTCCAACCATGAAGGCATATAAAGGCTTCCAAGAATCTTCACCCTCATCCAAAGACAAAGAAAACAGGTTTTGTCCCCCCACAGGACATGTCAGTGTTGCGTTAATGTTTGTGGATGTCGCTTCCTTGCAGGTGAATATTGACCACGAAACCAGGGAGATCACCCGCAAGAACCTCTCGGGTGCCACCTCCACTTGCTTCAATGAAGCCCAGGCCAAGACCCGCACTTTGATGGAGAAGGACTCCTACCCTCGGTTCCTGAAGTCCGCCTCCTACCAGGACATGACCAAGCAGGCCACCAGCCGGGGCACCAGCAAGCGGTCGCATACCTGACCCGAGCCTGAACTCTCCACGGGGGGACGAGCCAAGGGACCAGGCAGAGGCTGGGAGATGGTTTACAAGGGCCGACATCTGCGTGGCGGGGTTTTGGCTGAAGTTCTGGAATTTTAGCAGGAGCCCCAGGACCTCAAGTGCTTCCCACTGCCCACTGAGCCGCTGGGAAGAGCAGTCCTCCCTGCCTGCGGGAGCAGCGCGAGTGGGATGCCAATATCTCTCCTTGCAGCTCAACCAGGGACCTGCACCACAGCAGAGACCAAAAGAAATTGGATCTGAGTTGCAAGTCCAGGAAAAAGAGATCGGATTGCCCTGAGCATCCATAACCAGATAGCTCCCACCTGCTCCCAGGACCCCGCCTCTGACCTGCCCCATCAGCCACTGGCTGCAGGGCCAGCACAGGAGCCTGCCATTCCCTCATGCAGGGTTTTTCCTATGAAGGAATGGCCAGAATAAAAGCCCAAAGACTATATGGCATTTTCAGCTGGAGGGATCCTGTGCCTGCCTTCTCCTGATCCTGAGATCCTTCTGCTATTTCGCACACATGCTCTGCATGAAAGCTTTACACCTCCTTCCAGTGCAGTGCATCCTGAGCACTGACGTTTTCATCCCTCGCTTGAGCTTCATGACCTTCAGATTGCACAGAATCTTAGGTCTCATATGTAACTTTTTATTACTATTATTGTTATTTATTTTATCATTACTGTTATTATATATATATATTTATTAGAAGAGCACTGCTGAAAGCATACACGCGCCCCTTGTTCTGAGGAGCTTGTAAATTAAGTTATTTTAGCTATTGTAGCATTTAGCATATGTCTCACCTTTTCTGAGATGACCAGACAGACTCGTAGCATGACTGTGGAGCAAGGTATGCCCACATCAGCAGGGAGAGCTGCTAGAAGGATCTCAGAAGGCAGGTTTCCCATCAGCTCAGAGGACCATGGATGGCAGTAAAAGGATGCTTTGCAGTCCATGTTGTTTCCTTTCTCCCATTAAAAACATGGATGGCATCTCAATGCACAAACCAGCAGCTTGTCCTGGGCAGAGGATAGCGATGTAAAATGAGCACTTTGGTGAGTGGAAAACTTAATTTTTCACACATGGGAGACAAAACCTGGGGTTTGTCCTGGTTTATAATTGACCTTGGCATTCCCGTGGTTAGTGAAGCCAAATTGCAGCCACAGCATCTTATCAGAAACCTGTAGTGTGAGCTAAACAGCGACATGTGCTGTCACTTCAGTGTCTTGGACGGGCAGCAGGACATCTCATCAGCTCAGACCTGGGGGGAGGTCTCCAGAAAGTCCCTCTCAGCAGTAAATCCTGGGTCCTGCAACCACCTGGAAAGGTGTGGATCCTGTTTGGCAGCAATGGTGCCAGAAGCCATGTGGGTGGGTGATGGGCATCCCACCAGTGTCCTGTCCTGTGCTGGGGAACATGCCACCAGCATAGTTTCCTACTGAGAGAGCCTGAGGCTGCTTCCTGTGGCTGCATTTATCCCTAAACACCAAACCTGGAGGTCCTTATCCCACTGGCACTCACTCCTTGCAAAGGGAACTGTCTTTTGCCCCCTGGCCTGAGCAACAGCCAGAGCACAGGATGGCTTGGGCTTTTCGCAGCTGTTTGAGCAGAGCAAGGGACTGGGGACCAATTTTGGGATGTTATTCTGAGTCCTCTCCCACTGTCCCCATCCTGGTCCTACCTCTGAGCCTCGGTGTGACCTGACCCCATTTACAGGGAGATATTAGCTGCTTTCTTATTTATTATTTATTTTTACAACTGGAACCATCTTAGCTGTATTACTGAAGTGAATGACACATAATGGTCTGTTTTCATCACTGACATAGTGTTGTCATTATAAAATAAAATATAAAGAGGAAAATACCATAGCAGCATGGATTGTTTTGCTGGGGTTTTTTTTTGGTTGTGGGCTTTCAATTAAATTTGACATTCTAATTCTGGAGGGTTTGCAAAGCTGCTTGTGTTGAGTGACCCAAGGGGCATTTCCAGTCACTTTAAAAGTGGCAATGTCAGTAGCAGGAAAGGAAGGGGGAAGATTTGTGAAGAGCAAAGTTCCACGGCATTTGGCTTATTGAAGGAAACCAAACAGTTCACAACAAGAATGAGAGCAGGAGTTAAATTTTGAATATATACACTGCAGGGAGGGGAGGATTTGAGCATAGCTTGAAGATGTTAATGCTCTGGCTAAAAATCCAACCAGAACATGGCTTTTAAGTTGCCTTCCCTCTATTTATTGTGTGTTTTGGAAGCCAAATTAACTGACCCGCGTCAGCGGAGGAAAGCATGTGGGGACTGCTGAGGAGGAGCTGGAATCACAGGGGAGTCACTCAGGAGCATGTTTGTTCCAAGGTGTTACAGTGAGCATAAGCCACCCTTTGCCATTGAAATGCCTTTTACAAGCAACTGCAACTATAACAGAAGCTAATGTCCCTTTTAATACAGCCATGCAATGCACTGATTGTAAAACACATCGAGTCTGCTCCATCCCTATTTCCTACCTGTCCAGAGGAAGGTAGGTTGAATTTCCACTTAATTTTTTATTCCCTTTTTAATTAAGCATGGCCTTGTTTTTACAAGCCAGGTGATTTGGAATCACAGCATGTACACCTGATCTTTGTGCATGTCAGAGAGAAGACATGAGCTGAGAAATGTATAGGAAATGTTTAAATTACCTGTCATGGAAGAGTTGGAGCAGTAAAGCAGTTTAGCAGCATCTAGAAACAAAAAAAACCCAAACATGTGTTTTTTAATTTTTTAACTGCAGCTTCTAAATGAAAAATATTACTATCTTGCATACTTTGAAGTTAATTTAAAACCAATTCTTCATCAAAATATATACTTATACAGGCAAACAAAAAAAAGTAATACAAATATAGACTTAAAATCTTTTTTGAGCTTTCTTCAGAAGGAAATTTGGGGCTGTGTCCTTTCTTGGTGCATCATGCATGGCCCAGACTGAGCGGTAGCTGAAGTGTCCCATTTGCAGCACAGTTTCTTCTTTACAAGCCTGAGATCCTTCCCAAAGAGAAAACTGAGTCACCAAAAGCAAGCTCGCATCCAGCGCATCCTGTGCGATTGCTGGCAAAACACAGTGGTAATGTCACAAAACCTTAAAGCCTTGGGGGGATAAAATCCCCAAACCACACTGAGAAAGAGGAGCCAAAGCTTCCCGTGACTGCCTTCGGGCACGGCCGGCTGCGGCCGCTTCCAATAAACCACGGCTGAAGTTTCCCAGGGCGGAGGCTGCGAATTTGGAAGCAGCAGAGAAAGATTTGAGCTCCGGGGAGCAAATGTGGGGGCTGGCGCTGTCCCCCCCAGGGGTGCGAACACATACTTGCTCCAGGGCCAGGTTTCCATGAGCCAGGACGGGAGATGGGGGGGTGGTGGGGGATTTATTTGGTGGAAAAACACTACCCATTTCGCTGTGCCCTGGAGTGTTCCCAGCAGCGGCTCGGTGGGGTAGCACTCTTGCTCAGGGGCTCGTCTCCTCCTGCAGCCGGCAGTCTCCACTCCTGCGGGACCGAGCAGCTTTGGGGTCGCCTTAGGACACGGACATAGGTGCACGAGCGGCCCCACAAGGACATGTATTCAGGCAGGTGGATGTGCATATACACGTGTATGGATGCTGGGCTTTCATTTTCCATGGATAACACACGTGTGACAACACACGTGCAGGCAAATTCGTGTTCGCGTGTGTGGACATCCATGATTTTTATTTTTTTTTAAAGAAAGATTACAGCTAAATGCTATAAAATGCAATTGTAATATGCTTTTGAAGGAAGTTCAGCAGCAAAGGGGATGCGCTGAGGCATTTCAAACACGGCAAATGCCTTACGCTGTGTTGTGCAGCGCTCTGACAGCCCCCGGGCCGTCTGAGAGGGAGGGAGCAGCTGTATGGCACTGCTTCCCTCTCGGCAGCTTCCACTTCAAGGCCTTTGCCTGAATAAAGTGCCAGAAATCACAGCTGATGTGTTTCCATATGGCTCACCCTCCCTCGCAGGCAGCTAAATGCCAAGGTTGCCAATCTGATCCAGCTGCATACAAGGATTCTTATCCCCACGGTACCTCGGGACCTGAGAAAAAAAATTAAAGCTAGTTTTCATGCTTTCTGATGCTGCCGGGGCACCAAGGGCAGTGTCGGGGTCTGCAGCCCCTCTGCCTCCCCAGGGCACGGTGCAGCCACAACCTGGGGGAGGTGGGGGTGAGAAACAGCTGGGAGGAACATTGCTGGCCAACCACCTCCATTGGATTGAAGCTCAGGTGCTCAGCCCAGATCCTTTTTTGACCAGCTCTGGCTGATTTGGGATGTTTTCAATGGACTTGCTCTGCTCTTCTTGCCCAGGGATGTTTCCACATGGATAGCATCACTTGTCAGTATTTAAACTGCATCCTTCTGTGGACTATTTTCCAGGGCTGTGTTCCAGCACTGAGAGTCACATCAGCATGGCCAAGCATATAAACCTGGTCATATTCCCACATGGAAATATAATAAGAAAGCGTGTGCAGGAACATGAAGGAAAAAAACCTCCTCCTACTATTCATAGCTCCTTTAAAAATTATTTTGCCTTTGGCAGGCAGTTTTTGTAGCCACATTTTGCCTCACATTTATTTGCGGCTGGTGGTCAAGACATGGATTCTCGGAGATGTTATCTCAGGGGAAGGATTACAAAAGTGGATGTAAAGTCCATCAGGATGGAGGAAAAGGAAGATTTGCTTAACTGTGCCCTTGATTTCCCTGTTGACTGTGTCTCTGCAGCTCATCTCCCGAGGCCCTGTGTGTGTGTGGGCAAAAAAAGACTCTGTAGATGTGCAAATGTAGCAGGAACTACATTAGCTGGGGGCTGCAGGAATGACTGTGGAGAGTAGCTCTCTGACTCCCATCCTTCAGAAAACCTTTGAGACCTTTATATTCCCCATAAACTGTCATAAGGGACTGAGCTTAAATTTACGACTATGAAAAGCAATTTGGATCAGGGATGAGAGAGAAGTGTTACCAGCTAATCCTTCTTTTCTGAGGTACAGGAACAGGATACTTCCCTGCTAGTTGCAAACACCTTGTTCCTACTATCCTAGGGTTTGGGTTCCCCCACCATCCTAGGGTTTTTCATCTTCCAACCATAAGATAATGAATGACATGAATCAAATCAGCAACCTGAAGAAGGTTTTTGTACTTGGGTGAGTGAAATTACATTGTCATTTACCGTAATGTTGACTTTTTTTGGATGCCTTTTGGATCTGAGCCTGGGATGTACCCGTGCTCTGCTTGTTTTCCAGCCTGCAAACGGGTAATTAAACACTGGCAGCTACAGCCTCAGCTCTGGTTAAAGCCGGGAGTGGTTCTTTCTGTGAATTAGGAGCTTTGACAGCCTTGAGAGCGATTTGAGATAGTTCCCTGGGTTTTCACAGTCTTTGTCCCTGTGGGGCTGTGTCAAGGTCTCCTGGGGCAACACAGACTCAGTGAAATTCCCTCCAGAGTCTGTGTGATGTTCCCAGGTCTTGCGGATGCACTGCACAGAGTGGGAAGCGGGACGCCCAATATGACAGCAAGGTACAAAGATGTGACTCCTGCATAGGCACAGTTCTGTGAAAGCTGATATGCAGATGTGAGCCAGCAGTGCAGGCATCCTTCAAGGACTGGGATATGCATGTAAAATATGTGCACCTATGCAGCCCTTTCGGGTGAATTTTCTGCATTTGTGCCTTTATGTTCGTACCCGACCATGTCTCCATGTACAGATTCCCTGTTTGTGCATCTACCAAGGCACCACGGAAAGTCAGGCATGATTTCACAGACAGCATTCCAGCCCTATTTCCTGCAGGAAACGAATCTTGCAGCTGGCACGGTTCAGTGGAGGTGGCTGGGGAGGTTGCACGGCCTCTAATGACCTCGTATTATGAAACGTCACGGGGCAGTGGGTGAAACTGGGTGGGACGTCACAGCCTGGGTTGCTTCATGTTTCCTGCACACAGTTTGCAGGCAGACTGGCTGCAGGGCCAGGCTCCTTGGGCAGCACTGCTCACACAGAGCTGCCTGCAAGGAGGAGGGTGGCTGGGCGATGGGAGCTGAGTGCCAGTGCCGTAAGGAAACCGTGGATCTGGAGCTCATCGGTTCCCTGGGTCTAATTTAGCAGCAGCATGGCTAATTTCCTCATGTGGATGGATTTACCAAAAGGTGAGGAAAAGCTTAAAACAAAACCCCAAACCATCCCAAACCTCCATCCTCCCAAGAGCCAGTTACTCATGCCTCTGTGCCCTCAGCTCCTGCACCACTGCTGAGAGGATGTTTGCAAACAGGGTCTGTGTGTACGGGACTCTACGGGGACAGCACTCTGCTCATGACCTCTCTGCTATGTGAGGAAAAAAAAAAATTGTCAAACACCCTCCCTGAAACCCCAATCCTTCCTCAAGTGGATAAAACGCTCCCAGGGCTTCTCTTCCCTGGGGTGGGAGAGCGTGTGTAGTTGCTGGGAAACACACTACTTGCTGGGAAGCAGAAGTGAAGAGCAGCTGCCGAGGAAACTGCTCTGTGGTTTTGAAGGCACTTTTAAGCAGTGTCTGTGTTGGATGGGCAGAGGGACCCCTTTCTTGCCTTCCCGTGGTGGGTGGTGGCAGGTGACACCAGACAGGGCTGTATGACTTTGCACATTTTGAGTTGTGAATGGCTCCTGGCCAGGAGTCCATAGGGCGGGACAGAAATGTTTATAGATTGTCCAGAGTATGGAACTTGTGCCTCTGCTGCTCGGAGGAAGAAGGTGCTCAGCCTCTGCCTTCCTCCTCCCCAGGCTTCTACCTTCCCAACAGGGACAAGGAACTTGGGTCCCACCGTGCCCAGTGGATGCTGTGCTGCATTTCTGGCCAGGAAAGTAACACTTCATATTTTTTTCTATGTGGCAAAAGGCATAGAAATTACCACAAGGAAATGAAATGCATCTAACTCAATGAAACAGGGTGTTCATTTCCTGCTGGGTGGAGAGATAAGCAATACAAAAAATGATCCTTGGCTTTCCTGAGCATAAAGTCATGTAAGTTTATACTTTTCTTTTTTATACCTTAAGACTTCTCTGTCTCTCTTCTGATTTGCTTAGGTAACTTATTTCCAGTTCAGCTTGTCAAAAAGTGACTCCTGAAAGTGTTGGTCACTTGAGCCAGCCTTTGCAGGCAAGAAAATGGGTATTGGAGTTTGGGCTTTTCTAGATATTAGATAGAAATAGATAAACCAGGTCCTATCTGATTAACCTCTTAATATCTTGAAAAGCTCAGGAAAGGCTTCCTGTCAGTTAGGATCTCCTAATTGCCTGTGGAAGCAAGAGGGATTAAAGCTGGCTTCTCATCTCATTCTAGATATCGGATCAGGGACATTCAGGACTCTGTGTAGCTGCCATCCAAAACTGAAGGGGAAAATCTATCTCTGCCTGCCTGCTATATTCTCCACCTGAAACCATCACTGGAGACTGGCTTATTAGGTAACCTGCAACAAGTCTGAGAGAATACTGATAGCAAGAACAGCCTGGGTTCTCTCCTCTCCCCTCACCCTGATTCCCCAGGGGACACAGCCTGGGCTGTGAGAGGTGCTGAAGCCAGGCAAGCAAACACCATGAGCCCGTAAGTGCTAAAGTGCTTCTCACCAGGCCTTGGCTCTCCTGGCTGGCACTGGCATTGGTGCCCTTAGTTGTCCCTCACATAGGCCTGCAAGACATCAAGTCTAAATGATGAGGTTTCTCAGGCTAAAACAGGATTTTCTATTAATTAATTAATTAGGTAAAAAGCCCTTAAAATAGCACTTTAGCCTGTTTCATCAGCCAAACCCAGAACACCCCCCACCACCAAGGCACTGAGCATTGCACCTCTCCGATTCTTCAGCAGGATTCCTGGTACAGAGCCCTCCCTCTGATCATCATGGAGCCCACAGCTCACAGACAGCAGGAGGTCTCTACCTCTTCTAGTGTGAAGACAGCAGAAATCCTTGCCTCTGAGTTAAATGCTGCTGTGAAGAATAGAAATAAAGAACTCGTGCTGGAGCTGCTGGAGAAAGGGGCAGATGTGAACTCCAAAATAGCAAGTGGCTGGACACCACTGCAGAGTGCAGTGAGAACTGGTGTGGTGGACCTGGTCCTGCTTCTGTTGGACAAGGGTGCTTCTCTGCATGCCAGGAAGGACAATGGTGGCACTGCATTTACTGAGGCAGGGATCGTGGGAAACGTGGACATACTGGAGCTCCTCCTGGACCGTGGGTCAAATATTAATGACCATGACATCAATGGCTTCACAGCTTTCATGGAGGCTGCATGGTATGGGAGGGAGGAAGCCTTGAGATTCCTTTATAGCAAAGGAGCAAACGTGAATTTGAGAAGGATAACTAGTGAGGAGAAAGCCAAACTGCATAAAGGAGGTGCAACAGCGCTGATGGATGCTTGCAGGGAGGGCTACTTCTCAGTTGTAAAAATCCTTGTCCAAGAGATGGGGGCCGAAGTGAACATTCGTGACAACAGAGATAGGAATGCCTTGATCCACTCTCTAAAGAAGGATTCAAAAATGAAAAAAACACCTGAGTCAGCTCTCCCCATAGTTCGCTTCCTTCTGGACCATGGCGTTGATGTGAGGAGCAAAGATGAATGTGGGAAAACTGCCCTCATCCTAGCTGTTGAAATGGGGAGCCCAGAGTTGGTGACAATTTTATTGGAGAAGGATGAAATAGATATTGATGATGCAGATGAGGACGGCAACACAGCACTGATGGTAGCTGTAGAGAAAAGTGATTGCAATATTGCAAAGTTGTTGTGTGAAAAAGGAGCAAGAACTGATGTTGGGAATCTTATCATGGTTGCAAATATAAACCGTTCTCTTAGCATGGAAAATCTTCTTCGTGAGCATAATGCCACGTTTGTTCCAGAAACCCCCAGAGACTGGGAGCCAAACAGCAAACGCTGGAGGGACCAGCTGAAAAAACTTGATCAAATGTATCGCCCTATGATTGGCAAACTGAAGACATTTCCATACATCCAGCAGAGAATTCAGGATGGCATCTACCTCGGGTTCCACGGAGAGACAGAGGTAGCAGTAAGAGTAACACACAGTAAGGAGGGTGAAGAAGAGAAGAAGTTCTTTGGACTATGTTGCAACTGTGAACATCTACTGAAGCTCTCCCAGTCTGAGAAGGCAAAAGGCTGCATGTACTTATGCTTCCCACTCTGGGAGAAAAACCTCCAAGAACATCTGCAGGACCCAGAAGACCAAAAGGATTACAAAGCTTCTCTGAAGATGATCTTCCAGGCAGTGAGAGAGCTGCACTCCCTTGGATTTGCTCACCAGGATCTGCAGCCCAGGAACTTTGTAATAGGTTATCTTTTGCTTTCTTTATGTTTTCATTTTGCTTTCCTGTTGCCTGTAGTTAGAAGATGTTTCATAGCTGTCTGTAAAAATACAGATTTTTTTTTGCCGAATGGCGTACCTGTGGCTTTAGGTCTCCTCTTTGAAGAACCATAGACAGCCACTGAGGAGTGTAGAGAACAACCTTAGATGTCTCATTAGCTCTGCCCTCCTTTCCAGAGCTGTGGAGACAGATCAGCCCACAACAAATCTCTTCACAAAGTTTTATAAAGAAAGGGTCATGCAAAAGTTAGCGGTGGACTGTATGAAGTTTTTCCACCATTATTTGTTAACATTTCTCTTATTTCCTCAGATTTAGGTGGCAAAATTTACTTGGCTGACTTTGATAATAAAAGAAGGTTGATTGAAGGCCAAAAAAACCTTTTAAACTCAGATTTAGAGGTAAGTTCTCTTCGAATCAATCTATGGTTTAAAGTTTTGGGTGCTCTTTGACATTTTCTGTTGCTGTGAGTCCTAGGGAAAGTCCTTCTGCATCCTCAACTAGAAAACACCTTGCTGCATGATAGTAATTAGGATGCAACACTGTGCCTGTTCCTGGGATATTCACACATCCCCTGAGAGCAAGGTTACCGTGCCTGTCTACTCAGTCCTTGGGCACACAGCTTCCAAGTTGGAGTTGGCATGTATTTGCATACTTCTGGGCACCTGCAGGGTTTAGGAAAACGAGTCCTTTTCCATTTGGGAGGATGTTTTGTGCACCTGGCACATGAGAAGTGATGTGTCTCTTTGCAGGCCCTCGGGAGGCTCATGCTGTACGTTTTAACGGGGGGTAGGATACCCCTTCAGCAAGTTGGAATTGAGGATTTGTCTCTTGATTCCTTGGATTACATGGAGGCTCAGGACCTTGTAAGAAGCCTGTTCTCTCATGATAAACGAGGCTTGCAAGGTTTGAGCAAGCATCCCTATTTCTGGAGCAAACAGACGTAAGTCCAAATGGAAAGCTTTCAGTGTGGGAACTGCCTGCAGTATTGGGAACAGCCATGCCCTGTTGCAGCTAATGAAGCTTCTCATTCCACAGCAGGTTCAACTTCCTGAAGAGTATATGGAACGAAATCAAAGATATCCATAAAAAAACCCGAATAACCATTTTTCCATCTCGTGTTATTCGAACTTTTCGACAGTGGAAGAAGCAGGTAATCCTCTTCCCTTTGAATTGATAGCAGGCCTGAGCAGACATTCAGGCAGAAGCTTTTCCCGACTGTTTCACAGACTGGGTTTAAAAATGTAACTGTAAAAAGTAGCCCAACACAAACAAATCTAAGGCACATAGTCAAAAGATACTGATTTTAAAGGGACATCTGTTGCCTGGGGTGATAGACGGGGGTGGTCATTATAGAATTAGCTGGCAAACCTTCAAAGGTGTTTCTTTGGTGACCTCTTAGGACAAGAACCTCTGGCCCTTGTTGCCAGCAAATTTCTGGCAAAAGTTAGTTTTTAATTGTCTCAAAAGCACAAAGAGCAGGCCTGCTTTTGCAGTTAACATTGTGCAGCATCATTTTGGATCTTACAGTCTTGGTTCAGTAAAGCAGCCCATGTGGCCCTCTCATCAGTGGCACAGTTGGATCAAGGCTCTCCAATCCCTCCTGCCCTCCAGACATGCATGAAAATCTCCTGTGCCATGTTGACAGTCCTAATATGAATGCTACACCTTGTCAAGGCAGGAGGGAAAACCCTTAGCAGAATCAGGGGGGCTGTGTGGTGCATTCCCTGCAGAGGCTTTTAAGGTTCAGGAGATTTCCCCATGCAAAATGATGTCCCTGCAGAAAGGTGGTGGTGGTAGATGTGCTGCTTTTGTGGTGTGTGGAAGGCAGAGAATAATCTATGTGCTTTCTTTCAGATTGACCAAGATCTTCTGTATGTCATGGAAAATCCTAAGAATTCAGGAAAAAAGGATTATACTGACAATGTCACCGACCTACTGAGGCTCATGAGAAACCTGGATGAACACAAACATAAAAGGTATGTCTTCTCATCCTCACCCCTGCCACAGTTGCATGGAATCATATAATATCCCAAGTTGGAAAAAAGAAGAGGATTGAGGAGTTTAAGGAAGATACAGAAAAGTTACAGTCAGGAATTTTCAGTCAATGGCTTTTGCCCTGCAATAATCCAGGGAGCAGGGCATCCTGGACTATTGGCTCCTTGGACAAACTTTAAAAATCCTTATTGTTTTTGTTCTCTTTTAGGATCAGTGACAAAATAGGAGACTATGCTGAGTATTTCCTGAAGACTTTTCCAAAACTCACCATTGATATCTACAACAGTTTACGCCAGAATCCCACATACAGTCACTTAGCAGACATCCAGGACCCTTCTCTGTAGGAGCTCATTGCTCCCTGTCCCATGTCTGATACCACCATCACTGCCTCCTTTTATTCTTTATGTATTCATCTGCAAAGGAGTTGAAGAAGTGGGTAGGGAGATGGGAGACAATAAATGCAGGGACTGAGCATGGAGAACTTAAACTAAGAAATCAAAGATGCTTCAGAAGTGTTTGGTTTTGAGCTTGTTTGCTGCTGTGAGATGGAGATCAAGGCCCTGATCCTTATGGAGAACAGGGAGATGTGCTGGGATGTGTGGAACAAGGGCTGTCCCACATCTGGGAGGTGGGAGAAGAGCTTAGGGATGGCCAGATGATATGGGGTTGTGATAAATGAAAAGAAGTTAGAGCTCTTTGCAAGGGCCAGTATTCCCTGTGGCATGCACTGATGAACCCCTAGAAAGATGTGGATTCCCTCTTTTCAGTCTTATGGAAACACAGCAGCCAGAAAAACGGTGTCTGGCTGCAGAGATGCCCTTGGCTGTTATCCCTCTGATCTGGCAGAGGCACACTCTGGCCAGCCTGCTGGGACCTGTAGGATGTATTTGGTGGATGCAGGAGATGCTTCCACAAGGATCTAATGGATGTAATGAGCACAATCCCACAAAACTCTGCTACTGTGAATACTCCTGACCCACCTGAAAATGCTCACTGACATCAAAGGGATTAAAGGGACCTTTTCCTCCAGGAAAGGACAAGCTCTGCTGTAGCAGTGCTATGTACAAGCACTCCCTGTCCCCAAAACAGCTGGTGTGTCACTGTCCTCCTGCCAGACTCAGCTCCCTTGCATGTGCAGCCAGCTTGGAGCTTTGATATTGGAGGCTGGGTGGCACAAACTCCTTTCTGAGATCCCACAGCATGTGACGTGCCTGGTTGCCCCAAGGGCTTGCTTGTTTCTCTGCTAATGCTCCAATTTGCACGATGATTACATGTTGCTTATGGAGATATTTTTCAGCTGTTGAAAAGTTTTTTAATTTATTTTTTTTTCAGACTGAGATTGTTACTTTCGGTTAGCCTATGGGAAAACAAATTTTAAATAAACTTGCCTGGAAAACTGACTGTACATTATTTAGGAATGAGGTCCCCCCCCCCATCCTCTTGGCACAGAAAGAGATGTTCTGCAGCATTATCAAACCATCACCTACATCAGTGGTTCTGGTTCAGAGCAAAGGCCCTTCTGGTGGTCCTAAGAACCTTTTAAAATACATAATGGAAATTCGACTATGTGTTGTTGAGGTGCTATTAGAGAAAACACAAGCAGGAGAATGCTGACCCCGTGTCACTGTTTTTATTTTTTCCTTTCCTTGCTGCTCTTTTTGCCTTGCTCACTGTGTCTCTCTCACACCCAGGACAGCCAGAGCTGTGTGCCCAGGTCTCAGCAGTGTGGGAGCAGGGGTGCTATGGGGAGCAGGGTGGCCTTGTGCCACAGCAGCAGTTGTGCTCTTGTACAAGGAGAGGTGAGGCCATGGGCTGGGCTCCTTCAGCCTCTTATAAAATGCCACGTTTCCAGCTTTCTTTGACCTTTGCATCCTCTTCCATCATTCTGCTAAAGGACAGTGACTTGGCAGCCTTAAAAGGCACGCCCAAACCAGAGAAATGATTGAATCTGGCGAGGCTGAGACTTGTCTCTCCTGGGCAATCTGGCTGCTGGGAAGGATTTCCAGAGAAGGCTTGTGTCCTGCTGTGTCCTGCTTTCCAATAAGCCAGAGGTACCAGCAGGCTGGTGTCAAAGAAAAAACGTGATCCACGGACAGCGTCTGCAAAGCAGATTGCTCACAGAGCATTAGGCAATGGGAGGAGAAGGGAATGCAGGATGGGGGAGCAAGGCTGGGGAAAACACTAGGCTGCCTCTCCCGGGAGTGAGAGGCCAGGCAGGATAGAAAAACAGTGGCAAGGACAGCTGGAAAATATTGCAGCTGTGTGGTGTGGCAGTGTCTGATGGCACAGGCTGGGGGGGCACGGAGGTGTCCTGGGGAGCCAGGGGCAGAGCCAGCTGTCAAAACTGAGGGATGTGCTGATGGCTCCCAGCATCAGTGCCTATCTGGGAGGTGCTGCCTGTCTCTGCCTTTTACAGGGAGGCTTGCAGACCATAGAAGGTGCCCAAGGACGTACTGATTTGGCCCCACACACTTCGTTATGCTGCTATCATGCCCGACCATTGTCTATATTGCTGTACCTCTGCATTTTTCCTCTGCTCCTGATGGGTGGCTTCTGGGACAGCTGGCTCAGTCCAGTGTGATGGGATCAGGTGTCCCCCCCCCATCCTGGCACTTGCATGCTGAGGACATGCTTGTGTGCACAGTGATGCTCCCAGCATAACGTGGCTCGTCTGCTGCACTGAAAAACAAAACAACTCACAGAAACAGTGGAGTGAACATTGTTCTTAGCTGTGGTCTTGCTGTGTTGAGCTTCAGGCACATCTGTGAAGGCTTCAAGGCACTGGGCTCAGCTGGGTTCAGGAATGTTAGTGCAAAGCTCACGAAAATGCAGTGAGATTTTGGGGCTGAGAGCTTTTGGGACAAAATCAACTTAAAGCACAGGGGCAATTTTGAGGAGCTGGTCACATTTCATGTTGTAGGAGTGACATCAGCTTCCCAAGCCCATCATTTTAAATAAATGTTCCCGGACTTTACGTTTGTCCGGGTATTTTTGATCCTCCAGAAGCAAAGTGTTGATAATCATAACCGAAAAATAAAACACATTCTCATCTGCTTTAAATGTACCTGTGGTGTTCCTGGGATGCAGTCTTCTAGGATCTGAGGGATTAAAAAGTGGTTAAAAACATCTCAAAATTATACACATGAGAGATTGCCTCTGATAGAGACAAAACTGATAAAGGTCACGATCTTTTCTTCCTGAGGCCAAAGAACATTTGGGATTTCTGCAGTTTCCTGCTGACTCGGCAAAGGCACTCCGACTCAGTTCCACCTACGGAAAATGAAGGGCTTTGATATGATTCGCTCAGTGCTTTGTAAGCACACTGGCTTAAAAAAAACCAAGCCAAGAAAACCCAACCAAAAAACCCACCCTCACCAAAAAATAGCATGCTGAAGCCCCAGTCTGGCATAGCTGATTTTGATTGGAAAATCAGAAAGGCTCTGGCAAGGCAGGCACCATCTCGGCACCCAGGACAGTTGAGTGGTGAACTAGGCGTGCTCTCTCAGCCTTGCCACCACAGGAAGTATTTTATTTGGGTGGAAAGCGTGGGCAGGTGAGGAATTGAGATACTTTGGACAGATATATATGAGGAAGGAGACTTATGTGGAAATACGTGTAGCAGCGTGTCCCCGCCATGGTTGCAGAGGTGTAGGTTGCTGTGCTGTTACTAGAGAAGTTGGAGGGTGCTGTGAGTTGCTTTATTTTTACGTCTTATATTCGGTGTGTCCAGGCTGCTCAGCTTCTTTGGATCACACCCCTGCCCTGCTTCTTGTGGATTATGTTTTGGAAGGGCTGTTCTAGGGACGGCTCTCCTTTCCTTGGTGCCTGCAGGAGGGGAGAGAGGTTGCATCAGTGGCTGCTGCTGCTGGAGGTAGGGTGAGGGTGGTCAGGGATGAGCACACAGCTGTGTGCTCCTGGGGAGGAGATCAGGGCACGGAGAGCTGCAGCAACTGGGAGATTTCTGTGAGTGTTACTGGAGATGGTGGGAGTGACCAACATCCTGCACAAACCTTTAGATTGTAAGGGGAATTGTAGCTTGTGCTACTGTATTTTGGGGGAGGTTGAACACTTCTGACCACCTGCTTGCTCTATGGGGTGGACTTGCTGAATGAGAGCCTCTTCTCAAGAGTTTTATCTGAATCTGAGGCAAACAACACACACAAACTTCCTACCATGGACTGACACAGGGAGCCCTAAGTCCCAGCTCCCATCCCAGCAGCTGGAGTTCCCCTCAGGAGCAGGAGGGCTCCTCTCAGTGTGGGCTCACTGTTTTGCTCCTCTGGAGGTTCAGTTTTCTTCTCGGGCCGTGGCAGCAGGATATGGAGACCTTGTGTGAGTGAGAAAGCAAGGACAGTGTTTTTCCCTGATGGGGGAGAAGAAATGGAGTGGTATTGTGCAGCACGTGCTCCGATGGCAAAGGAGAGAGGACAGCAGTGTTGTCCCCCTCGAATCACATGGGGTTTGTCCGGAGCACAAGGAAGGGTGGTTGAGTGAGGACTTTAGTTACCCAAAACTGCAAAACAGTTTGTGGGGCTGCAGGGTGGGGATGATATGTCCCAGCCTGGCTCTGTGGCAAGGTTTGGGGGTTCTGGGTGGCAGGTATGGGAGGAAATGGCATAGGGAGAGATGGGAGATGTACTCCCAGCTTTGTGCCTGCCTGGGCAGCATCTCCCCGGAGTTGCTCCATGCTGATGGCCATGCAGTGGAGAGTAAAGGAGTGTGTCCAGTCTCACAGGACCCTCCCTGCGCCAGGCACAGGCACAGACAGCGCCACAGTGACGCCTTGTGATGGGAGATGGATCTCTGCCTGCCACCTTCCAGCCCTGCACACACCACATCTGCAGCACCCTCAAAATAAGGGAAAAGCAAGGCGTGGGCGAGAGGAGGTTTTCTCTGGAATTACAGGTATTGTCCCCAGCTATTTTGTGCTTTTTAAGGACAATGAATTTCAATTTTTTTCCCAGCTGAAAAGCAAGCTTTTTATCTAAAGGTCAGGAAAGCAAGACCCTTCGATAAAGGTCATTGGTGAAAGCATGATAAAGTATAGAAAAGTGCCTCAAGCAAAAGGCAGCCTGATCGTTAGCACAGTCAGACACAGGAGCTACTTTGGGTCCCAAGACAAGCCACCCAAGCTGAGGGATTTTCTTCTGCCTGGGTCCTGTTACTCATCCCTGTGAGATGCAACAAGGAGCAGTGGCTTGGGGACAGGTATCCCAGGAAATGTCACTGCAGGATGAACATCTGTGTGAGAGAGATCACAATCGTTTCTACATGTCCAGAGCAGCACCTTGGTGCACTCGCTCTGTGGCTCTGGGTGTTTAAACACGGGCTGTGCCACTTGGGCAGCACTGGGACAGTCCCAAACCTTGCAACAGTTTGTACTGATTAAATCTTAGAATAATTTGTGTTGGAAAGGACCTTTACAGGCCATCTAGTCCAAACCCCTGCCATGGGCAGGGACACCTTCCAGGAGATCAGGTTGCTCAGAGCCCCCTCCAACCTGGCCTTTAATGTTTTCAGTGATGGGGCAGCCACAGCTTCTCTGGGCAACTTGTGCTAGTGTTTCTTATATCCTTATATCTAAGCTAAATTAACCCTCTTTCAGTATAAATGTCTCTCTCTCCCCTCCAGTTCCCTGAAGTCCCTGGCGAACACGTGTCCTTGTCCCAGATAAAACAGCAGGCAGCTCCTGTGTAACACAAGGCTTCAGGCTTATCTCTGTCTTGGAAAAAAACTTGGTTAGGTTTTTTCTGGGTTTACTTTTTTTTTGGTGGCAGTAGGCTTTTGCATTAAGACAGCTATGTTTGAGAAGGTCCTTAAAGTGCAGCAAGGCTCTGCAACAAGGTGGAGACCCAAGGTGAAGCCTGCATAGGGATACCCAAGGTGTGAGGTGGTTTGAGCTAACAGCCATGACTTGGCAGTCCTGGAGCACAGGGGTCTGTTACCCCAGCTCTGCTAAGGAGCAGCAGCTCAAGCACCTGCCTGTAGGTATCCAATTCCTCTATCTCTGCTGCTTTTTAACCAGAACTTGACAGTGATAAGTGACAGGGAGCAGAATACCACCTTGCTGACACCCACACAACCATTAAAGCAAGATTAGTATGTGCCTATTTTGGTTTCCCCTTTAATCAAAAATCAATTAGACAATTTCCAAATGAATATTCAGCCAAGGAGCAGGTTGTCAGGCAGGCTGACAGCACTCAGCACCACTTTCTTTGTGTTTTTCAGTTTAGAGTTATTCGGTGTATTGAAGCTAAACAAGTGGATGAAGAAGGAAAAACATCTTTCTCTTTCCCTGGAGATGTCACCTCAAATCCTGATGAAACTTATTCTCCATTTGAGATACTCAAAGCAGCCTTCATGGAATGCCACTGAGCCTGGTGTTTGGCTACACGGTGGTGGTTCTCCTTTTCATGCTCCCATCTGACTTGCACCTCAAAAGATTTGTTGTTTTATTTTTGGTTTTGGGTGTTTGCCTGAGTATTATATGAGTATGGTTATTGATGCAAACAGGAATTATGCAACAGCTCCTTTCTTATGAAATCTCTGCACTCACCAAAGAAATTTCTAAAATCCCACTGGGCAGTTTGGACAGATTTTGACAGGGAAAAAAAATTCCATTCCATTTTCCAGCAGGCCTGCACCAGATGCATCCTCAAAGTTGTGTGAAGGAGGTAGTCTAGCTTTGTTGAAGGGAAGCCTGTGGGACATCAAACCCCCAGGTCTGGATGTCTTTGCACTGGAAGAACAAACCTGGATAAAAATGTGAGGCAGAAGGAGAGGCCTTTGGCTGACGAGGACTGCGGCTCTTAGATGATTTGGAGGAGGTGTTTGAAGGAAGTGAAGAGACTAGCACCTTCTCCATCTCATAGGCCTGAGAGACCCCATCCTCCTCATAGACCTGAAAGCTCCTCATCACCTTCCAGGTGCAGAACCTACGTGAGAAATACTGGAGACAGCAAATCTCCAAGCTGGCACCTACAGCTGAGCTCCTGGGGAGTGTCTCATCTGCAGAAGGACAGGTGGCTGGAGGAAAAAGGCTGGAATCCACAGAGCCTCCTCCACCCTGGGAGACAGGGAATAGATAGGTACCTTTCCCAGAAGTACATCAGGATGGGGACAATGGTGGCCTTGGACTTGTGGTAGATGTCACGGCTCAGTGGCTCCTTGGGAGACAAGCGCCAGATTAAACCTCCCTCTTTTTCAGAGATGTTTACCTGGGCACAGAAGAGGCCAAAGCAGTTTGCAGCACTCCTGATGGGCCTGGAGGCAGATTTCTCTCCCTGACCCCGCCCTGCATTTCAGCCTCTAAGAATAAAGATCCTAGTTCCATGCTGGCTGACTGCCCCAGACACAAGGGCAGAATCCCACCTGGATTTCCGTGGAAAGCATTGTGCTGTGATGTCCCAAAGGGAGATAGGCAGAGCTGTAGCTGCTGAGAGGGGAAGAAGTGGGTGCAGTGGGGAGGGGAAGATGGTGACCACCTCTGGAGTGTGAAAGGACTGGATTGGTGATGTACAGCACCCATCCTGGTGCTTCAGCCATGGCATTTCTCCAGAAGTAAGGGATCTCTCCATCTCCTGCTTGTTTTCTCAACCTGTCTGGATCAAGTGCTAGCATGAGTCTGGTGTTGGATCACTTCCCACCCCTTGCAGCCTGTGTGGAAGTCACAAGCTCCAGAGCACACCCTTTAGCCTCACAGCATGCCTTGCTGGAGCAGATCCACGCCTCTGCCTGGCTCCTCTTTCCACCCAGCCCCTCCCAGCTGCGGTGCAATGGTCCTCAGCAATGACCAGACAGCAGCCTTCGGCCTTCCTAGGTGGGGGCCCAGGGTCTTGCCTGATGGGGCAGCCACAGCTTAGAGTTCAGGAAGAGATTGCTGATGACATCAAGTCTCTTTTTAAGAAAAGCAACTTTCTTTTCTGAATGTATGTTACGGGCTGCCAGAGCTTCCACTGAATCGGCCATCCAGGAAAACCTGCAAATGCATGTGGGGTCCTGCTCTGAGACAAGTGCTGTTAATTGCTAGGCTAGATGGTCGTGTTCTTGCTTAATTTAGTATTTGCCTGGCCAGAAAAAGCAGTCCACAAGGTGTGGAACAGTGAAACAGGAGGTCTGAAAAGCCACTTCCCTCTTATACCACCTTTGTGGCCACAGCACTCACCTGGGGAAGGTGATGTTTCCCCTTTTTGGAAAAGAGGGAACTGAAAGCCTGTGGGGGTGTGTTTGCTGTAGGGCTGGTGTGCATTTGCCATGGATTGCTCTTACAAGTGTGCTGGGAAACTGGACAGAGTCAAGGGAGAAATGCCACCACAACTGGCATGGCAAGAAAGGTGTAGGGAAAATGTTAGCCTGCCTGGGACTATCAAACCACAAATTCTCTAGGACACCCAAGTAAGAACCCTGGGGCAGGGGATGAGTCCAGGCTCAAACGGAGGCTTTGGAGCTCTCCATCAGAGATGGGTACTACCTGAAAGATGGGTTTGGGCCAGAGCCAAGGGAGACTGATGCCAAGGCCAGGTTGGATGGAGCCCTGAGCAACCTGATCTAGTGGAAGGTGTCCCTGCCCATGGCAGAGATTTGGAACTGGATAATCTTTAAAGTCCCTTCCTAACCCAAACCACTGTAGGGTTCTGTGGTGGTACCTGACCACCTGGTGGAAAGGGGACTTACTTGTCCATCTCCAGATAAAAGTGGAGGTCGTCGAGGAGGAAGTTGATGACAATGACCTGTTTGTCCAGTATGTGGCGTTTCACCAGTACCACCTTTCCCAGTTGAGCTTTGCCCTTGCTGGAACGGGAAGTACTCGAGTTTCCTTTGCTCTTCTTTGAGCTGACAGGTAGGTCTGAGAGGGGAAGAGCTGTTGTGTTCTGCTTCACCCAGCACTGAGTTTGAGGCCAAGTGGGCATCTATACAGAGCTATACCCTGCTCCTTCACCTCGCCTGTGCTTCCTGTGCCTTCCTGCAATTAATTTGCTGAGCGTCTTTCTACCTAGGTGGACTACAGACTTCCTGCAGCCAGGCTTTCCAGGAAATTCAGGCCACCTAGCGTGCAGCCTTTTCTCTAGCTTGGTAGCCTCCTCCATCTACCCTCATCTTTGCACCCAGGGAGTGTTTATGTTCATTGTTTCCACCGGGAATGGCCACAGTACATCAGATCTAAAGCCTGCTGGTCTGTCTAGCTGTTTCCCTGGCTGTGACAGAGGCCACATGCAGATGACAAGGGAGAAGGAAAGGTAAAAAATCTGTGTTACTTCCCCCACAGACAAAATTCTCTTGATCTAGGTGGGGTTTCTATGTGTTTAGAAATTTCTGTGATTTTCTTTTCTAACTGCTTTTCCAGCCTCATCTCAAACCTCCATGTAAATTTTAGAGATCTACATCCTTTGGCAAAGCACTCTGTAGTTCAGCTCCCTGTTGCCCACAAAAACAATTTCCTCCTGTCGCACTTTAGCTCCATCTAGTGTTTCCTGTTTTTTACTGAGAGAGAGGTACGATCCTGCATATACAATATTCTTCCAGAGAGATGCAACAGCATAATGGGATGCCTACATCAGAAAATTAGATATTGCATCAAAGCATGTGTGTCTATGTTGTGTGTGCAAAGTTCTGCATATCTAAGTGTGCACAGCAATGTCTGACATCCTGAGATTGCCAGTTTTCTGGCTCTTTATGTAACTCCTGCAGTCATGGAGAAGGGGGATAAGCTGCAGGTTTCCTCCACTTACTTCTTTACCTAAACGAAGGACTGTCTTAAGGAGGGAGGAAAGGGGTGGCAGGAGTCTAGACATACTTTCCCTCTCGTTTCTTCGTTCCCGACGGAGAAAATCCTCAAACTCTGCACGGCATTTGTCATTTTCCATCTCCCCCTGGAACTTGCAGAAGCTCCTGACAAGCTCACGAATGGCATCCCAGGCCCACTGCTGCAGAGACATGGCACAGCTGGCATCAGCCAAGGAGCTGCAGCACCAGGATTGCTCCTAGACAGAGCACTCCTGTTTGGACCTGAGCTGGCCACAGGTGTAAATCACCTGGCCACTCCTGGCCAAATTTGGCGAAGTCTGCATGGAGCAGGACTCCAGAGCCTGCAGAAGGGAACCTTTATGCAGCTCTCCAAGTCTGACCCTCCTCGCCCTATCTATGTGACACCATTTGACCCACAGCATCTCCTCTCCCTCTTGCCTGGAAAACACCCTCAGCCTGCCAGCAGACAGGGTCTTTCCTTACCATCTTGTCTGTCCTGAAGGTCTCTTTCTCACGCTGCACAGGACGTTTAGACTTGGGCTTTTTGCTCCAGGGTTGCAGATGCTGCTGCTGCTGCTGCCGCTGCTTCTGTTCCTGCTGCCCCAGCTGTTCCTGCTGCTGCCACCGCTGCTTCTTGTCCCCCCACTGCCGGTCCTGCAGCTTCTCATCCCCCCACTGCTGGTTCTGCAGCTGCTCATCCCCACACTGCTGGTCCTGCTGCTCATCCCTGCTAGATGGGAGAGCAGAGAGAGAGAGCATCAGGGGCAGCTGGGTGCATGAGGAGGGCACTGGTTTGGTGGAATGTTGGCTAAGGCTGGGTGCAGCTGGTAGGGATAGCCCTGAGGTTGAGGTCCTGCTGAACTTCTGTTCCTGGAGGAGTATGGTCAGTGGTACAGGGCGCTAGATCCCCCACCCCTGGGTTCTGCTCTTGCATGCAGCAGCCTTGGGAGTGTCTGTCCTGCTTATCTGCAGTGTTTCCTCCAGCATTCCAACACCCTGCAAGCCCAGAGGTGGTATTTGTGCTGGGGTGAGGGTCTGAATGGAATTTCAATGTACTGGCTGATAGTTCATTGGAAAACGTACGTACAGCAGTTTCTGTCTGGTCCCTTAGGATGGATATTGGGAAGAGTGCATTTGTGGAACCAGTGGGGCTAAGGAACCAGTTTGACTCAGGCCTTCACCATCATTTTCCCATTTGTTTCATATCCCAGTGTGGAGCTGTGAAGACTCACAGCTAGGGTATTCCCAGGAGTTAAGACATTAGTACAGAGATTTAAGTGTGGCTACAGCGTGATTTTCAAGTGATTTTTCTGGGAATCTGAGTGCTGCCCAGGTGGCATTCCAGGAAGTGACTGAGAATGAAGCGCACGAGACCCACAAGACACGAGGAGTAAATCTTTACAGTGGGGGTGTTAATTTTTCTCCTTTCCCTGACAACTAACTCTGCAGTTAAGACCTACAGGCCACCCATGCCTGCATCTGAGAGGGCCAAATGATAACACAGGGAGCAACAGCACTACAGGAAAGCATTGGGAAAAATCTGCTTCCTGAAGGAGTGCAAGTAGCAAAAGCCAGCAAAGCCTTGTGCTGCAAAGTGCCTGACCTGTGTCTTTGAGACTGATTCTTTACTCCAGCAGTGGAGGACTTCATCCCTTTAACAGCCCTCTCAGGTTCAGCAGCTGTGGGGGCAGAACAGGGTTGGCTTCTTCCTCAGGTGAGAGCCAGAGCCTCTTCCCAGCTGTGCACAGGGGGATGGACCTGAAGCCTTCCATGCTGATGTCTGCATGGTAAGTCCAGCTCAAAGACACCGGGGACTGTGGGGACTCTTCACCTCTCATGGTTTGACCTCCTCGGCATCTGCGTCAGAGTAGTCCCCCCACTCCCGCCATCTCCAGCTGGATTAACACCCAAACAAGCCTGTCAAGGGTGGATAGGCCTCTCCTTCTGGAGATGTTCTGATGGGTGATGGGACGTAAGCAGGGAAGACCCCTGCTTGTCCAGTCCCCTCACAGCATTTTAGGGCACCTGCAATGATGTTATGGTTGGGAGCCCGCTCTGCTTCTTGTCTGCTCAGACTGGACTCACCAAGTACTGCACTTAGGAGATGCAGAAGCTCACCATCCTTGCTTGGGCTATGCACAGCCAGCTCATCTGATGTCATCTTCTGGAAGTCTGCATTCAGAGGGACAAGAGGGGACAGATTCCATGTCCATCACTTCTGGCTGTGACAGCCCTTCAGCACTGGCTCCAAGTGCTGTATTTTGTTTTTTACCTTCCCTATCCCCTCGTATGTCCTGTTCTGTGATCTACCTGTGACACTGCATTTCTTGGGTACAATTGAGGCCCCACAAACTACCTAAGGGTTGCTACAGGTGACTCCTGTCACCTTCAGTGGACCATAGGTGTCCAGAGACTTGATGTCTTTCTCAAAAGATTATGTGAGAAGACAAAGCTGAGGTACTACACCAGTACCACCAGCGTGGCCAGTCCCAGCAGATGGGGAAGTGGGGTGGCAGTGGCTATTACTGGCTTTGAGTTTTTCAGTCACTTTACTGCAGCCTCCATTTGATCTAGTGATCCAGGCTACCGCAGGGATGTGGCATTTGATGCCACAGCTGGCATTACAGCTGAAGGCTCCCAGATACCCTGTCCCAACCCACTCCGTGATGTCCATGTCCTGTCTAGGGTCATTGGTCACTGCTGGTGCATAAAATAGGCGTTACCAGTCTGAGCTAACATGAGCCACAGCAGAAATTCAGAGCTTCCTCTTACCAGTGCATGGGAGAAGTTCCATCTCTGCCTGGATGGAGCCCCCTTTCTGGAGGTCACGAGCAGCAAGTAATTGCCAGTACTCGCAGGAGACACCTTCCAAGCTGCTTGTGCCATGCAAGGCCTGGCTCAGCTTCAAAGTCTGGTTTATCCTCTGGGATAGGAGGAAACATTCACCTCTGTCAGCAGCGTGGCCCTGCATCTCAGGCATTGAGACATCACTCCCTGGAGACTATGGCGAGAAGGGGGCAGGGTGATTGCACACAGCGCTGTGCCCACAGGGTTTGCTGTGCCTTAAAGTACAAACCTACCCAATTTAGATCTCTGCCTTAGCTTTAAACAGTCTAGAAGAAATCTACGTGAGCACAAAGCTCAGCACAGACCTTAAACCTTCCTATGCAGCTGCTTAGAGCCGGCTCACATCTGCCAGCAACTGGGATGTAGAGGGGACATGCAGCAGGTCCCTCAGGTAATTGCAAGCCCTGATCTGGGCTTTCCTGAAGAGTTCAATGTCTATCCAGGAGGGCTGAAAACAACCCTGAAGGTGTCCCCAAGCAGACTGGCAGCCCCGTGTGCTATTTTGTTGGCTGCTATCCCTGGGGCTGGCTCTGGCTGTTGCCCTGGGAGCGCCTCCCTCGTCCCTCGGGAGATCCTCCTGCAGGATTTTGCCTTTTCACACAGGCAGGCAGTTTCCACAACTTGCCAAGCAGCAGGTTCAGAGCGGCTGCTTTCTGCCTGAGATACACACCGCTGAGAGCAAGCACCAAAAATAACCCTGCTAAGCCCCCAGCAGCTCCCCTGACATCAATGCAGTGAGACCCAGGAGGAGTTTGGCTCAGGGGATGGTGCCTGCAGCGAGCATGGCCTCCACGCCTGCTGAAGTGCTAATTGCACTCCCAGACCAGGTCTGTCCTCTGAGGTGTGATTTCCTTGACAAGAGATACTTTAAAACCTGGTCAGCTAATTAACATCCAACCAAGAGTATTTAATGAGTCTGGTCAGGAGCTGCCAGCTGACTTTTCCAAAATGCTCGGCTCTCACTGAGACTCTGTGAGTCAGGTTTTGAGGACACCAGCCTTCACAGCCTCTCCTTATTTCCAGCATCAGCTGCAAATTTACATTGCATTTTGAGAAAAGGACTAATGGTTGGTTTGCAGAACACCATCTGCAGTGAGAAAAATTGACTGCATAGGTTGTGCAGGTACCCAAGCAGGTGGGATGCCCGAGGGATTCTGCCTGCAAAAAGGTTTCTGTGTGTAAGGGTAGCATTGGGGTAGGTATTAGTGGAATTTCTGTTTACAGGAGGAATAATAGTCTGGGAAGACTTGTGTGAATGATTTCTTAGATGATCCCTTCACACAGTTTAAAGAAATAGGTGGAAAACTTGAGGGTGGTTGAATCACAGGCTAAAAGGCTGCATGCCCTCTTCCCCCTGTGCCGGCCAGTCACTGCTGCTGGGACAGGGTCATTGTGTGCATTTGCACGAATCACGTTAATAGCAGCAATTGCTGCGGGCAAGGCAAAAAAAGGGGGAAGAATTAATCCCAGAAGTGCTCATCTCACCCCTGCCCACCCTGAAAGACTGATTACATTTCTCCCTGCTTTTAAGCCAGGTCACAGCCTGTCTCCGGGGAGCTCTTGCAGGGTGTACTTGCAGTGCTGCTAACTTACACGATGCTGTGCTGGAAGAGCTGACAATCATTGCTCCAGGCAGCTGGAGCAGGGCAGGATCTGCTGCACCACCCTGTGGCGGCACTGGCTGGGAAGACTGTGGGATGCTGGGTCACTGCAGCGAATGCTGGGCTTCTCCTTCCTTTCTCTCTCCAGCCTTTTATATCCTCACCGGTGCCTGCACACCCCATGGGCACGCCTGTATGCCCCGTGCATCCCCCTTACCATAAACTGGAGGAATGTCCTGTCATCATCAGCCAGAAATTCCTCGCAGAAGCAGCACAGCACCTGAGAAGGAGCAAAGGTGGGTTGTCCACAGTCAGTGGTCCAGCAGCAACCACTCCCAACCCCACTGCACCTTAAGGTCACAATGGTGAGGCCATGGGCAGGTTACACTTTACTGAGATGCCCAGGAGAGGTGTGCCAGGAACTGTACACTCAGGTTCATCCACTGGGCTGCTCAGGGCCTTCCCAGAAGGGCTTGTGTTCTAAATGTGTTCTGCCTGTGTTGTGCTGGAATCAGTGACCCAGATGTGAAAGGATGGCCACTGCCCTGTCATTCCCTGGCCCTTGGCACGTGCATCCAACAGCCAGTGTTACCAGAGATATTCAGTGGCTGCTCACCTCTGTTCTGCTGCCTGGCAAAGCAGTGAGGATGCTCCTCTCCACTGGTCTGGTGCATCTTAGTCACTGTTTCCAGTACAAGGTCAGAAGACTTGTAAGTCTTCTTAATTTTCCAAATGTCTCTCTTCTTAAAGATCCCCACAGCCCTCAAGCCACCGCAAGGGTGCCAATGGTAGCTGTACTTCCCAGCCTCACCACTGCCAGCACTGCCCTTACCTTGCAAATCTCCTTCTGGACTTTGTATATCCAGGGTGAGAATTCTCCAGATATCAGATGGTCCCACAAACTTTTGAGTGCCCTGGTCTCCAAGGGAAGCTTCTCAATGCTGTCCTCCTCCAGATAGTTCTTGCATATCTTATTCCCAGTCAAATGATAGAGGAAGAAGCTGTTTTCTTTGCTGGAGTCCAGCACCACAGGCAGAAATTCCTCCAGGTCGTGCCATAGGTCCAGGAGATGAGTCTCCATGGACCGGTTCTGGTTCTTCAAGAAGTCTCTGAAGTGCCATCCTGCACAGCTCTCAGCACTAAGGGCCCAGGGAAGGAAATTCAAGGTCTTGACCAGCTTTTTCAGGGATGGCAGCTGGACAAGGCCTGCAGAGGAAGGCAGGTTAGAGAGGATTTTCTCCTTACAGAGGTCTTCCAGACGAATGACCTGCTCTGTACTGGGTCCACGTTTTCTAGGAGAGTATACTCCTTCTTTGCCTCCAAAAGAAGTATTTGCAGGGTGCTCTGACTGCTGAGGAACTGATCCCAAAGCATCCTTATCCAGATGTGATTCCCTTGTGCTCCCAGCTGGCCCTGGCTGTCTCTCTCGTTTCGCCTGAAAACTGGGCATTTTCATTCCTCGGGTGGCTCTTCCCTCCCTGACCAGAGCCCAGACCTTTGCTTTGGCCTTCTGGCTGCAGTAGGGCCCTGTCAAACCCTGGCTCCTTTTGATATGCATAGTGGGGAGGGTCTCTGAAAAGCCTGAGGGCTTCTGCCAGTTGGCCTGTAATAAATGCTCCTGATATTCCTGCAGCAAAGGCTGGCATGATTCTTCTCCCTCTATTCCCATCTTGCAGTGGATGAAGAATTTAGGGAGCCAGTAACTCTGAATCATAAAAAGGGCCTGTTCCTGCATCTGGCTTAGGATGTCTCTCCTGTTGCTCATGGACTGGATGTGCCTGGCTTTCGGCAGTGATCCTGAAATGGATATGGGGAATTATGTTGGAAAGATGGCTCCATGCAGACTGTTCCTGTTCATGCAGCCAAACAAAGCTGGTGTTTGTATCCCATTGCCCTGGGAGCATCCAGGAAAGACCACCCCTCTGGAAAGGCACCGCTCGTTCCCAGCTCCCACACTCCTTACCAACAATGGTTGTGCAGAGAGTGATGACACTGGAGCCTTCACGCAGGTGAGTGGCTTTCAGCCTGTGGATCAAGGACAAGCAGAGGTCCCTCTGACTCTTATCTGACATATCCAGACCCAGGAGCCTTTCAGTGGTGAGCCAGAAGTCAATCAGTTCTTCCCCTATGGATCAGACAAGGGTTGGGAGTTGAAGGGAGTACCTGAAAGCCCTAAGGATGAGCAAAGCAGGCTTTTTTTTTAAAAAAAAAAAAAAAAGGAAAGATCTTGTAGATTAACTGAGGGAACAGGGTAGAGAAGAGCCAGGATTATGCACCTCCCTCCCAGCTCTGCTGCTGGCTCACCTTCCAAAGCCCTCTCTGGGACTGAAGTGTCTCCTGTCACACTGGTGGTTACCCAAGCCCCCACCTCTGTGCCAGTGTCCTGCCAAGCAGGTTACCCATGGCTGGCTGAGAAGGGGCTATGGAGCATCCCATGCTCACCTGCTGTTCCTTGGATGAAGGCCAGAAAGTGCTGCACACCCTGGCTCCCACTGATGCACTTCTCCAGCAGCCACTGGTCAGCACTTTGCCAGTTCAGGAGTTCTGCTGTTGGAGGGAGAGTGCAGAGCATGGCATCAAAAACAATCCCAAGAAAGGTGTCCATCCCCTACCAGTACCCTCAGCCTCTCTGACAGAGACTGCTGGAGGGCAGCAGAGCTGTGAGCCAGGAGACCAGCACATCACCCTGAATTGGGAGTTTCAGACAGGCTGTGGGACGCACATATGCAAGGACAACACACTCCTGTGAGGGACAGCCTGCCCAGCTGTGATGCCTCTTCCCCTTGCAAACATCCCTCTTTTTGGCTTGAGTTGGGAGCTTGCCCTCAACTTCCTCCAGCTTTGAGTTTCAACCTGACCGGAGAAGCAGTGGCAATATATTCAGGAAAATCCTTCATGAATTGCTTATTTTTTCCAAGATGAAAATCTGCACTCCTGCTGACATAGCGTTCTTTCCAGTGGCAGTTGATATGCAGGTTGAAAAACACTTGGCTGGACTGAGATGCCTCATTTTAGGGGTAAAGTGAGCACAGTTCAGACTTGGTGGTGGTACGAGAGAGACCACGACCTGTTTCCCCAGGGCAGCCTGCACAGCAGCAACATGAAACATCAGCACCTCTGTTTCCCGTGCTGATGCTCTTCATTCCCACCCCACCCTTGGACTCCGTGGTGAGCCCTGCTAAGCCGCTACTTCAGCTCTGAGCCTCTATTAACGGGGTGGTGGAGTAACCCCCTGCGCATCCCATGGTAACCCCGGGATCTGCTGCATCCCTAAAAATGGGATGTGCAACGCCTTTTTAACCCCGAGCAGAGGCACTACCCACTGGGCAGGCACCAGGCAGTGCCAGCCCTGCAGGAAGCCCAGCTGCGGCGGCGAGGCTGATCCGATTTCCACGATGACTCACCTGCTTCCCCCGACCGAATGAAACCCAGGAGCTTCTGGCAGAGGTGGAGGCACAGGCTGGATTTGCAAAAGTGAGGAAGCCGGTGCTTTTTCCAACCAAGCCAGTAAAGCCGTGGGGCTGGGATCCTGCGTTGCAAGCCCGGTGCCGGAGGAGAGGATTAGCCGTGAGCAAGGAGCTGTCTCCTGCCTGGGGATTAGGGTAAGTAACGGGTCCCTGCTCCAGGGGAAGGAGGTAGGGAAAGCGCCCTGTTGCTATACGGCGATGAAAGCCATCCTGGTGCTGAGGAAGAAGGGGGATACTCGAGTTGTAGCCCCTGCTTGCATCCCCACAAGCTCTGCCTGCAAACTTGGGAGCCCCGATGCTGCGCGGCTGCCCCTCCTCGCAGCCTTGCCTGCCTTCCCAGAGCCCGGGCAGCGAGGCATGGCAGCTTTCCGGCAGCTGGGAGAAGAGCAGGTTCCCTTTTGCTATTTGGGATCCGAGAGCTGCAAACGGCGCTCGGTGACGTCCATGGGAAGGGCTGAGCCACTTGCATGATCAACAGGGTTTCACTTTTGTACTCCTCCTGAATTCAGCGGGACAAGGGGCTGATGTTTGTGTACTCCTTCTCTGCCGCCACACATGCTTTCCTTAACTCCAGCTATCACTGTTTACTGAGGGCTGGATAGACCCTGTAAACTGCAGCAGGACTTTAAATGGCTTGTGCTCCTCCCAGGGCTTGAAAACAAAATGACGCCCGGGTTTAAAATAATCCCCCAGCTGCACGAACAGGAGAGCCAGAGAGGAGCCTTGGCAATGAGACACCGGCTCCTTTGCCTCCCCTGCCCTGTGCCCTTTTTCTCTTCTCCTCAGCTCCCTCACGAGGGGCATGTTCTCACCAGGTGACTCGGCAGCTCTGGCCAGAGGTCCCACTGGCCCGTGCTGCGGATGTAAATGGGTGTCTGGCCAAAAACCTGTATCAAAACAAAAGGGGAGAGCTGAAAGAGATGGAGCGTGGCAGGGGAGCCCAAAGCCCAGCTGTTCTAGTTAGTTCCCACTACAGAGAAGGGCATCAAGTTCCCTTTTTGACCTCTATGTCCAAGTTGAAATCCTCAGATTTCCCTCATTTTGCAGCCTGAGTGTGGAGTATTCCCAGTTCTCCTGGGGTCTCTAACGCCACAAAGGCTTGAAGTTCACCTGAGGAGAGCTCAGAAAGGTCCTGGGCTTTATGGTGCAGAGTGGACTTACAGGAAGATCCAGGAATGTGTTGAAAAAATCGACAAAAACATCATCTCTCAGCAGAAGCCTCATGCCCGTGGAGGCTATGGTTGCTACAGGGGAGAAGAGAAAATTACGACGGGTTTGTTTTGCCAGGTGTGATACCAAAATGAGACAAAGTTTTGAGAGGGAGACCTTTAGGGTTATGTGGTACAACTTGTACTGTGCACACACAGAATTATTTGGACCTGAGAAAGCCCACGAAATTTGGGTCCCAGTGCACCCATGTGCCCTGGGATGGGTGACACAGGCTGTTTGGAAAGCACAAGGTTCAGCAGCATGCAGGAGCTGGGAAGTTTGAATGGCACCTTTCTAAACAGCAAAGGTGCATGGCTCATGGAAGCTGGGCACAAACGTGGTGGCATCCATAGGGCAGGAGGAGGTGCTGTGGCTGGAGGAGACAAGCCGTGCTCCTCTGCCTTACCCGGGCACTGGCAATAACCTTGCTATCATGGAGAGGAAATGTACACAGTGCTCTGGTGCTGCTGCTCCAGCTCCATTGCCTTGGTGCCCTCTGAGTCCTCTTGCTTGGGTTCTGGGAGCAAATTCCCTTGAATTAGCAGGCATCATCAGGCTGAGGGCAGGTTGTGGCTCTGGGTAGAGTGCCAATCACTGCAGCCCCCCCCTCCATCCACCCGAGATATCAAGGCAAGTGTTAGTTAGTGCCCAACACCTCCCACTATCCTGTGAAGTTTTATTCATGCCTAAAAGATCTGTATGCAAGGAAGTAGGCTGGCATCAGCCTGCTGATGGCTGGATGCCTTTGGAAATGTCCACTTTTGTGAAGGCACAGCTGCATTACAGTGTGGACTCATATTCCAGAAGCCAAATGCTGCTTTTTATCCTTGCTCTCCCCTTTGGGATGTACTTTGAGGGGCTGAAGCCTCCAGCAAAGGATAACTCACCAGCAATCATCATCCTGCTGTGTTCCAGTGGCATGTTCCAAAATACCACGCTGACTGTGACACGCTTGTCCTGGTAGCTCCTTGAGGGGACCCCAGGGCTCTCAGCATCTCACTCTTGGCTGGGCTCCAGGTCTGGTTAGCCTGAAAGGAGAATGTCAAGAATATGGAGCCAGGATCTCAGGCTGTCTTTTCAGTGGTGCTGAGCAATAGGATGAGCAGAAGCTGGAACACAACAAATCCCACCTGAACGTGAGGAAAAACTGCTTTACTGTGATGACGACCAGAGAGGCTGTGGAGTCGCCCTCGCTGGAGATACTCAAGAACTGTCTGGACACAATCCTGAGTACTGTGCTCTAGGGGACTCTACTTGAGCAGAGAGATCAGACTAGAAGACCTCTGGTGGTCCCTTCCATGATTTCTGTGTCTACCCATTCTGTAAAATGCCAATTTTTATATCCCCAACCCTGCAAATATACCTGGACAATCCTGAAATGAAACCCTTCCCCTCTCTCTGCTTGGTCAAGCTTCTTGCCCTCAAACCAGGTTCTTGGTAGCCCCTTGGCACTGTGTGTGGTTGCTGTCAGCACATCTGCTTAGGCTGTGATGGAAATTTCACAGGAGACTCCATCATGTCTGCCCTGGACAGACCAACCACAGATTTCTTTCAAGTACCTTGGTTCATCAGATCTGGGACTGAGACCCAACCTTGGAGACCCTCCAGTTAGAAAAGGAGAAATAAAGAAAGAACCCCTCTTGCAGCAACCTCTTTCCCTGGCAAGAGGAGGAATTTGCTGCCCAGGTTTGTATTTGATCCCACTGTCTGTAATGCTGTGGTGTCAGACCTGGCACAGCTGCTACTGCCCTCCAGGTTTTGGGCAGTGTTGTGCCTGGGGTCTCTGATGTGCCCTGTAGCAGAGAAGCGAGTCTGCTGGTCTGTGGCTCTGCTGTCAGTGTGTGTGTGGGAAGGGTTGTGTGCCTGAGGAACATATGGAGCAGAGGTTTTGCAGCCTCTCCTGCACTGTGGGATAGACTCTGCCAACCACAAGTTTCCAAGGAGCCCTGATCTTTCTCGTTGTTGAGAAAACACAGTTGTGTTCTGTTGAATATCATGTCCCCTGCTGTCGCTGTGGCTGCAGTCCTTGTTACTGTCACCTCCGTGGGCACACATAAGTGTGCAGCCTCCCCGGAGCCGCCTTCTGTGCGGAGGGCGGGTATCTGCGGTGGGCACGGGCAGCGCTGGGGCACGACAGTGTCCCGCAGTTTCCCAGGAGCACGGCCACCTCACGAGGTGGCGCTGTCAAATCAAGAATGTGAAGCTGTTCCCAGAAGCAACATCTTCTCAGCTCTGCATCTCAGCAACGGGCTTGTGATTCCACAGTGGCAATTAATGCAGGGACGACTCCGAATTAATTGTGGTGCTGGCGCTGGGTACCCCAAGGGGACAGTTCTGTGCTCCTGCCACCGGCTTGCTCCATCACCCTGAGCAAGGGATCTCGTTTATTTGTGCATGGCTGGGTTGCCCTGTGCAAGGAAGATAACTAGTGCTACACGAAGCCAGGAGGGACAGGATGGAGATTTGTAAAATCACATTAGAAATCACACCTGAACTGCCCATGCACACACATACACCCTTGGAGGCTCACATCCTGCCACACTGCAATAGTTCATAGAATCCTAGGATGGTTTGGGTTGGAAGGGGCCTTAAAGCTCAGCTTGTTTCACCTACTTCTGCTGTAGGAAAGGCATTTTCCATTAGAACAGGTAGCTCACGACTTCACCCAACCTGGTCTTGAACACTTCCAGGGATGGGGCATCCACAGCTTTTCTGGGCAACCTATTCCAGGGCCTCACTACCATCTCAGAGACCATCTTTCTAATATCTAATCTAACCCTGTCCTCTTGTCAGTTTGAAGCCATTGTCCCTTGTCCTGTCACTCCATGGTTGAACAGCTCATCCTTGTGGTGCATGTGAGATACATCTCCTTTTGGTGACAACACATGCACATTGCCCTTTGGGTGATACTTGCTCTTGGGGTATGTGGATTTGTGTCCTGATGCAGGATGGCTCGGCAGTGCCTGTCCTGTGTCACCTGCTGCGGGGATGGCTCCGGGAAGGGACCGAGCACAGCCCATTGGGGATGCACGCTCACCTTCCTTCGGTCACAGCCCGGGCATGTTGGCTGGTCACTATGCCAAAACCCAAACTGATATGGGGAGGGGGCAGCCATGAGCCACAAGATATTTGCTTGTCCTAGTAGTGCCAGGTAGAGATGTGGGAAGGAGTTACGGGAGATCCTGGGGAGGAGTAGCTCTGATCGTGCATTCATAACCATTTGTGAGATGAGAGAAGTTCAGGATGAGCTGGAGTCATGGCTGTCTCACACATGAAAGATTCAAAAGTCCTCATGGAAAGGTTGAAACTGTAAAAGAGATTAAATATTTTCCATTTGGCAACTGAATAGATGCCCTATGAGATCCTCAGAGGATGGGGTAGCTTCTTGGATGCCCGTCCAGGTCTGGACTGACCTCAGCGGGGCTGTGATGGCTTCTGCCAGGAAAGGACCAAGGCTGTGAGCAGAAACAAGGTGGTGGCTGTGGGTGGGCATAGAGCCATTTCCAAGGAGTTTCTCCCCAGTAGCCAGGACCCTGGCTGTAGCTTCCCAGGTTTGCTCACTGCATTCATGGACACATCTGCTCTATTCATCTCCTCACAAAAGGAGCTCGTGTGAGCTATGTGGCTATTTAGCAGGGGGAGAGGATGAAGATTAAAAAAAAGTGGCTTTAAAAAAAATTCTTGGACACATGAGCACAGCCCAGACTTAGAATGGGGCTCAGAGAGGCGTGGAGAGTGGCTGGACTCCATACAAAGACCATACAAAGATAAGGGCAGAGTTGCAACACCAAACATGTTAGGAGCTCTGCCCAAACCCGAATTGTCCATGTCCTCTGTCCTGACATGGTGAGCAGCCGATCCTTGGCAGACCTGAGGCTGCCAGTGGCAAAGCCTCACATTCCTGGGGCGGCAGAGGGGCTGGCTTTTTTATCCTTGCCCAACACCAGCTGGCACAGCTCCCCATGGTGGCAAAGTCCAAGGCTGGCCAGCTGCAGGGTCAGCATCACCACTGGCGGTCACTGGCCACTCACAGCCTCCCCCCGGCAGCCCAGCCTGTTCCTTTTGGTGACATAGGGAGAAGGGGGGTTGTTTCCTCTCCAGCTGTGGCCAGTACCCAACCCTGAACACCTCAGCATTCCTTCTGGTGTCAGATGATGGTCTAGAGCTCTTGCAAGCTGGGAAACTCCAGCCTGAGTGCACAAACCTGCTCTCTGTCTAGCATAAGTATTACATCCCCAGAATGAGCTTTTGGGGGAAGATTTGGGATTTTTTTTTCACCTGTACAGCCCCATCCTGTCCTCATATAAATATAGTTTAGAATACCTGAAAGACTATCAGCGATGGGTATGATAATTTTGGGCCCGTAGCACCTTAAAACTGGAGTTGCCTGAGCTCTCAGGTTTGCCAGTTCATCTTTAACTGTTAATTCCTTTCTCAAACACATCGTGACTATTTTTGTATATATGATTTTTGTGCTTGGTCTCCTGGGTACATAAGACTTGTTTGCTCAGGGAGGACATCACTGGTATTCCCTTACATTAATTACAAGTATTTTTGAGCCTGTTGCCATCTGTCTGTGGTTTCCTTGCTTGGGCCTGACCCTGAAGGCTGAGCTCTGTCCCTTACACCTGACAGCCCCTGCAGCAGGCTCTGCCTTCACTTGCCTCTTCTCCAGCTGAAGCAAAATCACTGGTGTAACCTTATACGAGTGTCTGGGGCTGCTGACTTCACCAGCCAGGGTTAAGCATGTGTTGTGGCAGGACAGGGACCTAATTCGGCCACAAGGGTGGGACATGGACAACAGCACTCTGCTATTACCTTTTATAATTTACAATGTCAGGCCCGGATTCACCATTTAATCCACTTAGGTAGTGCTTTGAGGATTTCTGTACTCTCACTTATGAAGCTGTAAGGTGTATTAAGCTGAAATTAATCTGCCAGCCACAGCTAATGCAATTCCAGTGTAGCTGGGAATGCATTTAACAGTGTGAACAGTGCTAGTAGAAACAAAACAAAAAAAAAAGGAAAAAGAAAACCTCAAAAAAACAACTCTGCCAATGCACAGTGCGACCAATTTCCAACTGCAGGGAAAGGCATGTGCTGAACGCTCCCTGGGATATTCTCCACCCTTGTACAGAACAAACCGAGCCAAGCAATTTCTAGGTCTCAAATCCCGCCTGCCCCTGACGTTCTCATCTTCCAGTTTCCCCTGGTCGCTGTTGAGGGCGAGCACGTGCTCACAGAAGACGCTCGGCCCCTGTGCAAGGTCTGAGGAGCAGAGCTGGTGGCAGGTAGGTGCTGCCTGCGGGGATTGCTGCTGGATTGTCCCGGAGCGGGCGGCAGCAATGCCCCCTCCATAGGGGGAGTTGGGGAAGGGGGCAGCTGGGGGATGAAGCAATGCCATGGTTTCCTGTGAGGGGGTGGCAAGGTGGGCATTGGGCAGGGGGACTGGCATCTAGGTGGCTGAGGAAGGGGTGGAGTGGGAGGTGTGAGCACCTGGAGAGGGTTGCACAAGGCTTTCCAAGTGCTGTGTCCCAAGGTCCCTCTTCCGTACATGCGTCATGGGCACATGCTGCAGGCCAGCTGCATGGGGAGCTTTTTTTTTTTTGACTACATGTGCCTCCACACGTTTTCATTTATTAATTTGCTTTCCTAAATTGCCCTTTTGTGCAGCCCAGGTGGATCTGCTCTGCCGCTGAAATCCCTCTGGTCACCAGCCTGCAGCTACCCTTGACCCTGGCAGCATCTTCAAAGGGAGCATGGGCCTGCTGCGGAGTGTGCAATGTTTGCTCACGTCCAGGGCCAGCAGCTATGGCCTCCCTGCCTTGGGGGGTTTCGTCAGCCTCCTGCAGCGCTCCAGGGTACACCAGTCAGCCACTGCTGCTTGCACAAGGTCAGTCTCCCCCAGTGCACTCATTCCCCCCAAGCGAGCTCCCTGTCCTCAGTGCCACTCTGAGCTGGGCAACTTCTGAATTAAGTGCCTGCTCAGGTGTTAGGTTTATTTTTACAGCCCCTTGTGTTGCTGGTCACGGGGAAAATGGGCTGCATCTCCAGCTCCCCCAGCCTGTGAGCCCATTGGGAACCCAGGGCCCATGGTGGTGGTGGGTACACTGTTGTGGATCCAAGCAGAGGCAGCTGTGCCCAGTGGCAGGTAGAGATAGAGGTGACGCAGCACCAGGACACTCAGCCTATGTCTGCTCTCACTTGGGTGCATTTCAGTTCTTTATGCAGGACCTCACAGCCCAAAGCACTTCCCTGGATGGGTCTAAAAGTGGTATCTCTGCATTTAGGAATGTCTTAGATGTTGGGCATGGGGAAGGAGAGATGCTGCTCATTGCAGGCAGGGTTGGACTAGATTACCTTTAGGTCCCTTCCAACACAAATTATTCTGTGCTTCCATGATTCTCATCCCTCCTCCCTTCCAGCTGTTCCATTGCTAGAAGTTGGGGCATTTTGGGTGCATCAGGCCTCCTCCTGGGTCTAATCATCACAACAAAATGGGCAAGTCCTGTATCTATGTGGCATCTATGGGGTTTTTTAGAAAATAAAAGCATTCATTTCTATTTAAGAATTTATTTTTAGTGCTGGTGAAAGAAAAGTGGGCAGCTGGGCTTAGCAGTCCAGGTCTGAAATTTGTTAGGGTTGAGATCCCAGGACCTGTAGTGAGGGGCCACCCTTGGAGATGTCCCCGTGGTACTGGGAAAGAGTCCCAGCACTGCAGGAGCAAAGCCATCAGCCACCTGCCCCAGGGCCTGAGCCACAGGGACATTTCATGTCCTACCTTTGTAACCCTTGAATTGTCACACTCTTCTTTTTTTTCCTTCCCTATGGTGTGACATTTCTGCATTTTAAGGCTTTCCCCAATTCTCTTTCAGGGGGTCCCTGCAACCAGGCCTCTTTGCTAAAAGCAAATTGCTCAGGGCAGCTGGGGGGGAACACACATGAGGACAGGGATGAAGTGGGACACATGGACAAGGGATGGATCTGAGCAGCCTCAGCAAGGTACAGTGGAAAGACACGATCTTTTACTGCCTGGCTGCTGGCTAGGGTTGGAAAAGAAATAGGCATGTCTCATGCTACTGGGAGAAAATCATCCTGGTTCCCAAACCTCTCCGAGACAGTGCAGGGACCTGGCAGTGTCCTCTACCCGAGGGTTTGCATTGCTGCCTCGGAGGCAGGAGGCTGCAAAGTCCAACCTGCCCGGCCCTCCCAGCTCACCAGCCGCTTTCCAGCCTTGGCACTTCTCTCAGGATATAAACTGCGCCGGCGGGAAGTGCTGGGGCACGCAAATAAAGGTGTTCCCGTGAATTAATAGGAGGAAGAAAGAAAAACATGCGCCGGTTGGGACTCGCCCCTGGAGCGCGACATGGTCTCAGGCTCTGCGTGTGGAGCAGAGCCCTTTGATGGCGGGTTTAAATCCACCCGTGGGACGTGTCACCTGTTGGCATCGTGCCCTCCCCAGCTCCCCAGGGAGGTTTTTGTCAGCGACAACGAGGGTCACTGGAGCATGCAGCCGGGCGAAGGCACAGCCTGAGCCGGCTTTCCCAAAAAAAACCCACTGGCTGGAAGGGGAGGAGGGGAAGGCAGGCTGGCGGTAAACAAGCTGGGTGAGCCCTTCGAGGCGGCCCGAGAACGCTCCCCCTCCCCGCCCGTCGGCTTCCCGGGAGAGGGCGCTGGGCCCGCGGCTGCTGCTTCTCCGCTGGCTCGTAAACATGTTGTGCAGGGCGAGGGCAGGGGCTTGGCATGAGCCAGCCACCAAACCCCGCCGGGCCTGGGAGCTACATCCTCCCACCCCAGCCGTCATACCCTTGCCCACCCCGGGGGTCTCTCCCAGGCTGAGGTTTGCTGCTCGGCATGGATTTAATGGGATAGGGATGTTTACATTGCAAGCTGCCTTTGCGCCTTCCTCCCCTTCCCCTCCCCCCCCTCCCCGTTTCTCTTCGGGGTGGTTTGGAGCTGCCCAGCCCCGAGGCTTGGCCGGCACGGGGGTCACTCCACTCCGCAGGGGCTTCCACCTGCATACACCTGGCCTTGCCTGCAGCCAGCTCTGGTGGGCAGAGGCACTGGGAAATTGGCAGGTAGCAAGCGTGTTGCCAAGAATTTGGAGCTATCGGAGCTGTCAGTGTCCCGATGAAAAAAACACTGCAAACCTAGGGAAGAGGGCTGGAGACTGCTTTACATTGCCCGTGGCTTGACAGCTCCCCTTTATGGCAGCTATTTTGGGCCTCGGCAGCAGCTCCTGCCTACTTCCTTTTGCTCCAGCTGAGTTGTTGCACTTGGGTGACCACAGCTGAACTTGGGCTGAACGTGAGATCCTGAGCTCCTTTCTGAGGGTAAAGCACCGCGTTTGTTTATGTATTGAAACCATTTCTCTACGCAGAGAGTGCAAGAACTGAGGTTCTGGGAGGAGGCAGTTTCTGGGGTGCTGAAGCGAGGCAGTGGCTGTTGCACTTCTTGGTGGCTCTGCCTTGCCCAAGGAATTCCAGGAGGGGAAAAGTACCTGAATTTCACCTCTGTTCTGGACAGCCTTGGGGGTTTCCCACACACTGATGGCTGTTGCAAAGTGTTGGTGGGGAATGAGCCACGTTATCCCTGAAGGGAGGGTGGGGATATGGCTCTTGAGATGGGCAATAAATCGGTTTTAGGCAGCATTTCTACCTCCTCTTGCCTAAGGATCCGGCTCTCCCTGGCCGTCTTCTCTCTGGATTCTGGCTGCACAGTGGCTGTGTCTGCGGGAGGGTGGCTGCTGATAGTGAGGAGGCTCCAGCTTCTCGAGGAATAGCAATTTTGGTGCCACCTCCCCGAGGCTGGCACATGGGGCTGCCCAGGATCCTGTCGCCCCGGGGCAGGCGTGTGGGTGGCGTGTGCTTGGCCTGGGACCCGCGTGTGCGTGCAGCGTGTGCACACGCGTGGCAGCGCCTCTGCTCGTGCTTTCCTGCCCCTTGGATCCAGACTGGGAGGTGCAGAGGGTGAACAGGAGAGATGGGACAACGAGTGAGCCGTCGGGGTGGAAAAATACTGGGCAGTGCCTGCAGTTTGCCGAGTGCTAAGTCGTGCTCCCACGGCGGGGGCTGGGGGATTTCTCCTCCCTCGAGTGACAGGGACCGATCCTGTGCCTTGGGGCGAGGGTCTGCAAATCCACGTGTTGGAGGATCTTACCTACTCCAAGGAGGAAAAGTGGGGAATTGAGGCTGTTCCCCTCCTCCTAAGAGCCTGTGCCGAGGGCTTGGTGGGACTCCAGTCCCTCCCTCTCTCCGTTTACCCAGGGCGGCCGGTTTCCATCCCTGAGAGTTATGCCAAGGCAGCCGCTAATGTAAACGCTGCGGAAAGCCCTGGATGCGCTCCCGCCTGCCTGTTTTTCCGGGCGGGAGGGTTGTTAGACGGACCAAAAGCCCACCCACACCCCCTCCCCTCTGCTTTCTGTCCCACTCTTCCTTCTGTTTCCTCACCCATCCACCTTCCCCATCGGGTGCGGGGCGAAGTAGGGGAGCTCCCCCCCTTTAGCGGAGGCGGCCGGGCCGCGGTGCCGCCGGAGGAGGAGGACGAGGGAGGCGGGGTGGTGGCCCTGTCCCCCCCTCCCGTGTCCCCCCCGTCCCGCCCCGCTGCCCAATCCGTGCGGCGGGGCCGGCGCTGCTCCGCCATAAAGGGGNNNAGGGAGGGAGGGAGGGGGTCCCGCTGGCCGCCACCCGCCGCAGCCCTCCGGGGACACATCGGGGGCAGGGGCAGCCCCGGGGCTCCCGGATCTCCCAGGGGAAAATTCTTCCTTTGGGGGAAGGGGGGTGGAGGAAGTGGCAGCTCGAGTTTTGTGTTGAAAACATTCCCTTTGCAGTTTGTGGCTTTCTGCCTTTTTTCTCCCCACGAGGCTCTTCAGCTGCTCGCTAAAACGCGGGGACACCCCTGCCTGCCGGGACATGCACGCGTGGGTGATGCTTCTGGCAGGGCAGCGGGACGGTGGCAGCCCCCCGGCGACTCGCCGCGGCGGGGTGGGCGGGGGAGGGCTCAGCCCGAGCTCTCCTTCAGGGGAAGGGCATGTTGGAGTGAATTCCCAAGTCACTCCACATTCCCAAACTGTTGGCGTTACCAGCCTCCTGAAAACACGCGTACTGTGGGCCTGACACGAGTGGGCCAGCTGGCACTGGGAGCCCGGCTTCAGGATGTGCTGGACTCTGGGGATGCTGCGGCTCCCACTGACTGGGACCAGAGGCCTCCTGGCCTCCCCATCGCTGCCTAGGGTGCTCGGGGCATGCTTGGGTGCCTGTTGCTTTTCCTTCTGCTCTGGGACCAGGCTTGGATCACCTCAGCCAGGCTGAGAAGGCAGCTGGTGTGTCCAAGCCCTCCTAGGTGAAGCAGATTTGTTAACAAAGCCCCAGCTAAGCTTTCCTTGTGCTAGCTTTGCTCCGGAGCAGTGATGAGTGTGGAGGTGAAGAGTTCACTGAGGAGCTCTTTGGAAGTCTGTTGCAGGGTGGATGAGACCTAGTTTATTGGCAGGAGTTTGGGTGTTACTGGGACTCTTTGAAGGGATCGCTCCTGGAGCAGGGCTTTCCCGGCTGCCGGCATCTGCCTGAGCTGCTGTGTGTTCTCCCAGAGGAATGACATGGAACCGCTGGAGATGGCAGCCAGCCCTGCGGTTGAGCTGTCTCGTGCTCCTCCCTCGCTGAGGGGGGTGAAAAATGTGGGAGCGCAGGAAGGGCTCACAGTTAGGGTTGGTTTTGATTCCCCCCTGCAGGAACCCTCTCGTCCGGACTGCAGCCATGGCCACCTCGGCGAGCTCCCACCTGAGCAAAGCCATCAAGCACATGTACATGAAGCTGCCACAAGGGGAGAAAGTCCAAGCCATGTATATCTGGATCGATGGGACAGGGGAGCACCTCCGCTGCAAAACCCGCACGCTGGACCATGAGCCCAAGAGCATTGAAGGTGAGAGGGCAGGTGCAGAACTCTTTGCCCCTCACTGGGTGGAGGGGGGGGGTACCATTTCTCTCTTTCCATGGCAGAAGGATGATATTTAGGGAAGACATTCCTCCCTACCCCCTTCTGATTACCTCTTTCCCCAGATACTGCGGGGGAACGTTCCCATCTCTCCAGATGTAGAGTTTCAGTGAGATGCCTGGGGTTGGGAGCCCGTCCTTGATGCCGTCCCCGCTGTGAAGGGGGCTGTTGGCAGGGACTGGGGGCTGTTGGCACGGGCTCGGTGGCCCATTGACACACGAGTACTCGTTTTGGCCGGAAGTAGTTTGGCAGAAGAAAGTAGAGGAGAAAGAATGGAGCTATCCGGTGTAATTAAGAGCTTGTGTCCCTCAGAACAAACAGTCCCAGCTTACACAATAATAGCATTAGGATTTTCCCCAGGTTGCCATGGTGCTGGCTGGAGACAGTTATGAAATGAAAATACTGTGTGTGACTGAGCAGAATTATCTTTTTTTTTTTTTTTTTTTTTTTTTTTTCTTTTCCTCCTTCTCCTTTCCCTTTTTCTCTCTAAGGGAGTGGTTGGCACAGCTCCTTTGAAATCTTTGTGCTTCCCATCCTCCCTCTTTCCCCTGGGATATGGAGAAGATAGCATTGCTTGGGTGGAGTTCATTGCTGCTTTGACCTGGAGTGCAGTGCACAGCCTGGAGGGGTGGGCAAGGGGCCATGCTGGCTATACTCCCACTTCATACGAGATTCCACCTGTATATGATTTAGCTGCCCTACCTTCTTCAGGTCATGTAACATGGGTAAGGGTATTCCATGGCTCCCTTCATTCCCATAGCTCAAAGATGTCTCATGTTCTGCCCTCCCTCAGCTTGCCCAGCTGAGGAGACTGGGTGCTCTGCTCATCCCAGTGGTTGTTGTGTTGTGGGAAATGTCCTCAGTGCTGCTTAGTTCACTCGGGCTTGGCCAGGAGCCCAGCAACTTCTTATTTCCCAGGGTGGCTGGGGAGTTGCACTCATCTTATTTTCTTGTTTTGGTTTTCTTTTGCTTCCCCCATTTGGAACAAAATCAGCTGAGCTGGGATTAAACCTATTGTAGGCCTGTTCTCTATAAGCACCTTCACCTTTGTCTTACTGTAAGGCAGCAGGGAGCTCATCCTCTGTTGACCAGGGACTCTGGGTCACTGTAGCTTGTTCCTCTCTCCACTCCAGATCTCCCCGAGTGGAATTTCGACGGCTCCAGCACCTTCCAGTCCGAAGGCTCCAACAGTGACATGTACCTGCGACCTGCTGCCATGTTTCGGGACCCTTTTCGCAAGGATCCCAATAAACTAGTTCTCTGTGAGGTCTTCAAATACAACCGCCAGTCTGCAGGTGAATGGACCTTCCCCCTTCTCCTGGTGGAGGTGGTTTCTAGGAAGGGGAAAGGGAGACCTATCCAAATGCTGCCCATGCCCTTAGCATCGCCCCTGACACAAAAACAATCGCTGTCCTGAAAGTAAAGTGCTGGTGTTGGAGAAAGGGCTGGGCCTGGAATTCGTCACCAACACTGCTGGAAAACTGTAAATGTGGAAATGGGGGATGGAGATGGAGGTGCTAATAAGCCTTGTGTTGCTTTCGCGTTCTAGAGTCAAATCTCCGACACACCTGCAGGAGGATTATGGACATGGTGTCCAACCAGCACCCCTGGTTCGGGATGGAGCAAGAGTACACTCTCCTTGGGACAGATGGACATCCATTTGGCTGGCCTTCCAATGGCTTCCCTGGACCCCAAGGTAATCTTTTGGGAGTCTGCACTGGGCCGAATCAGGAGCATTTGAACTGTAATCCATGTGATGCAGCTTCAGGCAAGCTGAAAGACTTGAGGTGTTTCTGTAACTGAAGATGTACAGCAGAAAGTGGGATATTGGTAAAAACTAAAAGCATTAGAGAAAGGCTGAGGTGAGGATTGGCAACATCCAAATTTGCTGCTTGGTTTGTTAGTCTGGAGTGGATTTAAACTCATGGGGGAATTGTTCTCCATCAGAGCTCTACTCTGCTAGTTCATCTGTGAAAAATAGATTTGGGGGCTTTTCCATACACCCTAAGCCTTGGGAGAGTTTTTCCCCGTACGTGTTCCATCTTCTCTGAATTTAAGTGTTTTTCATTGTGGATGCTGATGTTCACCTGTGCTGTTGCAGGACCATACTACTGTGGTGTAGGGGCAGACAAAGCCTATGGCAGAGACATTGTGGAGGCCCACTACCGAGCGTGCCTTTATGCTGGTGTGAAAATCGGAGGAACCAACGCAGAAGTGATGCCAGCCCAGGTAAATCGTTTTAGATGCCTCACGGAATGAGATAGTAGTGTGCAAAAATCCCAGGCAGCAGGAACTGTAGCTTCCTGCACTGAGTTGTGTGGTTGTGGGAGGTGCCTCACAGTGCTCTTTCCACACCACTGAGCCTGTGACTCCTCCTCCTTGCAGTGGGAGTTCCAGGTGGGACCATGCGAAGGGATTGAGATGGGGGATCACCTCTGGATCGCACGCTTCATCCTCCATCGGGTGTGTGAAGACTTCGGTGTCATTGTGTCCTTCGATCCCAAACCTATCCCTGGGAACTGGAACGGTGCTGGCTGTCACACCAACTTCAGCACCAAGAGCATGAGGGAAGAAGGAGGTCTCAAGTAAGTGATCTGAGATGGGCCAGTGGCATTTGCATACTAGGCAGCAAGATTTTGAAAAACTTTTGATGACATGGGAGATGTTGTTCTGGTGCTTGGTGTTACATCTGAGCTTTTCTTGGTAATTTTTTTTTGGTGGTTTAGGTTTTTTTGAGGGGAGGGTTAGTTCAATATATATTCTATATAATGGTACATTTACCTTGATGCTGGGTGGACAATTCAGCCAGCAGTACAGCTCTGTCATCAGTGCTGACAGAAGCACAGGTGGCCAGGATGCAACTGTTTCTAACAGCCTGTCCAGCTCTTGATCTGCCAGTGCTGGGAACAAACAAACTCAGAATGAGCCTTTTTTATTATTGTTTTTTATAACCATGATGAAAGAGAAGGACCATTTGCTTCTGTCTAGGCAAGGCTGTGAAAGCAGGTGCCATGTTTCCTTAAAGATGAGGATCCTGAAAACGTAAACCCCGCGTTCCCATGTGGGACAGATGCACCGAGTGCAGCCCTATGGCACTGGATTGCAGTGGAGCTCAGAGGAAGGATTCCTCCTGGCAGCTTGTTTTTTTGCTTTAATCTTACTGATTCTCTAAGATAATGGGACAGCCCATATCTGTGTGAACTTCACAAAAGGAAACTTAAGTGTTGAGAAATCTCCCCTCTGCGAGCAGGTTCCTCAGTGGCAGTGTGCCTGGGGGTTTTTGCTGTGAGTCAAACTGGTGATGTCTCAGACAGCGCTCCCAAGGGATCCTGTGGGATTTGGCCATGAGGATCCTTTTCCAAGAAGCAGCCTGTGTCAGCAGTAGGAGTGTAGAGAAGCCCTGTGTTGGGATGATTAGCAAAGTGGGTTGAGGGACATAAAGCGTCATCATGCTTGGGGACAGCGATGAGTCTCATGTTGTTTTGACACGGCAACCCAGTGTGTATCGGCTCATCCCATCCCTCAGTCGCTCACCGTGTCTTCCCCCCTCCTCTCCTCCTTTCACAGGCACATTGAAGAGGCCATCGAGAAGCTGAGCAAGCGTCACCAGTACCACATCCGTGCCTATGACCCCAAAGGGGGGCTGGACAATGCCAGGCGCCTGACGGGTTTCCACGAGACATCCAACATCAACGAGTTCTCTGCTGGCGTGGCCAACCGCGGCGCCAGCATCCGCATCCCCAGGAACGTGGGCCATGAGAAGAAGGGCTACTTCGAGGACCGCCGACCCTCTGCCAACTGTGATCCTTACGCTGTGACAGAGGCCCTCGTCCGCACATGTCTCCTCAACGAAACCGGAGACGAGCCTTTTGAGTACAAGAACTAAGCAGACTGCGCCCACAGACACCGCCTTCTCCCCGCGCTTCCCGCACCCCTAAACTTCCCTTCTAGATGTAAACCCGAGGGTACAAGATAACATGTTTCGTGTCTCAGTAACTCTTGTTGTCTTGAGGTGGGGAGGAGGGCAAATTTAGTTTTATCGATGTCTGTTTGTCATTGACTCTTCAGAAGACGAGAGCAGGAGAGGATGTTAGAGAACTTTTAACCACTGTTTTATTTTTTTGTCTAATTCATGTGTACATCCGATGGGATCCAGTGGCTTCCAGGGACAGACTGCACATGCAGAAAGCCAGTAGGAGAGTGGAAAGGTTAAAACTATAGCTGACTTCCCTGAAAGTCAGACTTGGGGTGTCAGCCCCACTGCTGGCTCTCTGCAGATTAATGGTTCTCTAAGGTTCGGGCCTTTCTGTGGAGAAGGGAAGATGGGAGCTGTGCCCATGTGCCCTTGCCTGTATGGGGAGATGATGGGGAGTTCATCAACGTCTGGCCACTGAGGTTTCTGGAAATCTTCTGGCATTGAGCTCAGCTTAGGAGCATTGAGGAGAACTCCTGGTCCTGTCACTGGAAGTCAACCGATCTCTGGCTCATAACACAGAGTGAAGTAGTATTTTTCTATTTAAATATAAAAAGAGCAAAAAAAATATATATGAAAGTGTTTTTTCTTAAAGAGATGACGTTCCAATGCTTCATCCAGCTGGAGCAGGCAGAGCTCTTGCGGATGCTGTCGGAGGGCCTCCAGGTGGGATGAGGGTGAGCTTGGAGCGCCCAGTGGAGGAGACTCAGATGAGATTTGTTTTGGTGTGAATGGAGTTTGAAGGCAGAGGCTCCTAGAGCTGTTTGCCTGCAGAATTGTCACTGTAACTTCAGTGGCCACAACGCACTCACAAGTGTGTACATCAGCAGGAGAAAGGGGTTCTGAGCTAAGAGTTGACAGGTCAACTTCCCCTTGTTCCGGACAGAGCTGTGGGTGTGTTTGTTGCCTTTCCAGCAGGGCTAGCATGTCACTAAAGCAGGGCTTTTGATAAAGGAAAAAAAAAAGTTTTAGATTTTTTTTTTTTCATAATGTTCTTAGTTTCTCAAACTGACTGGTTTTACAGAGACCGTTGATGCCACTGTTGTGTCCTGGCTCTCGGGCTGCCTGCCACCCAGCTGTGATGGGGGCTAGGAGGAGGGAGAGGCCACCTGTACCTCCCAGCCAGCCCTGGCACCCCCAGCTCATGCTGACGGGTTCAAATGTTCCAGGATTTTACACTTGGGTATCTTAGATGGGTGCCAGTTATATTCCATTGCATTTGGACTTCTTCCGAATAGTTTTGGGTTTTTTTATAATAAAAAAAGAAAAAAAGAACAAAACCTTAAATTTGACTTCTGCGGCTTCTTTTTGTATGTGTGTTGCCTTCAGCATTTGAAGGGAGTTTGACTCTGGTAGTGGCTTCTCATTTGTGGGGTGTTTTTGCGGGAGGCAAGAGTCTACTAATCCATGTGTGCTCTCCAAAAAATGGAGATTTGTCAGTGGTGGTTGATTCTGCGATGGGTGATGGTCCAGATGTGTCTTGAGTGGAATTCTGGGATGAGAAAGGGCTGGAGGTTGTGAGTGTCCAGAGGGAGGATTATGGGGTTAGTATACGTTTGTGCATCTCCCAACCTCCTCCTCCCCCATTCTACAGGATATAGAAATCCTACAGAAAATAAAATGCCCGTAAACTTCAGCTGGGGGGCTTTGTGGAAGAAGATCCTTTAACACTCTCCCTATGGGAGAAAATGCTGCATAAACCCAGTCATATAGAAAAGTAAACAAGGTAATAGAAATATGTCCCTTTGCTCCTGTGGTCCTTTATTTAGTGTGTGGTGCTATTCCCCAGCTCCTTGGGAGGTACTTCCTTTAGGGGTGGACGCTTTAAACATTCCCATCTTTAAATGTGGATTAACAGCACTCGAGCATGCTGCTGGGCTGATGAGGCCATTCCTGCTATTGCCCTTTTGTGGGACCAACTATTCTTTTGCATCTTCCTTCTGGGGAACATTCAAGGCAGCACCTTCCTCACCACAGTCCTAGAATTACCCTATCCCTGTGCCTGTGTGGGGTGGAGTGTGACCGAAACAGAAGTGAAGGGAACACCATGTCCTTGACTCCCATTGTGACATGGCCACAGGGATTTTGGAGCTGGATGCTGCAGCCAAGAAAACCCATGGGATAAGTCATGAGCCCAGAAACATTGAGGGCTTGTGCTGATTTGGGTGCAGGGGCCAGGCAGCTACTGTTTCTTTTTGCCTTTCAAGAAAACGTTAGAGGAAAAAGAAGTAAGGAAATTTTTTGTAAGGACATTGGTGCAGGAGGGATGAGACATGGTAATGTGCCTTTTTTTTTTTTTGCTTGCTTGTTTGGTTGGTTTGGTTTAATTTAAAATCCTGTACTTCCAAACACTGTGAACCATTGAGGCTGAATCCTTGCCCCTCCAGAGACTCTTTTCTCCTGGAGAATAAAAAAATTGTGAAAAGGGGGCGTGGCTCAATTTTGGCCACTAGGCATCACCAAGGCATTAGCTAATGGGCAACCAGGTTCTGTCACAGAATCATGGAATAGTTTGGGTTGGGAGAGACCTTAAAGTGGTCTCATTCTCACACCCCTGCCACGAGCAGGGACACCTTCCACCAGCCCAGGTTGCTTGGGTTAAAGCCCTTGGGATAACCAGCATCTCCTTATGCCTCACAGAGCCTTAAAGAGGCAGAGCACCATTGGTGTGTCCCTGCAGAAGATGCCATCTCCAGGCTGTCCATCAGGGAAGTAAGGGGAGCAGGCATCAGTCCTTTGCTTCTCCAGCTGCCCTGAACATAAATTTAGGTCAGGAGCTTGATGCTTAATAGTTCCTCTTGTTCTCAGCTGAGAAAGCATTTATCCACTCACTGCACAATTACCCAACTGAAAACAAGGTCGAACAACATTGTGCTGCAAAGTGGCTCTTCAGATGATTATTAAAAAATACATGAAAAAAAAATCATAATGATTTAGAAGGAATAAGTTCCCTCATTCCCTCTAGACATTGTTTTCTGACTTTTTGCCTACAGCCTTCTTTCTGAATCTGCTTTGTAATTACCTATACACTATTTCCCAACTCTATGGAGTAGGGAGGCCTCATCTTAAGATCATGGGACTCTTACAAATTGAGCCTGAAACCTCCAGAAACTGAATTTACAGTTTATGTATTCATAGAAAACATTTTGACTTTTGATCTTGGCCTCTCAGGAGGAAGCGAATCCCTTTTCTCTGTACTCAGACATCCTTAAAATGCGAATAATGATATAGTAAGGATCAGTCCCAAAGGGTTTGCTGGGCACATTGAAGCATCAGGATCCGCTCCAAATGAAGCAGGCAAAAATAGTACCAGCTTTTTGAAGTGCTGTTGGTTGTGCTCCCTTTTAATCAAACATCAGCTTAGGAGACAAGGCTGCTCCAAAACGATTAATATATCGGCTCACATGCCAGGCTTTTCCCCATAACTGAGTTTTAAGGCAATGAAAATAAGGTTAAACACAGCTCCCTTCAAATACAGCCTGGAGCAGATGAGCTAATCGAGATCACACCGGAAGCACCTTTTAGTGCCAGGCTGTGCCAGCCCAATTACTATTAGGACACAAAGGCTTTTCCCTTTCTGCAAAGCCTGGTGCATCAGGTGTGGCTGCTTGGATTTCTCCTGCCCTTTCACACTTCCTGATGCTGCTCCAGTATTCACATAACACTTCTCATTTTCTGAGCAGTTTTTTTAGTGCTATTTGGTATTCCTGGATTACCCTTTTTTTGGCAGATCAGCCTTCACATGTTTACACAGCCTCTGGATGAACACACCTCTCCCTGAACATGCCTTTTGGAGGAGAAATCAGATGCCCTTAGGTGGGTAAGGATTTGCTGAGCTGTTTTTTGGATGCCCTTACCTGAGGCAGGGGGTACAAGAGAGTCACTTCTTTTTCCTAGGTGTAACTTTTTATTTCTCAGAGTCTGTGTTTTCCCCTTTTCCCGGGATGTTGATACTGGCCTGTGTGACTGTCCTGCATCTCTTTCTGCCCATGTGCCAGATTGCTGAGGATGTAATTTGCAGAACTCTGCAAGAGCCCCTGTTTGGGTTTGTTATCACCATGATAAAGCAGCCCTGCTTTGCTCTCTTGAAATGCCTCCTGGACGTCCAGCAGCTCCAAGTTCTGGCTGAGATCTGTGCTTGCTGTTCATCAGCCAATAAAAGCCACAGGAAGAGTGGCTGGAGGTCCTTTGCTCCCTTGGAAGAAGCTAGAACATGCTCTAGAAGGATGTTGGAGCCCAGCTCACTGGGAACAGGTCAAGTGTGAGCCGTTTGTAGTTTCTCGTGCAACCCAGATGAGAAAGGTGGAGGAGCTGAGAGGGGAATCCTGCCATCACAGGACATTAGTGATTCAGTTTCAGCTGAGCCAGGATTTCATACCACTTGTTCAGTTACTGATTAAACTGAGGACAGCTGCTTAGGAAACAAGTGGGAGCTCTTGAAAGGGAAGATCTCCTTAGGTCTGCCTGGCTTTCCCAGCCAGTTCGATGCAGGGTTGGATGTAGGCTGGCTTCTGAGTAGGTCCTCCACCCAGAAGTGGTTCTCCAGGCTCTTCAGCTGACAATGACAACCTATTTGCAGTGCCTGGCTGTCTCCTGTGGCTTTTAAATTGAACTCAGGACTCTTTGCTTGATGATAAAGGGGCCAGCCTGTCTGTAGGATCTGCTTTTCCCGAGGCCATGTAAATTACGGGAGATATCGGTCACTGAGTGATGACTCATCTGAATGCCTAAGATGTCTCTTGTGAATTGCCTAGTTCATGAACGGTGATCTCAGTTTGCTCCTTGTGACTCTGCTCCGAGCCTGTGCTGGGTGTTTGGGGACTATCCCCCTCTCCTTGTGCAATGACCTGTGATGGGAACATGCAGAGGAGGGCTCTGGGCAGACCCGACACTGCTGCTGTCCACACTGAAGCATCTCCAAGGTCTCCATTCCCAGTGGGAGATGATGTGAATCGGAGCATCTCCCAGCTCCCTCTGCAGGTAGTCTGACCTGTGTTTGGAAGGAATAAGATTTAGAGCTGGGCACTTCTTGTGTGTTAGCCTCCTGAAACCTGCAGTGGCCTTGCACATAGAGGATGCATGGGTTGATCTTAATGGGAACCTGCTTGTCTGGGGAGGAACACAGGGTCAGAGGGGCAAATTGAGGGGAAAATCCATATTCTGTGACTCCAGAATGAACACTGGAGCCTCAACTCTTCACAGCTTTGGCAGAAGGACTGGGCCCTTTGCCTCTCCTAAGCCTTCGCCCTCACTGCTGCCTTCCTCCCTTCCCTGGTGAGATGGTGCATGTTCAGGGTAGCAGTGCAGGAGGCAGCTAGGCTTTACCTCAGCTAAAAAATGTCTTTCTTTTCCCTTATTTCCTCTCCATCCTGGCCTGCCTACAGGCTGGCATGGCCAGGCTATTTTGCTTTCATAAGCTGCATTATGTAAGCCGTGTCTTGAGTGGGGATGCGGTGCCAACTTGGACTCCGCAGCGGGAAGGAGCCACATTCCTCAGCACTGGGTTTAATCCCTGCCTCCAGCCACAGTTGGTTTGCTAAAAGGAATCTGAGGGCTGTGCTGAGGTTTTTAATCCCTTGCCCCAGGTGGAGCCAGCTTGTTTCTGTGGGAGCCCTGCTCTCCTTTGTCAACAGGTTGTGCCCATGACTTTGTCAACAGGTTGGCCCAGGCACATGCACCACACCTTAGACTTCCCTCTCCACCCCTTGGCTCCCTCGCTTAGCTTGCACTTGCTTATAACGCCTGGTGAGGGAGGAAAACAGAAGCGGGAGCTTCTACAGTTCTAGCCCCAGGAAACAATGACAAAGGTGAGTTGCCAGGCTGGCATGGAAAACACAGGCTGCAAAGCCTGGAGAAGACCACACTGATGTTGTCAGCATCTTCTCTACCTGTCCCAACACTGACTGCCCTCACAGGGTGTAGGACGTGATTCTTGTCCCACCAAGGATCTGGTGGAACCTTGAAGATCTTGCACCCAGGGATACTGTGGCATCAGAGTGATTGGGTGGAGGGTGCAGTACAGCAATGGATGCTTGGCAGGGTTGGATGCTTGGCTTGGCCTGAGCCCTCTCCCTTAATCCCCTGAGACTGGGATTGATAATCTTCAGAACACGTGTATTGCGGGTTCAGAAGCAAAGGTCTTCATCCTTCACACAGGTTTTAGATGAAGCTGACAGCAGCAATGCCTTGTTTTCATTCCCTGTGGGTGGATGAGGCACTAGACTCCACAGTTTTTGCTGGCAGCTTCCCCCAGCGCCAAACATGTCGTTAAAATGAGAATTATTAATCAGATCCAGGGTTAGGCTGTTATTTCTCACCACAAAGCTGGGTGGCTCAAGCCAATCTGTGTGGCTTGGGGAGATGCTGAGCAGCTGGCTGGATTGCCCAGCTGCCTCTGTCCTGCAACAGAGCTTGGCCAAAATACCTAAAATACTGGGAAAGCAAGGGAATAGGAGCCTCCTCCCCCGCTGAGCTGAACCTCAGTAGGAGGTGGAAATCACATTGGTCAGCAGGTATTTGGTAGAATGCTCAGACCAACATTTGCTTTCACAAAACCCAACGTGCCTAGGGACACTCCATGTTTAGGGGAACCTGAGCAAGTCCCCAAGTCTGAGGTGGGAATAGCTGTGCCCAGGGCTGTGTTGTCCAGATACCATTTCCATTTAGGAAGCTGCCTGGGAACAGCTGGGCTTAGAGATGGACTTAGTCTGTCTCTGAAGCTTGAAGGCCAGGGCTTCAGCTTGCTGAATCAATGAATACTATGTGCCTGCTCTGAAATACAAGATATTTTCAGACTATTTTCCACCCAGACATATAACACATGCTGGGTGATTAACTGGCTCTCTTTTTTCCATCTCTCTTCATGGCTGGCTCTCCTGGCAAGTTCTCCATCCGCTTTTTTAAATGCTTTAGCTGTAAAATGGATGCCTTCCCTCCTGGCAATTAATCATGCCAGTGATCAGCGAGTGACATTGCCACTGTAGCCCTGTAAGGAAGCATTTCATTAAGACAAGAGATTGCTTTGGAGTGTAAGTTTTTTATCTGTAATCTCTCTAGGATGAAGATAACTGCTCATGAAGGCTGGCTAGGGAAGGAGGTGGTCTGCACAGAGCTGGGGCTGTGCCCCATGAACCAGGAGACAAGGACGTTCCTTGGATGGTGGTCTGGGACCAAACAGCATCCTAAAGATTTGTGGCATGCTAGCAGTCTGTGCCATGGAAATGTCCTGGTCAGAGTAAGATGTTTCCTCTGGGTCATTTTGTCTCTGTTTTCATGGGAAGAGAGAAGACTTGACAACCAAAGTGTGAGCTGTAGAGCTCATGCATGACAAACCCCACTCAGACCTCTCTGTGCAGGGCAGGATACAGCTTAGAAACATTCTGGGACACAGGGCAGTATCCAGGACCCCACAGAAGGTGTCAGCCTGGATTATACAGGCAACAGAAAGCAGTAGGGGTTAAACAGAGCCTGAATGGTGCACACACTGTAACGCCTCTGTGTGTACAGTGGCCAGGCTTTGGCATGGCAAGAGCAGAAGAGCTCTGAGTTCATCCTGTGAGCCAGAATGGTGGCCCCAAAGCACCCAGGAAGGAAATGGCCAATCAATTTGAGCCTGCAAATGGGTAGGCATGAGTCTAGATGGTTCCTCTTGAAACAAGAAACAGCCCTTCTTGCATGTTGCATTTTGCAAAGAGCTTCCTGGTGAGCTTTGGCTGGAGAAGGTCATGGAACCTGTAAGATGGGAGCACCTACTGGAAGTTAAGATCTTAGTAAACCAGAAATATCTGTGCAAAGGTTGAGGTGAGGAGATGGCAAGTGACATCCACATGGGTTCTGCAGGTGAATGGGACATCTTGGGTGGGAGCTAGTGACAGCTTTGCCCAAAGAGCTATGTGACATCCAGCAGCTCCCCCTGCTCATCTCCCCCTGCTCGAGTCCCCCTCCCATCCAGCCAGTGGAAACTGCTCCCATGAAATCTAAAGCAAGCACTGCAATACTTGTCTTTTTGTTCTGGATAATGTCAGGCCTTTTTTCTGTGAGCGCTATTGAAGCAGCAGCTGTATTTCACCCAGCTGGCAGCGCTCGGGGAGGAGATCAAGTGTTCTCAGAGAAGTTGGGCCAGATCTGTGGCTGGGGGGGGGGGGGGGTAGTGGGGAGGGTNGACCTTGGTTCTGAGCTGCTTTACACCAGCTTTGAGCTAGGCTCCCAGACTGAGGCTCAGAGGGGTTTTGGGCAGAGAAGAAGTGCTCTTTGGAGAGGTGAAATAGTCAGGTGTGCTCTTTGTGGTGTCTGTGGGAGCAGGAGGGTGAGGAGCTTGGTTGCTGCTGGACAGGACTTTGGTTGTATGGAGAGGCCTCTGAACACTTGCTGTTGGATAGCACTCTTCTGAAGCATGACAAAAAAATAGGAGCCTTTCCCGTGTCTGGGGCACCTGGAGCTGTATGTGTGTATTGCTACACTCTGCCTGTGCATGCTGCAAGAGCAGAGCACCAGCCCTGCCAAAACATCCAGCGCTTCTGGGAAACACCGACAGCACCGTGTGCTTGTCCTGCTGTGCCTTCCTCTGCCAGGTACGGGGGGCAGGCGCCAGCCCCTCCTCTGGGCTCGGGAACAGCTTGTTTTGAACGTCGGTGGCATGGAAAGTAAAGAAAGCAGGAGCAGATGTGCCCATGAGCACTGCTGGCCCATCTCCCTGGCATGGGCAGGAGTCATTCCTCAGGCACCTATGCATGTGCTGCTGGACCCCTGGCATGAGTGGGATCCCCCTGTACCAGCAGTGCCCTGTGCTCTCAGCCAGACACCTCTCCTTTGCACAGAAGGCCCTGGGCAGCAATGCTGCAGTAATTAAATAGTGTCTGCTCTGGATCCTCAGCTTAACCCTCCTGTCCCTCGGTTCTCTTTGGCCACTAACAGCATGGGAGTGGGATAAGAAGGATGTGGGAGAATGGAGAAGTCTGAGGGAGCTGAAGGGAAGGAACATGCTCAGATGAGAGGTTTTGATTTGTTTGTTTTGATTTTTTTCTTTGGGCTATTTGTTATATTCTGGTCATGAGGAAGCATGTGACTTCTCTCTCCAAGAAAACCCTGATTATTTTTTTTTAATTTATTTTGTGGAGGTTTTTTTGTTTGGGCTTTTTCTGGTTTTTGGGGTTTTTGGTTGTTTGTTTTTTTTTTTTCTCCCCAGAGATCTGGTTCTTAGTCCTGAAGAGACCTTTGCTGTCACAAGCACTGTCTCCTTCCTCCTGTTACTATCAGATGTTTCCCCCTGTTTTGCACCTCCCTCCACCCCTCACGGAATAAAAAAATGCCTGTCCTGGCTGTGCTGTTCCCACTACCTGTGGTGGCTGGTTCCAGCTTGCCAAAACTGCAGGGATCGAGGTGGCTCCTCCAAAGCAACGTGGATGTGCCCTGAGCACGTGGATGTGCCCTCAACAGAGTGGCAAGTGGAACCAGCAGTGACGGGAGCAGTGGGGGTGAGAGGAAGGCACAGAATCCATTCCCATGGATGGCTTTTGCTGCCTGACTTGGTTTCTCTCTTTCAGAACCTGTCCAGATTTTATTGTCCTGCACCTTTCTGCTCTGGGTTCAGTTGGGAGTGCTGGGCTCATGGCTCATTTGAATGGATCTGCTTTTTCAGGGCTGTTGACATCTGGTGATATCAGATTGTTTTCCAACCATTAAATCCTATCTGGCAAGATGCAATGGAAGAAGGGGAAGACACCTCGTTAATTTTTACTCTACCCTGCATCCTTCCCAATTCTTTCCCCTTGCAGAGACTGGGAGGAATATTATTTTGCTTGCCCTAGGGGTAAATGAGATGCCATTTAATTGTCCATCACCATGTTGGAGTCGGGGGCTAAAGGATGCTGCGTTTGACCGTCACCACATGGCACCTGAGGGCAGGATGGTGCTTCTTGAACTGCAGCCAAACCCGTGCCAAGGCTGCAGCTCTGACTGGAGTGGAGTGGGATTTGGGAAAGGTGCATTCCTCCTTGCTGCCTGGATATGGGATGCTCCCACATGCTGTGGGTCCCTGCGGGGGTGGCTGAGCATGGGCAATTTCCCAGAGGAGGAGGAGGAGCAGAAACTGCTGAGTAACAAGTTCAGTCAAAGAGTGAGCTCACTTCTGCAGTCTGTCCTCAGTGGGAGGGATGAAATTATTAACTTGATGGGAAGGTTGGGGAAGCACAGCACCTGGAAAAAGTCTTTCACCCACCACTGGGGTTGTTTTTTGGCATTTTTTTTTTTGAGTCTGGGGTTATTTTGCAGGTGGTGAGGCAGAACACTGCTCTGCAAAGCAGCTCTGTATTTAGAAGCAAACGCAAGGCATAGGATGCACGTTTTTAGCATCCCAAATACATTGAGATCAAAGGCAGTTTGCAAGGAAAATAGTTATTTCTATTTCCCAGAGTGCTGGAGCAGCCTGGGATCTAAACAGCCATACAGTGCATGACCCTGGCTTGTGTCCTGATGTTCTCCTGGGACAGGGGTAGGGATGGCCAGAAGCTGGGCTGCCCTGGGAGCCTGTTCTGGTGGGAGGGGCTTGAGCTTCCATCCTAGCTCAGCTCATGGTGCCCAAACCATCCAACAGTTCTGAGAGTAGCCAAGTGAGACTCAGGCAGCAAAGACCTCCACGGATGGGCTCTGCTTTCCTTTTCCATCTTCCCAGCTGATGTTTTATAGGAGTTGCAGATGTTTAGTGTCCTAGGGCAATATTTTTTTTCAGATGGGCTTTTTCTAAAGCAAGGAATTGAGAATGTGAACAAAGAACACGATGATATTCTAAAAGTGGTCGCATTTTGCTGTCCCTAAATGTAACTAAATGGAGATTTATTTCTCAGTGAGATCATCTGCAGGAAGATGGATCGTTGTAGCGCTGCCGTGGCTGCTGGGCTGGTTTTGGGTGATAGGCAAGACAATGTTTGTCAGGAGAGGTAATACTTTTGTTCAACACACCGGATCTCTGGAAGAAAAACAGGTGACTCGCTGGCGCATGGGAAAGAAAACAAGATATGTGTAAGCAGAGACGTGGCCAGCTTCAATCTGAGTATGTGAGCTAGCTCTGCTCCTGGTCTGCCCGTGGTTTGGAGACTTCTTGCTCCATCGCAGACTTAAGGTGGACTTGTGCCAGCATCTCTCTGGGTTTTTCCCAGATGTCTTGTTAGAATGGAATTCCTTTCCCTACAGACTTTAAGGACTTGACACTTGTAGCTTATCCATCTTAACTTTCCTACGTAAACAAAGGTGAAAGAGAGAAGATAGGGTGTTTAAAGTGCTTTTCACCGCTCCCCGCCCCATGGTGTTGGAGAGGGGCGTACTCGGTGGGAGGTGAGCCTGGCTCTTGGGGAGACGGTCAGAGATGGATGGGAGTCTGCTCCAGGAAGGGTTAATGCAAACACCTGGTTGAGCAGATAGCAGCCGAATCCTGCCTGGATCGCTCCTGGCTCCCTTGCTCCGCTACTGGCTCGGCGATTTCCTTAGGGAAAGGCGGGGGTGATGAACCCGAGCCGGCCGTGGTGACGCTGCATCTGGGAAACGCGGCTGGAGGCTTTCTGCGCAAAGATGACTCCACCTCGTAGGTGTCACAGCAGGGCTGGGGTGAAACGGGGAGCAGGCAGGAGGAACAAAGACACCTTTGTCACAGTTTGTCGGCCCTGCAGAGCTGCCTGGCCCCGTGCCATTAAGGTGCCTGGCTCGCTACCGTGGTTTAGGGGCGGCTGACTGAGCAGCCAAGAGCTTCCCAGAGCTGGAACTTGCCGGTAGTTGCTCTCTCACCTGGGAAAGCAGCCTCCCCTCCCGGCAGCAGCGTAATAGGGCTGGGAGTGGGTAACTCCCGAAACTGCTGATGGGGCCGGCGCCTTCCCGGCCAGCCCACCGCGATAGGGCGGAGAGGCTCATGGCAGGATGGGTGGCCCCTCAAGATACATCTGAGGTGACCCAGGTGGGCAGGGGGGTGCGGGCATGGCTGTGTGGCGTGGAGCGAGTGGGCACAGGCAGGATTCCTCCGGGAACAGCGCCAGCGTCACCGTGTGGGTCCATGGGGGGGGGCATAGCGCCAGCTCGGCGCTGCCTCTAATCACCGTCGCTCTGACCTTGGCCAGAGATGCCCTTGGTCCCGCCTGCGCCACCGCCTCGTCGGGATGAAGGGAAAGCTCCGGCATCCGTGTGTGGGTGTCGCGAATGTATGCTTCGCTCTGAAACGGTAGGGAGATGGCTCTCTCCAGATCTAGGATACACCCTTAAAAATGCCAAATTCTACCCAGGGGATGGAAAAATCCCTTGGGATCTCCCAGGAGATTGTTCCACCAGCATGAAACCCACTTAAAATCCACGCCAGTTTTGGGAGCAGGACAGAATGCATCCCTCCTCGAGCTCATGTTTTTTCTCCGGCTCATTGCCGCAGGGCAGGTGAGAAACAAGGTGTGTTGGTACATTCCCCTTCCCCGCGATATCATTCATGTCACACATCGCTGCTCCTGGTTTGGAAAACCCCTGGGACTGCGAGAGTTAATTCTTCATCCCAGCTGCTTTCCTCCTAGAGCTCAGCAGGAAGAGGGATTGTGCTAGGCAAGGGGCACCACTGCGTAGGGGGAGGAGGAAAAAAAAAAAGCTTCGCGTTTAGACCTTTTACCTAATTTCCAAAGTTTCAGACCTGAGGGCCATAGCAACAAGAGCTGCCGGCGGTGTGATTGGAGCGGCGAGCTGCGCCGGGCTCTGCCCTCCCGGCTTCCCAGGCAGCAGCATCCCCACCGATGGGACACGGTCAGTGTGGAGACCAGTATTGGCTTTCTGCCTCCCCTTCCCCACGGGAAGAGCTGGAGGCATGTGGTTGCGTGTGTTGTTTTTTGTTTTTTGTGGTTTTTTTTTGTTTTTTTTTTTCCCCCAGCCGATTGTCTTTGCTCGTTTCAAATATGTTTTCCTTTGTTTTCTGTGAGTTGTTTAAAAAGTTCTTTGCACTTTTGAACTTAGGAAATCAGATGGCATCCAGGAAGGTGCTCATGAAGACCTGCCTAAAAATGAATAGGGTGGTACAAACGCAGGGAACTGTTGTGTATATTTGTAATGCCACACAGAAGTGACAGGGGGTGGCACTTTGCAGCTACAGAACAGCGTTTGGCCCAAAAGAGCTTGAGTCCAACAATGCTCTCTTCTTACCAAGGTCAAATCAGGGGTTCATGCAAGCCAAAAGCAAAGATGTGATTTTGGGCAATAAAAAGCTGCAAACTGTTCGTGTTATGCTTATAGCTTGCTAATTCTCCTTTTGGGTTTATTAGTGGGGTTCAACCATCATCTCCAAGCACAGCCCGTCTTGGAGAAACCTTGGAAGAACTTCACAAGGATCATCTGAGTCCAAATCCTGGCCCTGCATAGGCCAGCCCCAAGAATCCCACCACGTGCCTGAAAGCATTGTCCAAATGCCTCTTGACTTCTGGCACTCTTGGTGCAGACTCTACAGGAGAAAACCCAATGAGAGTGGGATGTGCTTCTCATGAGTTTACTGAGCATCAAACTCTTCCTTTATTGGCACCATCTGCTACTATCCCTCAGTAGCACTGCAGAGCTGATGCAGCCATGGACTCAGTTTCTCGAGGTCATTGGGATCAAATCACCCCAGGTCTCTGAGAGCTGCTCTTTGGGCAGAATCACATTTTAATCTGCAGATGTGAGCATTCCTGGCAGCACTGAATTGGTCATGGCAGCCAGTGATCAGGGAAAGGAAGGAATAAAAGTGGTTGAAAGGAAAAGCACTTGCTAAGGAAAAGATTTGGATTGTAGGAGCAACTGAGTTGATGTAAATCAAGCTGACCTGTATTCCCCAGATCTTCAGGATCACTCAAAGCTTCAGCACAGCCACTAAACCTGATTATGTCTGTGTTACAGTTCTCTTGTGCAGCAGGGAGCATCTTCTCTCCATCCTTCTTCCCTGACGAGGCACAAGTTTAGCAAAACATATGCTTTAGCCACTCACTGAATCTACCTAATTCTCCTTATGCTGGCAGCAGGTTGTCTTTGTCATGGTGGAAAGCCTTTCAGCACAGAGCTGACTGTGTTTCTGCTCTTCCCAGCATGGCTGTGTGTGTTTACAGTTCCTTTCCAAGAGAGGACCACATATTTCCATGTGTGTTATATATTTATCTTCCTATCAGAATTAGTATCTAGGAAAAAAGAAGGGTGATATACTCCAGTCAAAGCTACCTTTGTGTTGTCTGGAGGCTCACTATGCTCAAAGCTTTCTGTGCATCCCTATAAATAACATTTGAACCCTACCAAGAGCAGTGAAACACAGTTCACCCGTAGGGAGCTGTGTGCAGAGAGGATCATCTTCTCCAGGATTTTAATAAGCCATGAAATTGGGTATCCAGCTGTTTGCATTATTCTAGTACTCTGTATGTAAAGAAATTGCAATTTTTAGTCCATTCATCCTAAAGGTCTAGAGGTGATATTTCTGTCCTTTGGTGCTCTTTGAAAGTCAGGTTGTCTCTTCAGAGACATCCCACTCCAACACTTGTCGGCCAGGGATTCCCCACCATCCCCTCCCCTTCCACACAATACAGGATTTGTGCAGAAAAATCTTGAAAGCTTGGAGCATCACTCTATTCTTGGGGGTACCAGCCAGCAGACACATTTCCCTTGCAGACACAGAGCAGACTAGAGCTGGATTGCTCACTTGCGTTCAACTTTCTGTTCTTAAGGAACCATTGGAATACGAATAGCACCCTTATCAAACCAGGTTCATCCAAAGGACAAGGCCATATTAATTGTTTGCAGAACTCCAGCAAATAAACAGCAATCCTCTTGATTCCTTATTTGCCCGCTTTAACTCCAATGGTCAACTCAAGCAGAGGCCACAGAGCTCAGCAGCGGGAGGAGGAGGGTGGGTGACAGCCTTTGGCAAGTACTGGACTGTGCCCAGCTTCCCAGGTGGGTATGATCAAGCACTATGGAAACAACTTCTGGCTGGAGCCTTTAAATTATGGATTTGGGAGGAAAAAATCAGTGCCTGTCTCATCTGGGGGTCTAAATGTAGAGGGGAGACCTGCTGTGAGCAAGGCTTTTTTCCTTGAAGCCATTTGCCATGCTCTGGAATAAGGTGGAAGGATTGCAATAATGGTGATGAAATAGAAGCGGGGGGCTTGGCTCCCTTCCCAGGCAAGGACTGACATCCTAAAGCTCAAGGGCTGGAGTACAAGAGGCCAAAAGCCATAAGGGCTTGCTGTACCCCAGGAAAAAAGTGGGTGACACAGAGCACAACCAGAGCTCTCAACACCTGACATCTCCCTGACTTATGGAAAGTTCTCTGTGGTAAAGCTGATCATCTGCCTAATGAGGAGAGAAAAAAATCGCAAGCGTCTTTCTTTGTCTTGATGCAGTATGGATAGCCAAAAAAGCTTATTATTCCAATCATACTGCCTTGCCCAGCCATGGCTTCTCTTTGAGCATGTCTGGGTGGTTTCTTTGCCAGGGTTCTGCCGTGTGAAGCACATCGTTGCTGGGGTTGGAGGCTGAGCTTGCAGGGAAGGGAGGGCAAACTGTGTGGCCGAGGTTAATGTTGATGCTGGCCAGGCTGCTGTCTCAGCAGAAGGGCTCATATCTGCAAAACTTCAATCTAGGGCTAAATTTAAACATGAAAACGTAGCGTTTAGAAGCCCAGAGAATAGCCCAGCCCTCATCTCCAAGTGGCTTCCTCCCTCCAGCTCTCCCTTTGGCAAGGAAGAAGCTTTTGTTTCCTTTGGACTTCAGGCCAGCTTGAAATAATAACACCAGCAAACCCCCTCCATGCCCCAGCACAATGAAGCAGTGCTCTCAATTCTCAGATGTGCAGGAGGGAAGTGCCCAGCATGTCCTCTCCTGATGTTTCCCTTCCAGATGTGGAGTGGCAGGGAGCCGGAGACAGCCCATTGCCAGCCAGGAAGTGGGCTGAGGGGAGGACAGTGGAGTTTTCCCTTGGAAACCCTCTGGATCTCACTGCTTGTAACCAAGGGAAGCAGTTTGGGACGCCCTGCCAGCTATTTTTTATTTTTTCAGCTGGTTTTCCACAGCATGAGTGTGCTCCATGCTCCAGCAACAGTGAGGGTGCCTTCCCTCCCAGATGTGTCTGCATCCTCAAGGAGCTCTCAGTCCTCATCTTCTACTCCTCAAGCAGCTCTTCATCCTCCTCATCTCCTCCTGAGCCACAGAAGTGGGGTTGCATTCTGTTAAAATTCCTGCTGGCAATTTAATGGGACAGAGACACATCCTCCTTCTCAGTCCCCATGTTCTAAAGACAGAGGGTCAACATGGTGCCACTTCATGCATGAAGCCTCGTGCCAAAGTCATGCCCAGCGAATCTCATGGGAGCTGGTATCCCTGTGGGATGAATTTGGAGATTGGAGCATGCCCCCTCGGAATGTGGTGGGGTGCTTCAGGTCCAGCTGGCCCATGAAGTTGCCTTTTCTGGGCAATGCCCAAGGCAGAGGGATTTGGGCAGCACAGGAAGGGGCTGCTCTTGGGCACAGCTGCCTCTCAGGGTGCTGGTGGGTGACACAAGCCAGGGCACCACATCGTGTGACCCGGGTTGGCTGTACCTACCCGGTGGAAAATTCCTGCCCATGGGCAACATCCTTCTGCCTTTATTTTTAAGCAGCTCACTAAGGACATGGCTAACACAGGGAGATAATAGGTGCTGACAGGGGCCTGGCTGCTAATTGGGCTTTTGCCAGGGCTTCCATGATATTTGTAGTTAAAGGAAGGTGGAAGGGGGTTGGCAGAGGACGAGGACAAGAGTACACAGATGTGATGGGAGAAACAGAGCTTGCAGAGGAGCTGGGGATCTCTGAGAAGGTCACAGGGAGGGATGCTTACGCTGAAAGTCAGTGTTGGGATTACTCATATCCATAGCATCAGCGTGGGTTCCCTCCCAAGTCGCTGCTGTGTTGGGAAGGCTGGGGACAGGGTGTTCCTGTCTATGGGATGGGGATCCAGACCCCGCACAGTGTCAGAGCTGATCCATCACCACGTGGCAACAGTGCTGAGCATTGGGAGCAGTCACATTAAATTTAGGAGTGCTCATGGCACTTTTCCTGCAGTCTTGCAGAGGCTCTCCCTTCCCTTTCTCTTTTCATCTTATTTTAGAGCAGCTGTACTCATTATCCATGCTTCCAAAGTCCACTTGATGGGATGGATGTTGTCCTGACCCTTTGGAAATCCAAGCATTTATTTACAAAGCTTTTTTTCTTTGCCAAAATTGAATTTTCCATTGGGTAGAAAAGGTGCTTTGTTTGTCTCTCTGTTTACGGGGGAAAAATGCACATCAGGAAAACACCCAGAAGGTGTAGGTTATCTTTTCAGCTTGAAGCACAGGTCTCAAGTCAAACGCTTCAGGAGTCAGTCTTTGCAAGATTAGATCTCGTAGTTTGTCTTCCTGAATGTGTAAAAATATCCAAGGGAAACCTTTGGCCTGGTGGCAACTCAGGATAGTTTCCAGTCTATCTCAAAAAGAAACCTTGAATAAAATTAAAAGGATTTAGACATGCAAGACCCTCTGAAAGGTGTAAACAATCTGTCTTAAAGAAGAGATCTATTTAAAGTGAATCAGAAAACAAATATCTCAGGGCCCCTGATGTGGAGATGCTGGACATGGTACTGGATCATGAGGGTAATTCAGATGGGCCACTAAGTAAAGACCTGCTGTGGGTGATGCTGTTCCCAAAAGGGAGGGATAAGAAGTGATTTATACCAACTTGTAAAGCCAGGGCTATGCTCTGCCTGGCCATGGAGTGGCTTATTGCTCGATGCTAGTTATGTGGTCCCCATCCAGCACATGTGAAAACAAGGTACATCGACTGAGGAGAGTTTTGGATCAGCATCTGCAAGCACTTATCTCCCTCTGGCCTGCCCCAGAAGGGCTTGAAGAAGGGGAGTGTGAGCAAGTGAGTGGCAAGTGGAGTCCACTGTGTGCCTGTGAGCTGAGGTGAAGGAGTGGGATCTCAATACAGGGGCCTAGTTCCTGGCTGGGCTGACCTTTCCCATTTCTCAAGGATGTTGCTGGGATGTTAACAGGGATGCAGGAGAGGCTGGCTGGGGGAAATCCAAGTGTCTGCTTTTCCCAGGCCCCCCAGCAGTGGTGTATCTGCCCAACCCCAGCCCTTCTGCCCAGTGTCCCATCTCACTGCAGCAGCATACCAGCAAGAAGATCCCCAGGTAAGTGTTATCTCCACGGGGAGGGTGGTAGTCCAGGGACTGTGTTGCTAAGGCAGCTGACCCAGGTAGGAAAGAAAAGCAGAGGTAGTACCTGATGCTAACACAGCAACTGCCATCCCAAAATCTGCTGGCAGGGAGAAGAGAGTCTGGCAGGGCTGCAGAAACAGACTGAACTCCATCAATGGATGCCTTCAGATGCCATGAAGGGAAGATTTCCAGAATGAGCTGGGTAGCAGAGTGCAGTGTCAGAGTGTGCAGTGTGTCCATGCATGGCCTAGGGGAGGCAGGAAAATCTTCCTGCTCTGCCTGTGTCCCTGTCTGCCTGATGGAGGGACGGGGTTGCAGCATTGTCAACCCCCAGTGCCATGAGGCTGGAGACTGCTGTCTTAATGCCTGGATTTGGAAGTGATGTTCAGACTCGCACCCTGTTTCCCTGCACAGGTAAAGGGATCATATACCATGTAGAAAGTCTGTACTCTAGGATTTTATTCACCTCAGAGTGGCTGGCTGGAGTGCTGGTGTCACCCGAGCAGCCTGATAGCACAGGGTCAGAGGAAGCCCAGGATTTAACCATCCCACACGGGAGGTTTGGAGACCTTCTGCATCTCTGGTAGGGCCACCACCTCTGCTTTAAATTAAGAGATGGAAAAAGTTAAACAGAGTCAAGGGGAGGGGAAGGAGAATTTAAAAAAGGGAAGGGATCAGCCCCTGTGCTGGAGATGGGAGGAGGAGGCTCCCTGCCAAGCGCTTGGGTAATAGCGGCGGCGGTCATGTGCGGAGTCGTGCTTTCGGCATAGCCCGCGTGTTTGTGCGGCACGGGGAGGGGGCGCGAAATGAGCTCCCGCTTCCAGGAATCCTCCCGGCACAGGATACGCGGCGGGGAGCTGGTAAACATGATACAACCGCTGGCCTGTAACTCAGTCGGTTCCCTGCATTAGCTGCTCCCTGCCCGGGGACCTCGCCAGCCTGGTGGCTTCTCGGGGTGGCAGTGCGTGGGACAGCGTGTCCCAGGGCATGTGGCATCACCAGCGGGGAGCCCGGAGTGATGGGAACGGTGAGGGGAGCGTGCACTTAAAGAGTCTGGAGTCAGGGAAGCTTGTCCAGCTCAGGGTGGGTGGTTATTCCTCGGGCGCAGCCCGGGTCCAGCTGCTGTTTGCAAACCCTCTCCTAAAGTCAGAAATAGCCCCTTGGCCGAGGAACAAACCTCTCCCCCACGCTCCCCTTGCCCACCTCCCCGTCCCGGCGGCGGCAGGAGCTGTGGGTGACATCCTGCTCCCATTCACAGATAACACCCTGTGCCGGGTGCCAGCGCGCCGCGAGCGGCTCCTGATCTGCCTGCTCGCCAAAATACTTCTCGCTTGGGCTTTCTGCCCCCCTCCTTTGCCTCTCAAGAGAACTTGTTTATTGCTGGGTGTAGGGAAACCGTGACCTCCACTGTCTGCCGTCGTCTTTGGCTGCCTGACCCTGGGAGTGGCAGGACTGGGGACATACGAGGGGACAAACTGCCGTTGTGTGGGGGTGAAGGCAGGGCAGGGTAACTCGATCCTCGGATATGAGAGGAGCAAGGTGGGAAGGTGGTTTTGCAATCACAGCACATCATATTAATTAGACCAGCGTCAGATTTAGGGATTTTGTTAACAGTGTGTATGTGGTGACTGATGATCCCAAGTAGGAGAAGACCTGGGAGGAATGAGGGAGAAATTAGTTCGTATGGAGCATAAAGTCACGCAGGTGAGGATGGGAAAGAAAAGGTCCTGCTGCCGCTTTGGGGCTTGTCTGAAGTGGCAGAGAAAGGGATGACTGGGGACAAGAACACCACGAGGGTGGGATGCTCTCAGTGGGTGGGGTTGTGCTCCCCACACCACAGGGGGCTGCTGTGCCCCCTGTCCCCAGCCTGGCCTGCCTGCAGCAGGCAGCTTTGGATGAGAGGGGCAACAGGAATGGGAGAATCCAGGGGAGACAGATGAACTTGGCTGGTCTGGCTTAGCAGTGTGAGAGGCATGTGCAACCTTCCCGCTCCCAACCCCATGCTCAGGTCTCCAGCAAACTGGCCCTAATCTATTTCTATAGATATTCTTCAACTGAGACTAGTAAACGACAGGACCTGTCCTTTTTTTGTAGCCCTCAGCTTAATTTCTTTCAGCCAGAGAGGCAAGGCCTGGCTGAGCAGCAGCTCTCTGTGGGAAATGGGGTGGGTTTTGTGCCACCCACTGCTTTATTTGTATTTTTAGAGCACGCCATAGGTACTCGGTCACTGAAGTGAGTGAAAGTCCACTCTGGAGCCTGGAACAACTCCTCATCCCCATCCCTCTCCTCGGGGATGGACTGGAGTCAACAGCTGAGCTGGGGCTCAAGTGTCCTGGCCACTGCAGTGCCCAGCAGAGGCAAGGGGCAGCTGGGTGGCAAGGCTCTGGGTGATAGAGCTGGGGACCAGCAAGGTGGTGGGCAGAGGACAGCCCTCCTGCTGTTATCACTCCTAGGGGAGTTCCGTGGGAGTGAGGGTCTGGCTGTGCTGAGCTGGAGACCCCGTTCTGGCATGGCACAGAGTGCCTGAGGATCCTCAGTGCAAGTGATCTCAGTGGGGGATTTGTTTGGTAGAATGATGGGCACCCTGTGCTGAGGAAGCTGAGGGTGTTGGGATGCTTAGATGAGACTGGGACAAACTGGAGAGCAGTGGGGAACTCAGACACATCTAGGAGAATGTCACCCATACTGTGCTTGCTCAGTGGAGTGATCAGTGGTGAGTCAAAAGATGAGGAGGGGGGAAAAACCTAGCAAAGGAAAATGTGTGGGGCCTTAAAACAGCACAGCACATCTCCTTGAGAACACAGCTTGGGTCTCTTCATCATCTCCAGCAGGGAGTGATACAAGGGAAGCATCTCACCAAGGACTGGACTTGCCAGTGAGTGAGTCAGGCAGGCAGGAGTCCCACCTCTTGAATCACTGCTGATGGCATTGGGAGCTTCCCCCGCCCGCTTTCACTTTTGAGAGGTGATGGAGTCACAGTCCCCTTGGGAGGGCTTCAGGGGAAAATCATCACTTATAAGATAAACCTGAAATAAAGAGAGAAATGTCTCCTGGGAGGTTGACCCAACCAGAAAGTATAACAAGAGATGTGCCCAGAAAGAACAGCAAGTATCAGATCCGTGCTGTAAGGCAAGCGATTTGCCTGGCATTTAGGACTAGCAAGATGTGCTGAGAGTTGTTGTTTGAGAGCTGCACCTCACAGGTGTGAAATATATTGATCTGCCTTTTTCAGTGGTCTTCTAGGAGGTGATTTTCTCTGCTTGAGCTACCCAAATGTTTGGCATCACCTGGTTCAGGTGGCCCAGGCACCAGTGATGATCACACGTGCAGGGAGCCAGCTGCTTTCATCTGGAGTTACACACTGATGGCATTTAGCAGGACCAACACTCAAACCGCGGCTTGAACCTCAAAGGTGGTGATGAAGATCCTTGCATAAGGGAGTCAAACTCCAGAAGAAGGGAATGCAAAGTACTGTTGTTAATGTTGGAAGTAGCTAGACTTGGAAACTGGGATCTCTTTTCTGAGCCATTCTTCCCTGTTGTGGTGCACAGGCTGATGTGATGGGGAGAGGATGGCTGGCTCCACAGAGCATGCTGAATCCTTTATGTGTATATATGCTGAGAGTGAGGACTCTCCTCCAACCTGTGCCCACATCTCCTCCAACACAAAACAGTTTTGGATTGATTTTTCCTCTCTAATAAACAAGCCAGAGCCTGCCTGCACTTCCCAGTGTCGTACTGCCAGTCCATGACTCTGCTCCGGGGCACCCCCTCTGAAGTTTTTTTCTCCCCAGACCTTTTTCTCAGAGATCCACCCCTTTTTTCCAAAACAGGCTGTTTCCCCTAATAGCAAGCACTCAGCAGCCAGCAGTTGATGGCTCAGTTGCTTTGCCTTATGCATAAAACTTTCCACTTGTGCTTTTCATCTTCCCGGCGGAGGGAAGTGCCTGCTCTCCCTGGCTTCCCCTCCTACAGAAGCGTGCGGGAAGCGTCTGCCCTCCTGTGTTCAAAGTCCCCTCCAAAGAGAAGCCAAGGGTGCGTTGACCTCATGGAGTAAATATTTTCCATGACATCTCCTTCGGACATCTCCTCTCAGGCTCTGTACCTATAGCTGACCCGGCTGCAGGTTTGTAGCCAGGTCTGCTGCTGAAGGGCTGGGTTCTGGCCCGTCCTTGCTTCCCTACATGTCTCCATACAATGTCAACACCCGAAAGTTTCACTGACCTCCCTGGACCCCCCTCTGCTGGCCCACGAGGTGTCTGGTGGGCCAGTGAGGCTCCCTGGGGACATCGAATCCTGCTGTCTTGCTGTGATGGTTTCTCCAACACTTCCCCTCACTGCTCACAGCTCTTAACACGCCTGTGGTCGTGGGTTGCTGCCAAGCCAGTTGGGAAACTGCAGCCAGCAGCCTTAGAGCAGGTGTGAAACGTCCATGGGCCTGAGGTGGGATGTGAGGAGGTTGTTTTGGAGTGGGAACAACTTGTCACCAGGCACAAGATGGGGGGGGGGAACTTACTGACTCTGTGTCCTTGCTGCTCGCCCAGATGAATGAGAAGGAGCACATGATCCAGCAGGTGTTTTCCACCTCTAACCTCTTGCTGTTTTTCCTGTACAGAGTTCTGCCCCCTGACAGTGTTCTTCTCTAGAGGACAGTCACATCTGACACTGATCCCCAGGGTCTTGGCAGCAGCACAGGTGCTACAGAGCCCAGGGCTCTTCATGGTCAAGGTCTGTTTTATTTATCTCTTTTAAAAGTTGGCGGCTTTCCCCCACTGCTGGTTTGCTAAGAGATGATGCTGTGGTCATTCTACTGCCAGGGCTTTTCAAACCATTTGCTAAGTCCCAGCTCCAGTGCAGACTCCTGAGGGGCACTGGGGCATTTAATGGATTGGATTACTCAGGATTAGATCCCTCCCAACCCCCCTCTTGTGGAACAGAGAGAAAACACAATATGCTGTCAGAAATAATGCCAAGCATATGGCACACACCAGGAGGTGTCAAAAGATGCTCCCATCAGCCTTGCAAGCAGCCCTGTGCCTTCTGCATTGGCCATGTAGGAAAAATTACCTAAGAAATTTATGTGGGCATTTCAGAGCCCTTTATTTCTGGGGACAGGTTCAACCTATAGCAAAGATGCCTCCACAGGCGAGGTAAGGAGAACAGTCCTGTCCTCCTGGTAGCTCCTCCCCAGTTTGTCTAAGACATACCAGTGTTGCCCAGTTCTTCTGCATGGGAAAAGTGCAGCTCTTATCTACAGGGTTGTTAGTGCTAAAGTGAAAATGAATACTGAACATTTATTAACCTGGGTGGGTTTAGGGCTTCTATTTTGATTTTCAGCAAGACTTTTTACTTTTAACAGCTCTCTTTTTGGGACACAGGGAAGTTTTTTTTCCACTTGCTCCACAGCCTGCCTGGTGGTAGCTTCACATGAATGCTTAAGGATGCAGTGGAGTGCTTGGCTGGACTGGGGCTGAACCAGCATGTGATTTCAGATATTGTCCTGCACCTTCCACAGAGCAAGTCCTAGACCTCCCCCCTCCATCCCCTGCTCCTGAAGAAACGTGTGTATGTCCATGTGAGGTTCCCAGCATCCCCCTACAGCTGTAAGACACATCACTCCCATGCTGAAGCTTCAAATGAGCAAGGGTGCTGTTGATGAGCTGTAAGAGAGTGAGCTTGGAAGGATGCACATGTTAATGGAGCATTTTTGCACCTATTTTTGTCTGCTCCTTGGAGGACACATGTGTCTTTGCCCTTAAGCAAGTGCTCTGCTTCTGTGTAAAAGCCAGGGTGGATCTCTGCTCCCGGGGGGATGCGAAGGCACATCCCACCTGAAGATGACACCTCAGCGTTAGGGAAATGATTCTCTGCTGGAAGTGCCTGCCTCTTGGACATGGCAGAATTTTGGAGTGGGTGGGTGTTGTATCATCATACTGGAGATTGACTTTTAGCTGGATGTATAAATCTTGGCTTTCCCAAGGCCTGGGTTTTCCCTGGTACTGCTTCTCTGTCTCCTTGCATTTCTGGGGAGAGGAAACTGTGGCTAACCTCACCGCACACACAAATTAGTTATTTTTTTGTTGCTTTGTGGGTTCGGTTTTTTCTTTTCCTTTTTTTTTTTTTTGGGTTTTGTGTGTTCAGTTTGAACAATAAAACATCTGTTCCTGAGCCCAGCAGCTGGACCAAAATGAAATGACGTTAGCATCAATTATCCTCCGGGATGAGGAGGCTGACGGGAGAGCGGTGCAGATTTCCTTAATGCTGAATAACAAATGAGAACAACGGCTTGGCTCAGTGGCTCATGTTCCTGTGTTCCCAGAGAGCCTCCAAACAACCCACCTGTTCAATCCCTTGTGGTGGTACCACTGCTCTGGGTACCACACATCCACTGTGGGCTGAGTGAGGGAGATGCTTTTGCAACAACTAGGGAGTAAAACCCATTTTCGGTGGAAGGGCTTATGGATACTGTGGTGGCAGAGGTTTTTCTGAAGGCATCAAGCATTAAAGTGATTTTCTTGGGGGACAAGGGCGGCCTGCAGGGCTAGATGTGCACCCACCTCCTGTGGGGCCAGCACGGAGAGCCTCAAGTGGGGATATTGCCTATGGTGGGTGCAGGCATCCGCCCTGGAGCAGAGCTGGGGTTCACAGAGGGATGGGATGATGCAGAATCACGTTCCCTGGGTACAGAAAGGGGCTATTAACGGGCAGAAAGCGGGGAGCGATGGAGCACAATGGCTGTGATTTGCTGGCAGTCGCGACCTGCAGTCCCTGGCAGCACCTCAAAGCAGCTGTGAAGTGCCAGTCGGTGGCGATGCTTCGGCGCGTGATGTGGGGCGCCTGACCCTGGCGTAAGGCTGGGACACGGGCTGGGACACGGGCTGGGACACGGGCTGGGACACGGGCTGCCCGCTGGGGAGGACACTGACCCTGCCTCTCCTGCCTAGGGCCCCGCAGATGAGTCCCGAGTGTGCTTGTGACAGGCTGAGTCTCCAGGGACTTGGTGGCTTGGGTCCCATCCTGTCCCATACAGAAGACACTCACTAAAAGCAGGTTTGTTTCCCTGCATCCCAGTAGCACTGAGAAAACCATGACTCTGGGAAAACTAAAGAAAATTATCAGGGAGAAGCATTTTTATGAGCAAATTGCTTTGTACCTGTGCAGTCAGTTGCCTGAATAGCTTAATGTAGGCTTCAGGAAATAATTTCAGCTGCTGCAATTTTAAATCCTCTAAAATAGCTTTCTCGTTCCCTGGAGAGCTGTGAATTTTTTAGGCCTGACAGCTTCCAGCACCCTGCAGGTGAAGTACAGCTGCTTATGGCAGAGGAGCCACCCTGGGGCCAGGGCTGGGGGAAAGTGGGGGTTTATGAGACTCATGTGATGCTCATTGTGATTTTTTGGAAAGAGAGAATCTTTGGGGTGACCAGCAGGAGAGACAGAGCTCATTTGAGAATAACAGCTTGCTCCAAAAATCCAACAGCATCAAGCACCGATTTTGTTTGTTTGGCTTCTTCCTTGAATTACATGTGTGTCACCATAGGGATAGTGTGTCAGTAATGGGCTCTGTGTTGGTGTCACGGGCCTTGTTCCTGTGCATCTGGACTCCTGGGTGCGCTCCAGCACTGCTGCTGTTGTGGGAACATCACCCAGATATCATGGAATGGTTTGGGTTGGAAGGGATCATCTCATTCCAATCCCCTGACATGGGCAAGGACACCTTCCACTATCCCAGGCTCCTCCAAGCCCTGTCCAACTTGGCCTTGAGCACTTCCAGAGATGGGGCATCCACAGCTTCTTTGGGCAACCTCTGCTGGGGCCTCACCACCCTCAGCAGGAAGAATTTCTTCTGTGTGTTTAATGTAAACCTGCCCTCCTGCCAAGTTGAAGTCATTGCCCCTTGTCCACACCATCCAGCAAAGACACTGCTGATAAAAACAGCTTGCTCACTTGCCTGAGCCATTTTACTCTAATCCCTTATTGCCTTTGGCCTCCAGCCTTGGTTGTATCAACAAGCTGCAGTGGGCCAAAACTAGCCCAGGTGTCACGTCTGATGTGCATCACCTCTCTGCTCCCAGACTGGCCTCCTGCCCTGGCCTCTCCTACCAGAAATGGAGTCCAGCTGGGAAAATCCCCAAAACTTCACTCAGAAGAGACTTGGCAGAATTAGAAGGAAAAGCAAAGGAAGCCTTGGCTTTAAAAAAAATGAAAAATAGATCACTTTGTCCCAAAGCAACTGAACTCAGCCCAGTATGTCTATTTTTCGTTACTTTATGTACTGTACTCTAGCCTGTTTTCCCAAGCCTTACAAAAGCAAGTGGATCCTCATTCTGTTTGCCTGTCCCATTCCTCAGTAATATGCTGAACTGGCTGATTTTGGGTAGGTCTGGCAAAGACCTCATTTACTCCCAATACTCAGGTCTTTCTGGCTGTATGAAAATTAGTGCTGGTGCTGGAGGTTAGGTTGATCTCTAGCAGCAAGGGAAAGGCTTGTTGGGTCCTTGGATTCTCAAAAATTTCTGTCTGTTGGGAATTTATCAGGTGAACATTGGGCAGCTGGGAAGGTGAAGCATTGATGGGAAGGGGATTAATCCAGGATGCCCTGTGTGGGATGGGGACTGGTGATGGATTTGATAAAAGCTTACTTCCCCCCGCCAGGGCAGGATTAAGAAAGAGTTTGTCAGCCAGACACAAAACCTGGTAATCCCTTTGCGTGGTGGTGAGGTGTGCTGTTCTGAGAGTGTGTGGGATGAGGCTGCCTTGACTCCAGGCACTTCCCAGCCTGCCAGCAGAAACAATCTGTGAAGATCCTCTGGTGTATCGGGTCCAGAGGGATGCAGCAAGAATGGAGGCTGAGGTGCCTGCACCCTGCCTGATTCTCCGGTGATGTACCTGAGGTCTCTCCCTTCCTTCCTTTCATCCAGTTTGCAGTGGTCTGCTTTTCTCAGCCTGCTTGGTAATCCTAAGGAACAGGAGGCAGATGCCTAAATGTCTCCTGAGGTGCTGGATTCTGACTCCTCCCTATAGCATTGGTGCTCTGGCTTCATGTAAGAGGTCTCACCACTGCAAGGACTGAGCCTCCCGTGTATCCCCCTCCCCTACCCAGAGTAAAATGTGTCCTTAGGGGCACAGGGTGATGGGAAACAAAGTTTTGTGACAACAGACAAGCTGGAATATACCCTACCTGTGTATCATCACCTGGAGGAGGCACTGGAGAGCTGGATGGCACAGAAAATACTGAACAAGGCTCAGGAGGATTGTGAGGTGTATGTAATGTATCTCTGTGTGCCAAGGAAAAAGGAGATGGGATAGGGGAAGAAGGGAGAAAAGCAAGGCAAGGGCAGCATTCTGTCTGCCACACAGCATCTAAAAGACTTGGGTGGGATGCTCCGTGTGGGCAGTGACAGGCAAGGGATCATGCCTGTGTTGTCCCAGTGGCTCTGTGGGATGGCTTTGGAGCTCTTCCTGCTGCCAGGGTAAGGCATAGCCTCGGGCTAGGGTTAAAAATGTTGTAATAGCATCTGCATCCCATCTCAGTGGGGGTTTGTACTCCCCAGGGCTCCCATTCATCCCTGCTCACCCAGAGGCTGCCTCCACCCCCAACCCAGAGTCAGCATCGCCGCTTGGGAGGGGAAAATGGGTAATCGGTGGGGCTGGGGGGCTGCTGGGGCAGGGACCTCTCCTCCCCCAACCCCCTCACCCCTTCATTTCAACACACTAACCCACCTCTGGCTTGTTTGCACAGCTCAAAATGTTCCGAGCATTATCAGTGTTTGCACTTTTGCCACTGTTTGTGCTGGTTGCACTTTAAAGGCAATAAAGTCAAGCTTTGTTTGCGTAGAAGGAAACTGTGTTTTTTCCCCCTCAACACGCCAGAGCTCGCCCTAAAACATGGCACCAACCCCCCCTGTAAGCCTTGGGCCTGCTTGAGCTTCTGGGGATGATGTTCCTGGGGGAAAAGGGGCTTGCTGTGTTCAAACACACCAGCCTCACACTGCATCACCCTATGGCTTCACCTGCCCAGCCTTTAAGCTTCACTGAGGGCTGAGGCCAGCACTGCCCCCTTTGACATTTCTGTGAAGCCAGTGCCAAGGCATCCTGGGTCACACAGCCCCAGCAGGCCCTTTTTCAAGTGGACTGACATCACCCCCGGCAAAGTCACTTCACTCTGAGTCCTGGTGCTTATGGGAGCAGCGCAGGAGCTGGGTGCTGCTGACAACCCTGGGTGAGGAGGGTCCCACCAGTGTGGGGAGGTGACCTCACATGTGTCCAGCTGCCTGCTGCTCACCCCGCATGCTGACACCATCTCCCATGTGCTGGCTGCGACAAGCTGTCCCTGTCCAGGGGTTAAACATTAACTGGAGCCGGTGCAAGGCCAGAGGCATCTCCAGAGTGTCTCAGGGAAGGGTGTTATTTCTGGAGAAAGCAGTGCTAAGGAAGTGCCCTCCATTGTGCTGCCCAGTCACCCTCTGCCATCTGGCTGCTCCTCCACCCCTGCTCACAGAAAGCCTTCCTCCATCAGCCTCAGCTCCACAAATGCTTTTTCCACCTCTTGGAGTCTGAGCTGCCCAGTGCATCACTCCATGGGCAGAGTACTACACACACTGCCTAAGGCTGGAGATGCTGCTCAAGTGTGTGCTAACCTCTTAGGGTGATACCAGCTCCATCACTGAGCCCTTGGTACTGCTCAAGCACCTTCATGATGGGGACAGAGCCCATGGCAAACCCTGCTCTCCGCCTCTCTGTGGCTGGAGGGTGACCACAGCTGCGTGTTTTTCCTGGAAGGGCAACACTCCTTGCAACTGATCCCTCGGTTAACGTAAGGCATTTTCTCCGCCCTGCCGAGGCACATGCTCTTGAAAGAGCAGCCGCGATTGCTCAGCGCCAGGAACACGGTGTAAACAAGGTGCCTGACAGCCTTGGCTCTGCAGGGACACCTGGGACTGCAAGGGGCCAGGAAAGGCACAAACCTCATAGCTGCACATGGGGCTTCAGCTTGCGGAAAAAAAAAAAAGAAAAAAGAAAAAAGGAAAGAGATGTGGAAAATAAGGACTCTCCACACCCCTAAATGTGGTTGCTGTGCTGTGTGGCAGCTAACCCTGCCCTCTCCTGGACACCATCTCGCTGACAGGCGGCCCCCTTTGGGAAATAATCTGGATTTTTAAATGCCTTAACTGTTTGACAGGTGCAGCTCACACAGGTCTGCTGGGCCAGGGAAGGATGGTGGCATGGAATCATAGAATCATGGAATGGTTTGGTCTAGAAGGGACCTTGAAGACCTTCTAGTTCCAGCATAGGGCAAAGCGCTTTATTTGATGCATCCTGATGCCTCCTTGGCAAGTAAACACCTTTGGCTCCCTGAATTTCCCATTTTCTTCATGGGGACCATTTTCCAGCTCAGGAGTGAATGGCTGCCATGTTGTCTCCCTCTGTCTCCACCTCAGAGGAGATGGATGGTGCAAAGTGGCTGCTTTCAGTTCCAGTGCTGTGGCCTCTGATTCATGCTAAAGGTTATTTGGCAAGCCAGGGTGCCTGCGACTTACTCTGAGAAGGAAGCAACCACTGCAGCTGTAATCCACGGGTCTGGAAAGCAGCCCGGGACGTGCCTGGTACCACCTGCTCCCACGCAGTGTGGGCTGAACTGTGCAGGTAGGCACTAGGTCACTCTGGGGAGCTCATCCTTGCCCAGCAAAGCCTCGGCTGCAGCTCATGTTCTCCTATTTCCATTCTGCCCCTCTGGAGCATCTCTCCCCCTCTGGGGCATCTCTCCCCCACCTCCTGCCTCTGCCAACAGGTCTCATAGTCTAGACCAGCACTCCTTGGCATCATCCTGGTTTGGCCAGTGCTTTTCCCTATGAAACTGTGATGCCAACATGTTGCAGGCACCACAACACAATGCTAGCTCATGGGTGTAATCTTGCCCTAGCCCAAACCCAGCGACTGTGGCATGGGGTGAACTTGGATAGGAGGCACAATCCAATCCCTGTACAGCATCTCAAAACCCTGGAGACAGGGAGCACAGAGTGACATAGCAGTGCTAATTGCTGCCTGTAATCCCAGGATTGTGTTTTACTGCTTGTTATATCCCTGTTACGCTCCCAGCTCCGTTCCCTACCCGAGGCCAAACCAGAGCACAGCAGGCCTTGGGATCCTCCTAATTAAATGCTGTTATTTTTCTTACATCACATTTTTTAATGCAATTTGAAACCAGACTCCAAACACAAACAGTGTGTCCCTAGGAATTAGAGACTAAGCAGAGAGCCCAATCAACCACCACTGGGTTTATTCTGGACTCCCCAGCACCTTCACCTGGGATGGATATAAGGAAATCACTCATTTTGGGGTGCATGTGGAGATGCTGGAGTCCATCCTGCAGGGCTGGGCGGAGCAGAGAAAATCCCTGCTCATCCCAGCTGTCTGCAATATCCATCAAACACAGGCACCTCCTTGGGAATGGCCCTATTTCCTCCCTGGGTCCAGAGCTTCTTATGAGATTATCAGGGCCAGACGAATGGTGATGGTTGTTCCAGCAGTCACACTCTGCACACTGGGCACCTTGTGGGAGACAAATCTCTGACCCAATAATTTTATTTCTCCACCTTCCTCCATCCTTGGCTTAAAATAAATGGGTGTTAACTGGTTCCAGGTCTCTGAAGAGGTGGTGCTAAGAGATGGGAAGAAAGGAGGGGGAAGGGGCAGCAGATGTCTCTCCCAGCCCAGCATCTGGAAGGCCCTGAGGGTCTCCTCATCATGAACTCAGATGCCTCCAAGAGGCTGCAAGGGACTCCATCCGCTCATGCTCTCTCCTTTCTTTCTACTTCCATGGCACACCACAAGAAAGAAGATCTGCTGAGGTCTGGGAAGTGAGGCTGGAGGAAACCTTTCACCAGCTCTTGCTGCTTTTCTGCAAAGCTTTTCTGCCTGTAGCTTTTTTTTCTTCGACTTTACCGGGACTAATTTTATTGGATATTTCTATTTCTGCCTTTTATGTGGTCCAGTACCCAGAACAGTTTATTTGGGAGGAGACTTGATCCATACAGACATCTCCATGGATGATATAAAAGCAGGGCATAAGGGGCACATAAGAGGGAGAAGTGGGGGGACTTGATTTATACTCCCGCTATGGACTGTAGGGCGCCAGGAATAGGAATTTAGGATCTGCTTAATACAGGATTCCAGGTTTCTGAAAGGCTTTTGAGGGTGTTTTGTTCACTGCCCCACCATTTGAGCTCAACTCCTCAAATGATGAATGTTTTAGAAATCACTTCTCTAAAAGGAAAAAAAAAATTAAAAATCCACACATGGGTATATTTGATATATACATTATATATATATATATCTCCATACATTGTCATATATGTTGATATATTTTATACGACAGTCAATGGGCATGAGCACCATTTTTCAGCCCAGAAAGGGCATCAGGGTGGGTTTCTGCTCCCTCTTCCTCCACATGACAAAAATTGCTCAAATTCTTCTCCTCTAGCAGCCAGCCAGTGCTCCTGCGCTGCGTCGGCCGAGGAGCAGATGCAGCCCTGGCAGGCAGTCAGCAAAACACCAAGTGAGCAAGTTTTTCTGCTGCCTCTCGCATCCGCACCATTCCACGGTGCTTGGAAGTGTGTGGTGTAATCAGCCTCCATTTGTTTGTACGGCTTCAGCTCCAGAATAGATGGGAACAGAAGCCACAGTAAACTCTGCTCCTGCTGCTGGGGAAAAAAATGGAGATGGGAAAGGTGCAGTTACTACTCTGTTTCCTTGAGCTTTCCCTGTCAAGCACTTAATAACTGAGGTACTCCAAATCAAGCCTCACAGGTGCCAAATGGCAAAGGTGCCTCTTAGACAGACTCTTTACTGTCAAAAACACAGACATTTGCTATGATCTCAATATCCATGAGCTCAGCCTGCTTCTCTGGCTGATGTACTTCCCCAACTAAAATATATCACCCTTCCCGACTTCCCATCAGCTGGAGAAGGGAAAGCGAGCTGCATGTGCCACAGAACACTACTCCTCAAACAGCCTGGGAACATTGGTGAGGCTGTTGGACACCAACCCCATTCCCCCACAGCACAGACTTGGGTTATGAAGGATCACAAAGCAAAAGATTCCTTGTGTGGAATGGAAAAAAGCCCTCAACGCTTGCAATAGTGATGAGGAAATGCTTGAAGAAAAAACTTGTATTTTTTTATTTTTGGATGATTTATGCAGTTCCCCTGGTAACTGTGCAGTGATGGAGAGTGTTGGTGTGACCCAGGCACCCAGGGCATAGTGCAAATATTGCAGGACAGAACGTGGAGGGACCTTTGCACATGGCTGCTTCATGCCCCGCTCCCTCTCCCCATGTACCACCTTGCTGCTGTGGATTTGCTCTATGGGATAACTCTCCATCACCTCCCCAACAGGCCAAGGATGGGCACAGGGATTTGATCATCCTCCCACCTCAGCCATGCAACCTGCCCAGCACAGCTGCCCTGCTTGGACAGCCTTGGCACACCAAAAAAGAGCTGCTGGCAAACAAGCACAGCCAATTTCCCCGTCTCCAAGTGATTTATCTGCAGAAGGAAAAGCTAAGCTCAGCCTTGACATCCTGCTTTTTATTCTGCTTGGTTTTCCAGCCAGGCGAGCCAAGGCCCGAGGAGTTCAGTGAGTGTGGCGGAGGTCAGACCACAAATCAGCCCAGGCACACGGGATCCTCCCGGCTCAGCCTCCCAGACAGGGGCCCCTGCAGTTGATTTATCTGCTGCCTGCTGTTTCCTTATTTTTAGTGCATGCTGGAGTTCCTCATTACTCACAAAGAGCTTATTTGGGACTCCCTGTCCCCAGGGATGGTCCCTGCCATGCATTGTGCAGGATGCCCAGAGTCTCCAAGCAATGGAGGTGCCTTTGTTCATCCCACTGCCATCCATAAGCAGCCAGACACAGAGGATAAAGCTGGATTTTCCTTTGCTGGGATTGTGGTTTTGGGGCAGCGTGGTGGGGGCTGAGTTAGTGGGGCCTCTGTCAGTCTTCCCACATATCCCAGGGCTGCAGTAAGGAGGGATAAGCTCCACATGCCTGTGTGATCAGGGTCTTTATCTCGGCCATGGCACAGCCTGGGACTTAAGGTGATTCATTTCACCCACCCTTGCTTCCAGGAAACTTTCCTTTGAACAGGTTTGTCTCTGAGACAAGGACTGCCCAGCACTGGTACAGCTCTGGCCATGCACTAACATCTAAAAGCAGCAGCGGCTTCTAATGCTGCGATGATCCAAGCACAGCTCCAGCACAGCCTCTGCATGGGAACACAGCTAATTTTAGCTCATCAGAACGTGCAGTGTGGTTGCACAGCCAAAATCAGCTGCAGGAAAATAGAACCTAGTGGAGGGAGATCGTTTGATTAATACACCTCAATATACATCGCCCTTCAAGCTAACAAGAAGCTTTGTCCATGTGCCCTCAAGGACATCCTCTGGACACAAAGAAGATGGACACAAGAAGATGGTGATCCCTGCCTGTTGCTCTCTGTGTTTGAATCAGTGTCTTGGGGGGATTATTCTTGGGGTCCACTCAAATGCCCTGGATATGGATCAGGCTGAGCAGAGGCGTTGCCTCGCTCCCTCCATGGGCAGAAAGACTGGCATTCAGTGTCAGCAGGGTGACTCTGGGACACAGGCTGTAGGAATGATGCTGGTGCTGGACTTTGTCCAGCTGCAGGAAGGTGTTTACTGCTGCCATAANCGACGGGACAGGGACCCCAGTGGGCAGAGCCTGCAGCGTGGAAGGTGGAAAGGTGCCTTTGGGAGGAGCCTTTGGTGGAGCACTCTTGGGGTGCAGGGAGTTGTGCTTGCAGTGGGGCTGGTGTGTGCATGGGAGGCTTGTGCACCTGCTTGTGCAAACCTGAGGCATGTGGCAAACTTTTTCTTGGATCTTGAACACGGCTTTGCCTGTGATACGTGCGCTGGGGTGGAACCAAAATGTCCCAGTATCACCCAAAGGGCAGAGTGCCCGCCTTGCTGGGTGAACAGAAAGCCCAGTGGTGCAGGTACAGGGACAGCAGCCTGGGCCATGACAGATGGCATCCCCCTGTAACCAAGCTCACAAGGTTCCAGCCCTGAAGACAACCATGGTGTTATGAGGCAGTTTAAAGATTTATTTTTCCAGGACACTGACGGCCGTGTGAACTGCCCCCTCTTCAGGCAGAAGGGTTTAAGATCGTGTTCCCTGGGCCCGTTCCCCAAAACCAGGAGACTTCAGCACACAGCACTGCTATTAAACACAATTTGAGGTGAGGGGAGGGGGAGTTTCTATTTGCAGTGCCAAATGCAGCCAGAAGCCACCAAGACCCCCTGGAAGTGCTGGCAATGAAGGTTGATGCTCCTCCACTTTATCCAGACTTGTTTTGACCTACAGGGTCTAGGGTTGCAGCACTTGAAGTTGTAACTTGATTCTGCAGCCCTATAAATATGCCCAGAGCACCTTATAAATATGGCCAGTGCAAAACAGTAACAGTAACTGCAACAACAATCATCTAATCCAGTTAAATATAAAGACTATAATCCAGCAGATTAGTTGAGCATGGATGGGGAGTCACAGGGACCCCTGGAGAAGTCTCTGGCTGGTGCTGTATGCACAGCAGGTGAGGAGGAACGTCAGCCAGCTCTTCACTGATGTGAAAACACACTGAGGACGAACAGTTTTGCAGCGGTGAGGATGGCACATGGCCATGAAAATGTCCAGTTCCTAGAGAGGTTCATGAGGAATTTGTTATGCAACCTTTGGGAATGGAATCAGCCGATATGTCGGGGTGCAGAGTTGCTCCATACCTGTTGGGGGCATGGTCTGTGTCTGGAGAATTGGAGAATGGTCTCTCTCTGAAGCCACAGTGCCCTCCCAGGTCAGTAGTCAAAGGCTTGTTAACTTTCTGGGAGCTGCACAAAATGCTGAGCTGATGCCTCCCTGGCACGATCCACCCATCCCCTGGGTTTTACACTGAGAAGCTGTTCTTCCCTTTATATAACCTGCCTAAGCAGGGATTCCTACACCAGTCATCAGATGACACCAGGAGGGGGACAAAGGTGTTGCAAACAGATGTTTCAAGCCTTCCTTCTTTTTCAGCAAGGATAGCAAGGTTTACAACCGCAGAGGAACCTCCAGAAGAGGTTCTTTTCCACCCAGAATTGGTCCTTTGCCACTTATCTTCCTCTATATGCCCCTCTGTCTTCTTCTGCTTGCCCCTTTCTGCTGGATTAGGCTTCAAGGGCTTGTGAGGAGACATCACCCCTCCTCTGAGAAGAAATGACAGATCCTAAGACCCCACAGCCCAGTAACACTGACACAAAGTGATCTGATTTAGGGTATAGGAGATGCCTGTTCTGTCCATGGCTCCTTCCCCTCTTTATAATTCCCATCCTGCCCCTCATGGCTCACCCTTGACAGTGTCACCAGATAGGAACAGGCAATGGCCATCCTTTGGTGGGCCTCAGGGTGGAGATCAGCCAAGAGACCTAGACCAGACCTGGGTTCTCATGCATGGATTGTCTTGGGAAATCACAGGACCATCCATTTGGAGCTGATGTCAATGAGGAATCACAAGAAGGGTGTCACCTGCTTATCCAGCAGCTGGAGACTGACCTGGACATTGTCAGTGGAGCCTGGTTTGCAGGGTGCCCCCCAGTCTTTCCCAGGCATTGCCCTTGAGTAAGGAGTCTGGGCACAACTGGGAATGAATGGGGACCAATGTACTCAGGCTTCGCCAGACCGGCTTCTATGGGTAGGTCTGACACGCTTCCAGAGAAGAGCATGTAGGATAGAGCTGTAGGGCACGGGCATTTCTCATTTGCAGCACAAACCACATTTCCCCCTTTTTTTTTCTACTGCAGGAAACTTTATTCAGAAGAAAACATTAAATCATGTTGCCCAGCTGGCTCTGCAGGACATGGAAAACAATCAGGAGGGATGGGAGCAGCAGGGAGGAGAGGGCAGAGCAGAGGAAAACCTCACCCCAGGCAGAAGCGTGTAAGGGCTGAGGGGAAACTTGCCACGCTATTTACCAGAGTCATCTTTTCAGTCCTGGAAACAAGGGCTGGATTCTGGAAACACTGCTGGAAGAGAAGATGTACCATAAATTTTAACAGTAAGGCAACCCTTAAGAGGCAATAAATATGTTTGCACACACATCCCCGTGCCAACCTTCACACCTCTTCCCATTCTGACACGCAGACATGGTATCTGACCTCTGAGATCTATCCCCTATTACCAGGGGCACCACCTGAGTCCAGTCCAACATGTCACTCCCGAAGTTCACTCTCCTGTTATCTTATTTCCCTCTTTCATCCTCCTGCCCCACCCAGGTTGGTTCCTGTCTGAGTGTCCAGAGCAAAAGGTGGCAGTCAGGAGGGCATGGGAATCCTGGGGCTGATGGCAGTGATTTACAGCTCACACTGCAGTGGTTCTGAGATCAGGAGGGTGGCTGGAAGGGCGGCTTAATGAAGTGCGAAGGAATGGGCAGCATGAGATACCAAAGCTGGGAAAAATACCAGCTTACTGCTAAATAATTTCCTTCTGACTAGGCATGTCCTGCACTCTATAAATCCTTCTTCAAAAGGATTTAATAAATCCCCTGCTTTCCCCACTCCACACCCAAACCGGACACTCCTGTGTATAAGGTGGGTCCATCCCTCTGTGTCCTGTTCAGGTCACAGCAAATGGATGGGAGCTGGTCACAGTGTCACCCCGGTGGCTCCATCACACCATGAGTCAAGGAGGACCTGGGAGCCATAGGGAGCAATGTCCCAGGAAGGTGCCTGCAGCAAGACAAGGGGATGGAGAAGGGGAGAGCCACTTCTCTGACATCTGAGTTACTTTGCAAGAGAACTGGGAGGGAGATGAGAAGCTGGTGTGATGGAGGGAGATGAGAAGCTGGTGTGATGGAGGGAGATGAGAAGCTGGTGTGATGGAGGGAGATGAGAAGCTGGTGTGATGAAGGCACAGTGGATCCCATCTTGCTTCCAGTTCCTGGAGGCAAATGGTCTGGCAGACTCTGATGGGATTGCTCTCTGCTGATCAGCTTCTCCTGAATCTGCTTAGCTCTGCAGGGCTGTCCTGCACAAGGAAGACCCTCATCCTACTGCAAAACCCGTCCGTATCCCTGACCTGGACCCAAGTCAGAGAGGGAATGAATCCCCTTTCTCTCTTTTCTTTGGACTTTTAATAAAAACCGCCCATTTCCTCCCACTGCAGCTCTTGTAACATCCAATATGAAATCCAGCTCTTGACCTATTAGCTATGCCATTTTCAACAGCAAGCTGTACATTGTGTCCATTTCCTATATTGTGATACCATACAGGATGTCCTACGCCTTGTGCCTGCACCCTACTTCTCACCCAAGCCCGAGTCTGAGTGAGCAGGTGCCTGGGAGGACCAGTTTGCCCAGTGAATACCATAAGCAGCCCAGGGGCAAGCAGCACCTGCCCTCTCCCTGTCTCTGCAGCCATGGGCGAACACAGCAGTGTGTTTGCTGGATGAACCTCTATCCTGCCTCTGACTGAGTCTACCTGGAAACTGTACCTGTCCTTCACCTGCCTGACACCAGCCCTCCTCCCAGCTCGACTCAACAACCTGTCCTCACTGGCAGGGCCCTGGCTACTCTTCTCTCACTCTCTGGGCATCATGCCCAAGATGTCATTCAGAAGGGATGCATAAAGCTTGGGACTTTGAATATTCCAGGACCCCTCGTCTGGCTGTGTAGAGCCAGGAAGCGACGGTGGTGCTGGCTATCCATGCAAGATCTGTGCTTTTGGGGCCAGAGACTGTCCTGATATAACTCAGTAGAGTCAAGTGAGAAGGGCACACGCTGAGATACAGATGAGTGAAGTAGGACACCGGACAAAAACACCCAGAAATCTTTCTAAGAAATAACACCTATTTGTTGACACAGTCCTTGCTGGCACTGCCTGTTCCAGCCCTGGGGAGGGAAGATCCCGCCGGGCTGATCTGGTTCCAATAGCCTGGCAATCTCTGTGTCCCTAGGAGCTGTAATTCCTGGTGTTTCCCGCAGGCAGCTGCAGCGTGGTCCCTGCCCAGCTCCAGCAGCTGTTGCAGGAGAGCTGCCATGGGACGTCCCGAGCTGCTCTGTGCCCCTGGGCCCCGGCTTTCCTCACACTACGCAAACAGTTTGTGCAAGAAGTCCTGGGTTCAGCCTCTCCCTGGGGTGGAGCACCACCAGCACACACAGGACATGGTGCCCTTGCCAGCTCTCCCAGCCACCCACCCCGACAACTGGGACAACTCATCCAGTATTCCCGGGACATCTGCAGTCCCGCACAAGCTTTGTCTCTGTGGTTTACCCAACACAGTGCCCGCAGCACCCAGCCTGTCCCCTCTCCTAGGGCACCGCCTTACAGCAGACAGATGTTTTCTCCTCAGCCGTTTTGGGCCCCAAAACCCAAGCAAATATTTGTCCTATCCTTCCTTCACAACACTCAGAATAACCAGGACCCGGAGAGGATGAAGTCCCCCCCCTCTCCTTTCTCCTTCATCCCACCTCTAAAAAACCGCTGATCAGTGATTAAGAACAAGGCTCCCTTGAGCAGTGATGAAATCTCAGCTTATGTTTTTGAGGGTATTCTGCATTACTGGGAAAGGACGGGAGCTGCCTCCAAGCTCCAACCCACGCCTCCCCTCCGGCCCCGAATTAAAAAACAAGCGGCTCGGGAGGAAGAAGGGGAGAAGGAAAACATGCCGTTCCTGCGGCTCCAGCAGCTCCTGCCCCTCGCATCTCCGCGGTGGAGGCCCTGGCCTGCTGGCAGCGAGCGGATTGGCCGCGGTGGGGTGGGAAAGGGAGCCCAGTTTGGTGTTACTGGGCAGACTTGGAGATTTTGGGGGGGATGAAGGGAGGGGGACACAGGCACACGCGCCTGCGTCGGGAGGGGAGCGCGCACAGGGCTTGTTTTGTGATGCTGGATTCCAGTTCGCCTCCGCCGGCGCGCTGGGACACGGCGTCAGCTGCTTTCTGTCTCATGCTGCGATTTGGGCGACAGCGATAGGGGGGCACAGGGATGGCGGGGAGGGGGGGGAAGGGTGGTCTCTGGCGCTGGGTCGGTGCTGGGCTGCGCAGTGCCCGCCTGAATGTCCCCATTGTGCTGCCAGGGAGGGAGCAGGAAGCGCTGGCATCGCCCCTCTGCGCGCCTTGGTACCACCCCGGCACCCTGCCAGGATGGGGGACCCCAGGAAAGGGGCAGGGGCTGTGCCTCCAGAAGGGTATTTGGGCGGGGGGATGGGGGGAAGGGAGAGGAAATAGGAGGGGGAAAAGTTAAAAAAAAAAAAAGAGAGAACGGGGTTTGGAAGTAGAAAATGTCACCGTGCCGAAAGAGGACTGAAAGGAAAGGGGAAAACACAGCCAACCCCTTTGTGTGCTACACTCTGGCAGTAAAAGTGGAATTTTTCTAGGGGGACAGTAAAAAATAAATTATGCCACTTGCCCCTAAATGCTAATTTCATCCCAGGTGGCTGGCCCCACACAGGGCTAAACTGACCCTAACTGGGTGTTCCACTCAGCCCTGAAGCCCACTCCAGTCCCTGGAGAATCCCCTGTGCTTTACTGCTGGGGATCTCCCTATTTCCCAGCCCCTGCCTCCCAAATTTCCCTATCTCTCTCCCTACCCGCAGGATGGCTGCTGGGCAGGGGCACCTTGGGCATCTACACCCATCCTGGTCACATGCAAGTGTAGCCTGGGTTGACCTGGATGATGCCTTGTCCATCCCTAGCATGAGCTGACAAACTCCAAAGCTGCTCAGGTCTCCCACACAATTTGATACCAGAAAATTAAACCCAGAAGCAGGAGGGAAAAAAAATCTTAAATGGCAGCAGAAAATAATTCCCCCCCCCCCTCAAAACATGGGAAAACCAGTTGGTTTCTCTAGGCCAGATACTAAGAGAAAAATTTTGCAAACCCTTTTCACAGCTCCCTGTACCAGATGCCTACTCCATCCTCCTGCGTGAGGGTCTGGTGTACCTCTGGAAAAAGTCTGAAGGAAAGGTGCAGGAGTCAATGCTCGGTACATGGAACAAAGGTGGAGGGAGGAGGGTGCAGAAGCCCTCTCTCACCCACCCAAATTACCTTGACACTCTTAGAAAATAAAAAAGGATTTTGGAGTAACATTTTGAGAGCATCTACCTGCCTTCAGGGCCCTAATGCCTTGTCAAGTGGTAACATGGGTCAGTAGGACCCTTGTGTTGGACATCAGGTGACAGGCTGTGGGCTAACACTCCTTCAGTTTTTTTATATTTCTTAATTTTGCTTGTTCATTAGTGTGCAAACCAGAAGGTTCATCCTCCTGTCCTGAGCAGAGGGAGTCAATAGGTACACAGGGAATAGGCACCTCGAAAAAAGCAGGACTTGCTCCATGCAAACAACCAGGAAACCCATCCCGGTTCCAGTTTCCTGGTGCTTATTATGTGATGTTTGCATTAATTAGCGCACTTTGACATGGGGAGGAGCATTCACTCACTCGTTAGAGTAGCACCTGTGGTTACAGCATTGGCAGGGAACACCACACACCAAACAACGTGCCTGTTTGTCCAGAGCCCAGCACATCACCAGCAAGCACATAGAGGGCAACTTCTACCCGGGGGACAGTGGCCATACCCCACCACATACCCTCGAGTGGGTGTCTCACTCTCCAAAGACTTTGCTTATCCATACCACCATCATAAATATGCTGCAGGTCTGCCTTGACCACTCAGCAATTTCCTGGTGGCCATCTGAGAGAAGACAGGGTAGGTGGCAGAAGCTTGGAGGCCAGCCTGGAAGATGAAGCCCTGGGCACCTCTGAAAGCCAAGCAAAGCTCAAGACAAAAGGATTTGGAGAGCCATGCTCATTAGAGACGGGAGTGAGGTGTTTTTCACTTGTGGATGTGAGCTTCTATTCACGGTTCCTCATTAGGACTCGGACAACCTGTGGACCTATCCCAACTTTTGGTTGGCAGTATATGCGCTCCTATCAGCTTGGAATTGTCCATTGGGCAGGTCACTCAAGGGAAAAAAAACATAAAGCTTGTGCAATTATAAACTGGGTGCTTCCTTGTGTTCAGTCTCAGCTCAGTGGACACACTCCTAGGCTGACCCAAGTCGCTGTCCTGGCCCTTCTGCCCTCTTCCCATTCATTCTACAGTCTGGCCAAAGCCAACATCAAAGGAGTTTAATTAAAACTTCTTTCCAGCCACAACCGTGGGCATTTGGTCTGTTAATTGCACAACACACAGCCTCTCAGCAAACAGACTGTCCAGTTGGACAGTGTACCCCTTCCCAGTCAAGATTTGGGAACATTAGTACAGAGCACAAGAAGGGTCTTTCATAGTAAGGGCACGTACAAAACAAGAGGTGAAGGATCATCATCATTAGGAGGCAAAAAAATGAGAACATTTTCTTCTGCTGGGTAGGGGTGGAAGCTGGGCTCAGAGCCTGTCTCTGCCATGTTGAAAAAACAAAATGGAAGAAGGACACATCTGACCTTCACATCAAATTCACCCATGGTGCAAACAGGACAGTTGATTTGCCTTGTACTCGCTCCACTCTTAACATTTTCTAGGGAAGGATGATCAGATTTGTACCTGCTGTTCCAGTGGAGGTCTTGGAGGCTCTCTCTCTGAGTGTTTTAAAGTCAACAGAGAGGCCTTTTCATCTCAATCCTTTAAGGGAGCATCTGCCTTTTGCATGACAGCATTCAAGCAGGGGCTCACAGGCACTGTGAGATAAATAGAAAGTCAGAAGCCCTTCTCTGGTACCTCCATAAAAAGCAAACTCTTATCTTACCAGATGTCATTGCTCCTCTAGCTCAAAATTTCTGTGTTTTCTATTGCTGATCTTTGTATCACTGTTGTTGCTCCTGTATTCCTGGTCACCTAATTATCCTTTTACAGCACCTGTAACTTCCAATACAGTTGATACCCCCTCAGCTCTGCCTCATTTACATGTCTCAATGTTGCTCTTCTACTTTTTTGGGTCATTCACAGAAGACAGGCTCTGAGGCTGACATCTGGTTAGCTTCAGTGGAAACCTTTCCTTTTGCCTGACAGTCCCCCTTGCAACACCAGCCATGGCCACTCGATATACAGCCAGCCTAGACCCACCTTCATCCCACTCTCCAAACACATACAGATCATTTTGTTCATCAAAATCCGTTGGAGATCTCACAGCCTTCCCTGAAGGAGAACAGTTTGGCTCCTTCAGTGCTGTCCAACCATCCACAGCAAGGACAGGCATCCTCTGCAAGCAGAAGACAGGCTCTGGTGGGGATGCCAGAGATGTCTAGGCCAGGTTGGATTGGGCATTGAGCAAGCTGGTCAAGTGGGAGGTGTTCCTGCCTATGGCAGAGACATTGATCTTTAAGGCCCCTTCCAACCCAAACCATGTGGTTCTAGGAAAGGAAACCTTGTAGGTATGGAATTTCTCTCTGAAAACAACCCAAGATGTGTGCACACACGCACAGTAGGCTTGGGCTGTTTATTGCTGCAGCACCCAGCTCCTGCAGCATGGAGAAATCCCACAACACCCTTGCCAGGAAAGAGCATAATATCACTCTCTATAACAGCCCACCTGGCCTGGACACCACCCAGCTGCCAAACCCACCTCCCTGGGCCATCCACTCATTAGGCTGATTATAATTACCTGCCAACCTAATTGCAGCCTTTTCCTAGGGAGAAGGAAGCTCAGAGATGCTGAATGTGGCTGGGATGCTACTGGTAATTAGATAGATATTTTTATAACGCGTATTGAAGAGACTTAAATCAGGAGCACAGAGCTAGGCATGCAAAAATCTGTGGTGTGCATTTCAAACATGCTGTTTGTGCTCCTCACGATTAAACATTGTTATGAGCACAATTCACTTGGCAGACAGGAAAACCACAAAAAAAAAATCACCTTGAAGATAAAAAGGCCCCTGCTCTTCACTTCTTGACATGACATGTGTTTTAGGAAGCCATAATTTGGTCTTTCTGCCCTAAAATCATTGCCAGCTTTCCCCTGGAAAACAATCTCAGTGTATTTGTAATTGAAAGATGTTGGCTGGAGGATGGAAACAAGGAAAGTTTTAACTTCCAAATGCTACAGCTTTGCTGTTTGGAAACTTTCTCTATTTCATGTTCTCCTTTCCAGCCAATTCACATTTTTGTTTCAAGCTTTACAGGCCCAGCCAGGCACTTGTGTGCAGAGCTGTTGTTAGTGTGTCATGGATAGCAACACATACCTAAGGGAAGGAGTCAACGTTTGCTGGAAACGGTCTTGGCTGAACTCCCTTTCCCCCTCCCTCATCCAAATGGCCCCCAGCTTTGGAAAAGTTTTCCTCCAACTCTGAACTCGCTTGGCCCCAACTGCTATAAATAGTCGGAACAAAACCTCCAGGGCCAAATGCCCCGAGTGTTTAGAAAGCTTTGATCCTGCACTGCTTTTTGAGAGCTTGAGCCTTTTCAGCTCGTGCAGCTGGAGCCCATACTGGTGCTTAAGGCAGGGCAGGGAGAGCCAGCCACGGGCTGGGAAGGGGCAGGTGTCGAGTCCTGTGTGCACTCCATGTGCAGACCCTCCTCACCTCTCCTGTGGTCATCCAGCATCAGTGCAAGAGCAGAGAACAGGGCGTAAGAATCAGAGCCATGATACTGGTCTTAAGTCCATGAATCTTCCAGTACCTTCCAGTATAGAAAGGGGGCTTTCAAGAAGTCTGAAGAGGGACTGTGGACAAGAGCATGGAGTGACAGGACAAGGGGGAATGGCTTTAAACTGACAGAGGACAGGGTGAGAGTAGACATTAGGAGGAAAATCTTTACTGTGAGGGTGGGGAGGCCCTGGCACAGGTTGCCCAGAGAAGCTGTGGCTGCCCCATTCCTGGAAGTGTTCAAGACCAGGTTGGATGAGGCGTGGAGTAATCTAGTCTAGTGGAAGGTGTCCCTGCCTATGGCAGGGCATTGGACTACATGATCTTTAGGTCCCTTCTAACCCAACCCATTCTATGATTCTGTGGATCTCTTTGAGGAGAGGTGTCCCTTGGCTGGACCTGGTAAGGAAACCCTCCTCCTCCTCCTTCTTCCCAACACCGTGTTTGTCTTCTGTCCTCATTGTCCTGTGGGTTGAGGATGCTTTGCTTCCTCATTCCATCCCTCTGGGTTTGCCTGGCCCTTGTGCTTTGGCACTGCTTGCCTTGGCCAGAGACGAAGTGGAAAGACACAAACATCAGGGGGAAAAATCCCAACAAAACAAAACAGAAAAAGGGCTGCTCTTGCAGTATTTCCAACCCATCAAGCCCAGAGTGGGAATCCTATGAGAAAGTTGGCTCTCAAAAAGCCCAGGCCAAGAGGTTTGGATAATTGGTCCCAGGGTTTGCATCCTCCCTGCCATCAAGATCCTGAGGGTTTGAGAAGAGCACAGCTCGGGCACTTGCAGGGGTGCTCAGCACCTACCACCCAGCACCCAGAGCAGGCACCAGACACGCTTCTTCTCAGGGCAGCACCTGCCTTTCCTATCCCTGCATTTCCCATGGGTTAATACATGTGTGGCTTAGAGCCCCCAGATCCCAGCCAGGAAAACAGCTTTAAGCCCAGATGGCTTTTCCCTCGCCACAGCTCTTCCTTTTGGGAAGAAAACTGGCAGTGCCATTGCACACAGCAGCACAAGGAATGTGGCAGGGCTGGGGCAGGGCAGCTCAGGATGACTCACCAGCAGCGCCCTGGAAGAGAGCACTTTGTTGTCCATCATGGCTGACACGATAGACAACCAGGGCAGAGATACAGCACCAAACCATCCTCTCTTCATGTTCCTTTAGCAGCAGTAGTGTTTCTGATGAGTTTTGCTGCATCCTCACGGTTGGACAATGTTCTTCCCTAACAGAGTGACTTCAGGGTGGTTACAGGACACTTTGTTCCAAAGCAAACCTCACTTGAAACTCTTGGAAGTGTTCCAAACCCCACAAGCAAGATTTGCTCCCAGCCTTCTCACCTTGTCCTGCAGCAGGCTGGCAGTGGTGAAATCCTTGTTCTGTGGAAATTTAGGGGAGCTGGCGTGAGTTTGGGCTGGCGTGTCTCTGAGGAGCCAGCTTAGCTAATACTATATTGAGAAAGGGCTGAGGTCAGCCCCATCACCCTCTGTCACTGGTAGGGATCTGGTATGGGGACAAGACAGCTTAGAAGCTATTCCTTAGGGGAAGATATAAATAAAGCAGTCCAGTTTTAAGGGAGCATTGGAACCCTCGGACAGAATCCATTGCAGAGAGGAACAGCATTTGACCTCTTCCTTGTCCCACTGCATCCCATAGTGGATCAGACAGGGCTCGTTCCTGCTGCCTGGGACCGTGTCTTGTGAGGCAGCTGGGCAGGTGACACCCAGCCCAAACAGTGGCCACGCAGTGTCCAGCCCGGTGTCACTTCTGGCAAACCCATCTTGGGCTCTCCAAGGTCATGAGATTTGCTGCCCGAGTCCTGCCAGGGAGCTTTGACCCCTTTTTCTTGCTCGCTCCTCACCAATGCCATAGGGCAACCCTCACCCAGCCACAAAAACAGCCCACCTCCCCACCCCCGGCTGGGCTCCCATAACCTCCTGCATCCCAGGCCGTGGCACCCTGGATGGGATGGCTGGTCCCCAGGGAGCACACGGAGGGACAGGCTGTCCCATGGGGGGTTTGGCAGCACACTTGCCTCGGAGGCGAGGGCTGGCTCGGGGCTTTGTTTTATGTCCTGTTTATCCTGCCGAGAGAAACAGAGGAGTTCAGTGTGCAGGAATCTCGCGTCCTCGCCCTGCTCCCCCGCCGCATGAAAGCTGCTGAGCAAACAGGAGAAAATCAAAGGCGATTGCGCCCCGCTGGGTTTCCGCACCGCCGGCCCCGCTGCCAGCTCTTACATAAGCCCTCTGCTCGGCCCGGTGCTGTGCTCGGGGCTTTTTTCTTGTAAGCCAAGCAGCTGCCCCAGCACAGCCCCTCCAGGACCATGAAGCTCTTCTCGTCAGTGGAAACCTTCCTCCTGCCTCTGTGCCACCCTTTTGGGGGTTTTTCTGATCGTTGTTAAATAAGGTGTAAGACCTGGGCAGCCCCTGAGTACACAACCATGCTATGTTAAGCTGTTTTTTTGCCATGGCAGAGTATGGGTGGTGGGTGACAGTGAAGCTAGGCTGTCCCCATAACATCCCACAGTCCCCAGACAACACACTGTGAACTGCCACCAATTAATTTCATCTCATCTCGACAGTTCTGGTGGCCTCAAAATAAGGCGGCCATGGAACTGTTGGAGCAAGTCCAGAGGAGGCCATGAAGTTGATAAGGGGACTGGAGCACCTCCCCTATGGAGACAGGCTGAGCAAGTTAAGCCTGGAGAAGAGGATGTTGCGTGGAGACCTCACAGCACCTTCCAGTATCTGTAGGGGCTACAAGGAAATTGGAGAGGCAATCCCGAGGGTTGTCCTTCATCAGGAGCTGTACTGATAGGAAAAGAGGAAGTGGCTTCAAACTGAAAGAGAGTAGGTTTAGATTAGATATTGGGAAGAAATTCTTTACTGTGAGGGTGGTGAGACACTGAAACAGGTTTGCCCAGAGAAGCTCTGGCTGCCCCGTCTCTGAAATGCCCCAACCCTGGAGGTTGGATGGGGCTCTGGGCAGTCTGGTCTAGTGGAAGGTGGCCCTGCCCATGGTAGGGGGGTGGAATGAGGTGGTCTTTAATGTCCCTTCTAAACCAAACCATTCTGGGATTCACTGATTCACTTCATCCCACTCTCTTCAAGACTCAGCATTGGAGCATGTCACCTTCCGCTGGAAAAAGGAGATGCTTTGGCCCAAAGCTCAGCTGCATAACATCAGACCTCACCTCCCTCTGCCTTGCTCCCAGAGCATCACAGGTTGGTCACTGGTGCCACAGGTGTGCATCCTCTCCATGAAGCACTACCTGAAGCAGCAGGGCAAACTGTCCCTGCTTGATCCTGTCATCTTTGGCTGTCAAGCAGTTCCCAGGCATTAAGGATGTCCCCAAATAAGTGTCCTGAATGGGTTATGAGGACTCACTTCTCCAGCTTTCTTGAGCATGCTCTCAAGCCTCATTCCCCCACACCAGTCCCCCAGCTCTGTGGGGTACCCCAGGAACAGCTCCTCAGATGGTCCAACACACCGCAGAATTGCCATCCACCAGTCTTCAGCAACATGCTATCACCCTCTACCATGCAAAATTATTCTTACTTCCTACATTTTTAACTCTGTTTGATGATTTCTAATTAAAAGCAATTTTAAAAAGTCTGAAAATGCCATTTTCCTGGGTGTCACCACCATGGAAACCTAACAGCACAGCAGCCCTCTTTACCTGCATGCTCCCCAAGCCCTCAGTAGGGAACTCCTCACTTTCCAGCATGCACAGCAGAGGAATTAAATCAAATTAACTCATACTTGGAGCTGTGGCAGGATTGGGCAAATCTTGGCTTGGCTATCTCTCTTCAGACTACATCTTGCAAACAGAAGGGCTGGAAACAATTTTGCTTTAATTGCTTTTTAAAATGCAGCCAGCAGATGGTTTGGTAACCCGAATTCATGACTCTTTCCACAGCTCCAGGCTGCTGGCTTGGAAACAAAACTCAAGAACAAACCAGGTAGCAAGGGACCCATCCTGCCTGTTTTACTGAAGTGCTGGTCGTGATGCTCAAGACATGGCAATTTGCAAGTGCACCACAGCCTGTGGTGTCAGGGCCACCATGCACAGAAACTCTCTGGTAAGCCTGGAGATCTCAGGGGTAAAATGGTCCACAGCTTCCCTGAAAATCATGGCATGGTCTCTCCAGGGCACAGAGGACATGCCCTGGCTACGTGTCACCTTGTCAATTTGTCACTTTGTCCCTGGGGGCTGTTCCCATGAACCCATGGGCAAAAGTATCCTAAATTCTCTTGAAAGGCTCATGAATTAGGCGAGCAGAGTCCTATTCTTTTTGGCTCTCACCCTGACCTGCTGTGTGACTTCCCTCTACCTCTCTGTGGCAGTCACAGGATTTCTGCACCAGTGACCATAATGTCTCTGTGCCCATGAAACTGAGAACAGGGACTGCCAGGGCTACACACCAGCAGCAGACCTGTGCACTACAGCAGGGTTTTAACACATCCAGGCTGACCCTCCTGACCTGAGTGGTTTATCCTTCACAGTTTAGTCCCCACCTCTCCATGAACACCCAGGTGTTCAGCATCCCACAGTAGCCACAGGGTTCTGCCCCAAAACCAGCCACAGCACAGAGGAACTAAGTCCACCCAGAGAACCTCACAAACATCTCGTGAAGCCGGCTTGTTTTTGTCTTACCAAGTAATTTGAAATTCTTGGAAGGCAATCAGGAAAGTACAAAGTATTCCAGCTCAGGACAGCCTGGGACTCATTCCTTAGAGGCACAATGGTTGTTTACTCAATCCCTCATACATTAATATCTAAAAATTCATGAGTTCAATTGTAAACAAGAAGTACTAGCTTTACAGTGGTGTCTATTTAACAATAGTGGTTCCAGCCTGAATGCTGATTTTGTTGTTATCGTTCTTCTAATCTGGCTGTCAGAGGGTTGAGATCTTGCAACATTATGGGAAATATTTCAAGCTCATATATTTCTGGTTTTGAAATGCATCCTTCTGAAACCCACGGCCAAAGAAAGACTATTTCAAATCAACATCGAAGAGCACAGGCAGGGAGAAGAGCTGTTTGTGCCAGCACTGTCCTCTGGCCGAAGAACAAATGAGTAAAAAGCCGACAACGAATATGTTTGTGCTGGAAATCTGTAGAAGATTCCTAGCAGTTGAGAGGGAAGATCCTCAAGGCAGTCTCCTAAGAGGACAAAAGGAATCAAAATACCTAAAAACAATCTGTTTCCAAGACAAAGCACAATGGGTTTTTCTGGGAGCACTTGTACCAGTGGGTTGCCTGTGATGAGCAGGTCTCATTTATATTCATCAGCCCAGGGATTCTAAGCTGAAAAGTCCAGGACACTTCCCAACACTTTACATCTGAGCAAAGTCTCTGAAACTTCTTCCCAGCAGCAAGCTGGTGAGACCAGCTCCCCCTCCTAGAGAGAGCTGTGGGGGATGAGGACCCTCAGTCAGTTTGCAGACACCATCAAATTGGGTGGGAGTGTTGAGCTGCTGGAGGGTAGAAGAGCTCTGCAGAAGGATTGGGATGGGAGGCCACCGGTAGAAGATTCAATAAGGCCAAGTGCTGGATCTTGCACCTGGGTCCCAACAACCCCACGCAGTGCTACAGGCTGGGGGAAGAGCGGCTGGAAAGTTTCCTGGTGGGAAAAGACCTGGAGGTGCTGGTCAACAGCAGCTGAACAATATCCAGCAGTGTGCCCAGGAGGGCACCTAGCCTCAGTAGTATCAGCAATAGTGTGGCAGCAGGAGCAGGGCAGTGACCATCTCCCTGTACTCAGCAGTGCTGAGGCACCTCAAATCCTGTGTCCAGTTCCGGGCTTCTCCCTACAAGAAGGACATTAAGGTACTGGAGTGTGTCCAGAGAATGGGAACCGAGCTGGGAAAGGGTCTGGAGCACCAATCTGATGAGGATTTGCAGGGGCTTAGCCTGAGGAGAAGGAGTGTCATGGGGAATTTCTCACTCTTTACAACTAATTTCCTGACAAGGAGGCTGTGGCCAGGTGGGAGTCAGCCTTTTCCTCCAGGAAACGAGCAATAGGACAAGAGGAAATGGCTTCAGGTTGCACCAGGGGAGGTTCAGATTGGATATCAGGAAAAATGCCTTTGCTGAAAGGGTTGTCAAACCCTGGAACAGGCTTCCCAGGGAAATGGTGGAGTCATCATCCCTGGAAGTATGTAAAAGATGTGTAGATGTGGCACTTGGGAACATAGTTTAGTGGTGGCCTTGGCAGTGCTGGGTTAGGGTGCAACCTCAAGCTCTCCAGCTGGTCTCACTAACAGACCCCTCTCCCTTATGGGTCTGATGCTTTGTCACAGGGAATGAGCTGAGATTGTGGCTGTAGGCTCCAGGAGGTTCACCAGGACATTCATGACTAGGCTGGCAACATTTCCCAGCTCCTATATAGCTCTATATACACTCACTGTTGTTTCAGGCATTATCATGCTTGGGAACATGGTTCTCTGCACTTATACAGAGCTCAGACACCTTCACAAAAACCCTTGCTCCAAGTGAGTGAGGAGAGACAAGCCAAGAAATACCATCCTGGGTGATTAGAGCTGTATGTGAATCCCCAGTTAGTTGTTCTGGGGTTAGAGCCTCAGGAGCAGCAGACTGCAGGCTAATCTTAAGAAAGCGACCCAAGAGGAGGAGGAGGGATACTGCTAGAGCAGGAGGTTCATGTATCTTTATCTTTGCTGCTGTCAAAGGGCAGTGGCTGAGATTGCGGTGTCTTGGAAAGCCTCCAGGAAAGCTATCTTCCGAGGACATCAACGAGTCTGGAAAACCACCTTCACTCTCTTGATAAAGGTTTCAGTCAACAAATGCACTCCAAGGCAGGTTCCCAGGCAGCTGTCACTTCTACTGCCTAGAAATACATCAGCTTACCTTTGAATGAAACCTTTGGCTTGCTTGACCTGCAGGTACCACACGGAGGTGCACACGTCTGCTCTCCTGTTCAGGTTCACCCTGCTTCAGCTATGACTTCTGCCCTGCAGGAGCCAGCCTGACAGGTGGGATCATGGGGTGGTCATCCAAGTGCTGCTAACTCACTAGCCAAGGTCAAGAGCTCTCAGACAAGCTCTGATTTTAACCAGCGAAGAAACCCAAAAGGAAACACTCCAGAATTCAATCACTCTCCCTGCACCATAAAAATCAGCAGGACATGCCAACCAAGAAAGTCCGTGGGTCCTTTGATCTTTACTGCTCCCTCTGAAGCCAGAGAGACCTGCGCTGATGTAAGTACTACGTCAAAACCTCAGTGCTACAGCAATGCAAGAGGTTGCATTTGGCTCCCTGTTCACTCTAGCAAGCAGCTACTTCCACCATGGGAACATCCACTTTGGGACATTTGTGACTGTGTTTGCACACAAATACTCTCATTGTAAAAGCCCAAAGCCTGTCTCCCAACAGCCCACCTCATCAAGGAGGAAACCATCTGCACCAAACCCATCTGGGTCTACACTGATGCCACACAGGCTGGTAAATACCCTGTTAAATATCCATATATAAATATCCATTTCAGGTTATGGTGGGAAGGGATCCTTCTGTTCCTGCATGGGCTGGGGGTACCATCCTGCACACTGGGCAGGGTGGGAGCTCCTCCCTGACCGCCTGCAGTGACCACAGCGGAGCACAAAGACAAATGGCTTTTATGGCTTTGCCTGCCCAGATCCCGGCTCTCTCCCATCCTGCCTGTCAGCCAGTCCACCCCAGAAGGCAGCTCCCTGTTTGTCTTGGATGACCTCCTGCCAGATCAGAGCTTTCCACAGCACGGCTCTTCTGTGCAGCCCGAGAGTGGATTTCCTGCCATTTGATCTAACTTTTCCTGCCGTTTCACCAAGTGCCTCCTGATTTCCTTCATCAGACCCAGTCTTTCCATCAGGGTGGCCCTGCAGCCGGGGGCTGGGGGAAAGGTTTGGTGGTCAGTGAGCAAATGCTCCTGGTCCGTGCCTGGAGCTGGAGCAGTGGAAAGGACCTTCCCTCCCTTCTCAGATGGATAAAGCATGGACATGCAGTGCCCTCTGCTGATCTTGCCACAGAGGGAGATGCAAGAAGGAGCAGCATCCGGGGCTCAGCAGCTCTGCAGACCTCTGAAGGGGCGGCCAAGCCTCCAGCCTCTCTACAAGCTTTCTGCTGGCAAGGCAGGGACAGTACATTGGTCTCTGCTGATGAGCTCTTGGACCTGTTAGAGAAGCCAAGCTGGTAGAAGAGGCCCAGGTGGTCCCATGGCGAATTTCACCCCTGCAGGTTATAGAAGAATAATCCAGGACATCTTGGACAGGCTACCCAGGTGTGGATGCCCCATCCCTGAAAGTGTTCCAGACCAGGTTGGATGGGGCTTTGAACAACCTGGTCTAGTGGGTGGCATCCCTGTCCCTAGCAGGGGGATTGGAACTACATCTTTCAGGCCCTTCCAACTTAAATCATTCTATGATTCTATAATCTTTCCTACCCTCTGCAGACCCACTCACTAGGCTGAGCAATGCTCCCCTCCCCCAAGCAATGGGGAGTGGGACAGCCCAGCAAGATGGACACAACTTTAAGGGAAAAGGAGTCAGTGTGGAAGACAAAATATTCCCTTTTCGCTTGACCAAAGGCTCCCTTTCCCAAGAAAAAAGGGCTTCTTCATCTTGAAATAGTGGAGGGAAGCAGCCTCAGGGGGAGGACAGGGTTGTGATCCAAACTGTCCCAGGGAGCAAAGAACCCTTACTAGGAATCACATGTGAAACAGACATTGTCCATACCAGGACCTCAGGGAATTACTGCTCTTGCTGCAAAAGCCTTCATGGGAACACAAATACAGAAATTAATTAAACAAAGGCCCAGAAATGTCCCTTGCAATGTTCCTGCTTGCAGGACTGGAGGCAAGGGTAGTCGTAGCCCAACATCATTGGCTGCAAGTCAACTATCAGTGGATTTAGCAGTTGCAAGGAGTGTTAGGTCTGCATGTGCCTCTGTCCAACTCTTCTGAGCCGGCCAGGGAAACTGCAGACTAAAGGCAGCTCCAAACTTGGGCAGAAAGAGCATCCAAGCCATTTTGGCTAGGGTTGGTAGAGCCCCTGAATCTCCACCATTGCATCAAAGCAAACCTGGAGTTGCTTGTGAAGCAGCGCCCAGCCATGGGGCTGGCAAGGACACCCACAGCTCAGAGCAGCTCATACTAGAAGAAACCACTTTGTTTTTCTTTTCCTCCACTCTGTCAAACTCTCCACATTTCATTTGAAGGTGAAAAACTTCAAGTGAGATTTAAAGGCCACAATACAGGCAGCAAAGTCCATTCCTGGTTAGTAAGACTCACTTTAGGAGATAAGGCTTATTTGCATCTAGAGAGTGATAGGGGTTTATAACACTGGTAGCAATCTGAGCCCCAGCAAGTTTACGTGGCACAAGCAGTATCCAGCCTAATAGTCATCTCCTGGCCCTGGACTGAAGTCGGTTCTTTTCCCTGATTACAAAGACTGTACATTCCTTATCTCCCCTGCCTAGGAAAGTTCCCACCAAGGAGCAATGCATTCAGTTTTGATTGCTTTCCTCTTTCTGTTGATTTTCCCAGGAATTCTAGGTGGTCAGGGCACAAAGCAAGTGAAGAAGGATCGGGCTTAGTTTGTACTTGATTCCAAGGCATAGTTTCCTTCCTCTTCTTTTCTAGCCACAGCTTTTCTAGCACTGCCAGTCCCCTTCTCTGGGTATCCACACCCCATCTCTGCCATCAGTCCCCATTTGTTACAGACCACATTTGCCATCCTCTGGGGCAGAGAAGACCTCTGTGCCTTGGTGTCCTTGGAACTCCTCCAGCTGAGACAAGTTGACTCAGCTAAGGGCTGATAGGTGAAGTCAAGTCTCTCCTGGAAACCAAAGCATAATTCCAGAAGGGAGTAGCACATGAAACCACAGTGACATCAATGCAGAAGCCCGACCAAAACCTCAGTGCTTCTCTCAGGACCTCTCATTCACTCTGACCTCTTTGTTGTGAGCACTGTTTGGGATATTTCATGGCTATATCAGCCCAGGACACTCCTCCTTCCCCCAAAACACAGCTGCCCTGCAGCAGAGCCTGGCTGCTGTCTAATGGATGACAACAGTGACATGCTTTAAATAAACGTAAAAAGAAAACAGACCCCCATGAATTCTTCCGAGGAAGAAATTAAGCTCAGGCCACAGACCTGATGCCTTCTGGTATAAAGCCTTAATTTTCTTAAGGAGCATCTCAAACCAAGCACGTTCCAAGGTACTCGCACCCTTTAGCACAGAGCCAGGGATATGCCTGGGGGTTGGTGAGAGGGGCACCACGTGGACACCATATCCATGACCCACATACCCTTCTGCCAAACCCATCTCTGGCCCATGTGTGCTGAGAGTGCACAGGCAGTATCTCTGTAACTGCACCTAACAGGGAGGTACCTGGCTGGGATGACGGGCTCCCCTCTGTGCATTGTTACCTTTGTGTTATCTCACACCCACAGTAAAGTGCTGACAGGAGAAATGCTGAATCAGGAATGCTCAAATTGAAGAAATTAATCTGGTTTTTAGCACCAGCATGGCCCTGTGCCAATTCAAAACGTTGTTACTTGGGAAGCAGAGGACTTGTGATTCAGTGCCTTGCACCCTGAGGAACAGCTTGGTTCCAAACCACAATGAAATATTCTGGATCCTGGCAATGGGAAGGCCAAGGGGATCCACAATATTACTTTCTGACAACTCAGAATTATTTCTTAGTACCTTCTGATCTCTCCTTCACGGGCCTGTGAAGCTGCCTTGGCTGCTAATGGTACCTGCAGTGACAGCACCCAGAGCTCCCACCTGCACCCAGGGCCGATGCCAGCCCTGTTTTCTGTACCAGTGGTGCAGCCATCAGCATGTTGTTAGTTTGGAGAAGTCAACAAAACCCCCAGCCACTCCTCAGGAGCGTGCCCCAAGTAGGTAAACAGCTTCCATTCCCCTGAGCTCAGCAGCCCTGCCTGATAAAAGATGGGATAGAGCTGCTCTAAGAAAAGAGAAGAGAATGACTTCAGTGCTGGATCTGCTCCCATCAGATAGAGAGTGCACAGCACAAAGTCCCTGAGGTATGCCTCTGGGGTGGCCCCGGGACACTACCAAGCCAGGGGGTGACAAAGAACAGCCCAGCTTTTCATTCCAATGGGGCTCTGTGGGGCACAGGAGCCCAGCCTGAGCCTCCCAGCCAGTTGCACCTGGAAAACACCCAGTGGCACAGGGGTGAGTCATGACACCCTGCCAAAGCTCATGTCCCAGCTGTGCCAATGTTCAGCTGTGGGAGCAGCTTCACCCCACTGCTAAAAACAACAGCTCATCAGCTCCACAGTGTCTGCAGTACCCATCCACAGGCACACTCCCTGCCTCAGTTTCCCCAGCTGTCAAAATCATCCCACCCGAAGGGCTGGTAAGCACCAGACTGGGGCTGTTTTACATCTGAGGCTACTCCAGCTGTGACCGGCCCCACGGCAGCCTCTGCCAGGCAGAGGCAGGAAGGAGTGCCCCTACATTCCCCCTTGCTCACCTCTCCCACCTGGCTGGCCACAAGAAGCAAGGAGCCACACTAGCCCGGGGCCAAGGAGCACCTCCAACAGATCACAGAACCACTAGAATTAATCTAGAATTGACTAGGTTGGAAAAGACCTTTGAGATCATCAAGTCCAACACTTCCTTAAAGTCTCCCACTTCTGCTAAAGGAGCTGGACCATTGCTGAGGGGGTTCCTGTGTCCCCTGTCCCCAAGCTGTCAGCACAGCAAGCATCCACCTGCATCCCTGCGGTTCTGGCAGGGCGACATTGCCATCTGCTGCCGGCTGTTCGGCAGGACACGCCAGCTCCCTCTGCCACCCAGGCATGGCCCTCCTCCAGCCATTCCTGCGGGGATGGAGGATGGACCCACAGGGAGCTGTTCCTGCCGGCCCCCTCCAGCACTGAGTGGCACAGGCACTGGGGTAGCACCATGACATCATCTCCACCCTGAGCTCACAGCTCCAGCCCAGCAGCAAGCACGAAGCACAGCTGCCTGGTGCTCCAGCCCATCACGCACCTCCAGGCCGATCCTCCTCCGGGGTACGTGACTAGTACACTCATTTTTGGCTAATGAACATGCAACCACCCAACAGCACAGGGATGGCAGAGCAGTGTCCCAAAGCAAGGTCATGTCCACTACTTTCATAGTCATCGAATCATAGAATACTTTGGGTTGGAAGGGGCATTTTAAATGTCCTCTAGTCAAATCCCCCTGCAATGAGCAGGGATATCTTATGCTAGATCAGGTTGCTCAGAGCCCTGTCCGACCTAGCCCTGGATGTTTCCAGGGATGGGGCATCCACCACCTCTCTAGGCAGCCTGTGCCAGTGTTTCACCACCCTCCATTCTTTTTCCACCCTCACAAGCACCAGCCTCACTGCTCTGAGCTGGTGTGTGACAAGATCCTGGCAGTGAGCACTGCACTTGACTCTGCTGGTGACTCACCTACCAAATGAGAACACACACCTCCAGCTCCTCTGCCTTGGGTTCTTCATCTGGAAAAACAAGGATGGTACTTTTTAACTCAACAGCCACGCCAAGAGATGTTCGCTTATTTTAAACTTGAAAGCACCTACCTACTTTTTCTACAGCTTAAGATAGGAGATGCCATCGAAAGGAGGAGAAGAGTAGTAATTATCTGCAGTTCAGAAGTTTAGCCTTCAGAGAAGGAATTGGGTTTCCAGCTGTATTTGTCAAATGCTTTCGAGCTGATCTTTTTAAGAGGCTGTGCAGTTTGTAATTGAGATTACCCACCTGTGACAGGAGGTTTCCACATCAGGCCTGGGCTTATATGTCACTGACACAGACTAAGGCTTGCTCTGATCTCTGAGAGGGACAGTGCCACACAAAAGTGCTACTTGGAAAGCAATGAGTGCAGAGAAGGGTTCTAATGTCATCAGATGCAATTCTTGCCATTGATTCCCCCTTTATCTCTGAATAGCAGTTGGATCCATTAAAGTGAGACCTGCCAAAATACAGTACTTGAGGACCACCCAAATCCAGCAAGCCCGGAAGGCTTATAGCTCTGCTTTGAAATCTGCTGAGCAATATACTTGAAAAGTTATCCAAGATATGGGATCCAACCCCTGAACTAAGGGGGAAACAAGTTGAAAGCAAAGAAGTTGAAAACAAGGAAGGATCTTGAACAGCGCAGCACTGTTGGGTGCTAAGATGGGCAGAAATGCACAATCAAAGTCATTATAGGGTCACCACCTGAACTGCATCTCAGGAGACTTGAGAGAAGCTGAGAACCAGCGTCCTGTGTCCCCACTGTGTCCTGGACAGGCCATCTGGACACCACTGACAACTAGACAAGTCAGTTGGCCACACACCTTGGTCCTGGTGTGCATGTGGCCATGAGTGACAGAGGCTGAACAAGTGAAATGAGGCTTTCTCAAGAGCAAAATCACCTTTTTCCCACCATCAGGTCTAACAATGAGATTTGCTGTGCCATTGCTTAAAATTCTTTATTACTTCTTACATTTTCAGCCCATGTGACCCCAGACTTGCAGCCTGCCAAGTCACTCTCCAAGATCCCAGTCTCCTCAGCTGGTACCTGGATGTGTCACAGCCCCAGCATAACTGTGGCACAGACCCCCAGCAGCCAGTCTCAGACATCCTCCAAAAGCAGCACATCTATGCCAGAAGTGCTCAGGAAGGCTGTTCCAGCTGCCGTGTCCTGATGGCCTGTGGGTTTGGGGGTGTCCTAAGCCCAAGGGGAGCCCAGCCAGGGTATCTCCTCATCTGAGCCTGTAATTTGGGCTCCTGTTTGCCTTTGTGCCTCTGACAGCTCCTGTTGTGGGCTTGGGAGCAGCTTGGACAGGGTATTATTTGGATTTCCTCCCACTGTTGCTTCTCTGTGTGCAGGCAACACAGTGTTTATCCCATAACCTAACACTGGTAACCAGGGAAAACACCAGGCAGAATTCAAAGGAGTCCAGGGACTGCAAGGAAAAAGGAAGGACTTTACCAAGAAAAATAATTTAAACAACACCTGCACGCCACAGATTTGGTGACATCTTTTTCTTCTTAAATCATTTTCTCACACAGGCCTTATGACTTTGTGCTTTCTCATTGTATACAGCATCTCCTGAGGCTTTTCCTTGGCTGCATGGTCATCCCAGAGCTCTGCTGCAGGGAGGACCAGCCCAGGAGAACACGTTACTTACAGACCCAAGCAGGGGGGACAATTTGCTGTATTTTTGCCTATTTCAGGGATGATGACTCTGCCACTTCCCTGAGCAGCCTGTTCCAGCGCTTGACTTTAGGTGAAGAACTTTTTCCTAATATCCAATCCAAACCTCCCCTGTCCTGTTTTTCCCCACCCCAAGAGAAAATCCCTCCGCTTCTCAGAGATGCTGCCAAGACTCAACAAGCACTTTTCGTTGGTGTGCTGTGGTTGGCTCCAGTGCAACAGGAGGTTACATGGGAATAAAACTGTTGGGAGGAGGATTTCAGGCTACCGTGAACAGGGATCCTTCATTTATGTCATATCCAGGGAATAAACAGTGGTCTCAGCCCCTTGGAGAGCAACAGTGCCCTGCTGGAGCAGCCAGCTCACGAGTGCTCACATATGCTGTCACTCAGCAGTGACCTCCTGCCCTAGTTGGCTCCAACTTCAGAGGGAAATGGATTTGCACGTCTCTGGTTTCCTGCGGGCGTCACAACATTGATTTCTTTATTGGATCTAAAGCCGTTCCCAAGACATGCGCTCTTATTTACTGTCTGCAAGTTGTCCATGAGAGGAAAACCAGAGGAAATGAGCACCTGGGGAGCAGGCAGTGGGCTGGTGACAGTTTTGTCAGGCATCAATCTACCTGGTGAGTGGTACTGTGCTCTGGGCAGTCTTCAAGATGCCCCAAGTGCGTCCTAGGGATAATCCCCCTTTTTCCTCGTGCTCTCCCAGCTTCTGGCAGCAGGACCATATTCCCATCTTTGCAGTGCTGGACTGAAGGCTGCTCTGTAGCATTTTTGCTGAAATATTAGCTGTTGCCAGGGGGAGTGGGGGGATTTAATTTGTGCTAATCCCGAATAAAACAACTGTAGGCAGAGAATCCTCAGCGCTGAGGTGGCCTATGAAGTGAGACAGCTCAAAACAAGGGGAAGGGTTTGATCCTGGTGCCAGGGAGGAAGGGAAAGCTGAGCAGCATGTGCGAGACAGGCAGTAAGGGAAGAAGGGAAGAAATGTCGCTGCAGGGAAGCTCCCACACTGGAAAGAGACAGAAACACACATGCTGGACTTGTAAGGAGGGAGAAACTGCTTGCACAGTGGCCAAGGAATGACCAGAGAGTGGCAAACACATCTTGAATATAAATAAAAACAAGGATTTTGTACAAGGTACCAGAAACTAAGGTCACACCATGAAGTCCTGGGAGGAGGGTGGTGTAAAAGCACCCAATGACCTCTACTCCTCTCCAGGAGAAATGGAAAATAGCATCTAAAAGCCAGGAGGAAGCAAAACCATCCTGGTAGGTGTGGTGGGAGGCACAAAGTGAGCAGAGCAGCTTGTGCTCTCCATCACCTGCAAGGAGGAGGAGGGAAGGGCTCAGTGAGGCAGAGCAGCCCTGTAATCCCTGTACTTTCCAGGCTGCTCTCTTTGAGGCAGACAACAAAGCTGGGATGTGGAAAGAGACCAGACACCCACATCCTTGCATGGGATAGTCTGCCCCAGCCCTCCTTGTCTCCCACACAGGAGCCTGTGGGGCTGCTCCTGCCAGGCCAGCTGCCCACTCATGCTCACCCATCAGGGTGAGGGGGCATACTAATAAATCAGCATCCAGAGAGGAATTCAGCATCGCCTCTGGTCAGTGAGAGGAATGAGGCTTCTCTCTTTCTCTGGCAGGGTTTGCAGTCAGTCTTGCCTTCCTAAGAAGCAACTGCTCAGGTGTTCTCTTCCTTCAAGCCCGGGGAGGAGGCACACACTCCCTTCAGACTCCTCACACAGCATGACTTCCCTGGCCCATTTTACACATGCACACGACAGCAGGGCAGAGCCCCTGAGCTGCTTGCAAAATTGCAAAGCACAGTGGTGGAAATAAAACTGTCACAGGCCAAACCTCCCGCCCTCAGCACTGCATGTTCCACAGACAGCAAACCCACTGGGTGCTGGCTGCACCCAGGCTGAGGCCAGGGTCTGATTTTAATTCTCTTTAGGTGGTGGAAGCGTGCTTGCACTGCTGTGTCTGCCCAGGGCCAGGAGGCAGCTTGGCCTGCCCACAGCCCCTGCCAGCAGCTCACAGGGCATCTGCTCTGCTGAGCCAGCCCAGTGGGATGCCAGACAGCTTTCTCACCTTCACCATCACAGCTCCGAGGTGTTGTTCTTGGATTCTCACCCTCCTGCTATTTTTATTTCTCTGGAAATGTTCTGTGTGGCCAGGTGACCTTTATTAAGGTGGTATTTTTTTTTCATACTGCATGACTCTGCATTTCTCCTGGGTCCTCCAGGAATGGAAGCAGCAGCTTCTGCTTGCCTGGCATTGGAACGTGTGAGCTCCTCAGCCATCGAGAGAAACAGCCACCAGATCCAAAACCTGGCAGAGCCCCAGGGCCTCTTTAATTAATAACCTCTGCATTTTGTTTCCTGGTGGTTCTGCATTTTAAAGAGCAGGAAACTAGTTAACAGAGTGCAGAAAATAAAAATCCATGCTTTCAAAGAAGCGTTGTAGCCATTAGAAGAATGAAAAAGGAGATCAGATCTAAGCATAAGTCAACATGGCCAAAGAAAAAAAGAGCTGTATTAAGAAACAGCTGCCCAGTTGCTCTGCTCCTCATGCCCATCACCCCCTCGTGCTCTAACATCCAGGTCCCCTACTGCAAAGGCCCTAGGAGTGGAAGAGCCTTAGAGGCATCCCTGCCTGCTGCAGGTGAGGAGCATGGTAAGCCTGAAGTGCTCCAAATGCACACAAACAAAAGCCCAAACTCTCCAGTGCTGCCAGTGAGATGAGCACTGCAAAGTACACAACCCTTTCACACAGAGCACGCTGGATACAGTAATTACAGGCAAAATACTTACACCCCTCGCTCTCCTCTCAGAAGAGCCCCTTTCCAAAGCAGAAGTGCACTGAGTGCTTCTGCAGCAATAACCTGCTTTCCCTGTCCAAGAACAGTTGGTAAAAATGGCTTCTCTCGGGTACCTGATAGCTGAGGCAATTAAAAGGAAATTAAACTGACATTTCTAACTAGCAGTGCAAGAGGGATGTGCAGTGGTGAAATAATTAAGAGTTACTGCTGGGAACATACTGTTTTCACCTGTCTGTTGCAGAGAACAAAAGGGCAAGAAGCATTTTTGGCTTTTTTTTTTTCCTTTGTTTCTTTCTCGATAATTACTTGCTAGTTATTGCTGGTCTCCAAATGCCAGAGCCCAAGGGTTTTCCAAATGATGAGAGAGATATTTAGTGGTATCTGGTTTATGCAGCCTCACTTGTTAACAAAAAACATTTTGCCAGCAAGATTTCCCTGTTGAAGTGATTCACATGAAGGGCTCAGAACTTCATTTTCTGATCTGCAGCACTTGCCTCAAAGGGCTTTCCAACACCTGCTGGGAGCAACTCCACCATGGAGCTGCAGTCCTTTTTTGGGGGCGGGGTGGGGGGGGAAATAGCCCTTGCTATTTTTCTGTCCAGCATCATTTGCTTCCCTACCAGTTACACTGGTGCAGCAGCTGCATCAGAGCCTCCTGGCAGTGGGGGAAGTGGTTCTCTGGATGGGAGCCCACCTTTTAGCATCATGCATATAATAGGGCTCATGCTACCAGCACTTCTCAAGAGCTCCACTGGCCACCTCTGGAAAGGGACTTCCCAGCTGTTTGTCACAACTCCATGAACACAGTGCTTAGGGGAGAATGATTCACACCCCACCTGAGTGTTGTATGAGGCCAGAGGTGGGTCTGAAAAACGAGGGGACACAGCAGAGGTACCTTGCTGACCTCTTCATTGCAGCAAGGGCCCTGGTGTGTGTGACAAAACAGAAATCACCTCCCACCTTTCTCACTAGCTAAACGAAAAGTGATATTTAGTCACTGGATGCTAGTCTGGTCAGCATCTGAGTCCCAGAATGGTCTTCATATGATCCTCGTGCTTCTTGCCACAACCCCAAGTCATGCTTGCCCTCACCACCACCTCCAGCAGCCATGCTTGGCTTATGCTTCAGACCATCACCTAAGGACATCCCTGCCTCTGGCCCTTTCTTCCGCCTCTCCAGCTATGCCAACCCAGCTCCAGGTTCATTTGCAGGAGACAACAACAGTGTAGGAATGTTTCTGATGTTTGTCAAGTTTGGAGTATGCCAGGATTTTTGTCTGTCTCATGCAGAGTAAGCCTGGGTACACCCTGTGCTGGCATTTAGCACTGACCATATGGAAGGGAGATCAGTGTGGTTTTAGAGCGAGCATCCCCTTCTCCCACAAGGTAGGCAGGTGAGGGATGAAACCCATAAGAGGAGTGAGGAGGTGCTGCTCCAAATTCTGTATCACCCTGTGTCAGCCTGTCCAACCTCCTGCATGCAGGCTCTTCCAGTTAGGAGTTGGGGACCAGTCTGGAAGAGTAAGTAAGGTGCACGGTTGCCTGGCCCCATCATTTCCACTGCCATGAGTGGTGGTCCTGTTTTATAGGTCTACACAACAAATATTTTTGGAAAGCAAGACATTAAAGTCACTTAAACTCTTCCTCAAGGGTGTTTCCCGATGAGAGGAGCAAAAAAGCAATTATTGCAAACTGTGAAATGAAAGGGAAGTTGCAGCAAATGACAAGTGAGTGCACAATGCACTCAGCATAGCTCTGCACTGGAAATTGCTAAAAGCCCCCAAATTTACTCCCCTCTTTTGAGTATGACCAAAATAGATCGAGCTGGGCCTTTCCTTGCTCAGAGTTGTCTGTCTCCCATTGCAAGAAATTGCACTGGTTTGGGGGAGCACATGCAAAAAGAGTTGTCCATTTTTCCTGTCTAGAGAGGAGCAGGGACCTCTCACCTCACACATCAGTGGGTCAGAGCTTTACAAGGACACTTCTGCCAGCATTACCCTCTGAACTTTGTATGTCACATATTGCTTGGGTGTTGCTTCTGATTTCTTAGTCTGACCTTCACAGTGGTAAAAACCTGCTGAAGATGCAAGCCCTGGTCTCAGACCACCTGGCCACAGTGTCTCACTGAAGGCATACAAATCTGTCTCTAAGTGATGATACAAAAACGTGCTCGTATTGTAATAGTATTGTAGCTGCCAAAGACAAGGGGAACCCAGCTGTATTTTTCACTCTTGCAGTGATTACTGTCTGATCATTACAAACTGGATGCTGTGTCATAGTATGAGAACAGAGAAGCAAATAATGTAGGTAGAATTGAGGATATATTTGTGTTTACATGAACTCCTCTGTCCCGGAGCTGTTTTAAAGCTGCTGCTGTTACATCTCAATCGAATACACCGGAAATAATTACTCTCTGTCCAGCCATTTATGCCAGGAACAGTCTAAAAGACTGCACTGGATGAAAAACATCCTCAGTCCTCTGGTTTGGTGCCAGCAGCCAAAGCAGTGTGGTGTCAGTGCCCTGACTTTCCCCCAGTGCTCCAACACAGCCATGCTTCCTGGCAAGGTCAGCTTTCATCCAGCAGATGTATCACTGTGCCAGCAGAAATACTTCCATGGGGATGCACTGAATCACAATAGAGAGCACAGGCTCTTCTCAATGCCAAGGTCAGGGCCTTCTCTTTTCAGGCTCCTAAGGCAAACCATTTTGCACAGTCAGCAGACAGACTTCTACAGGCGAGTTTGTTCCTTTTTAAACAAGGTATAGGGATGAAGCAGCTGTCCTGTGAGGACAGGCTGAGAGATTTGGCATTGTTCCTCCTGGAAAAGGGGAGACCTTATTTTGTGGCCTTTCAGTACCTACAGGGGGCCTATAAGAAAGATTTTGGAGCAAAACTTACCCTACTCAACAAAGAACATCCTTGTGTTGAGGAAGGTGTTTCTTTTTAGGACATGGCAGGTAGTAACCAGAAATAGCTGCTAAATGGCAAGCTGGTGGTTAGGCCACTTCCCTGTTACCTGGGCATGGCTCTGAGCCCAGGGACCTGTTCTTTAATAACCCCTTGCAGACAACAAGGTGTGTGCTGGTAGCTTGAAGAGAAACAGAACAAATCACTACTCCTGCTTTCAGATTTTAAGCATGTAAGCAGCAATTAAGATAGATCCCTTAATGAGAAAAGGAGTTGATGGCTCTGCTAATTTCTTCTACCAAGTAAGCAAGAAAGCCATTACATGAACTTCATGAGCACATTAACTTGAGCACATCCTCCTCTGGAAAGCCACATTCCCAGGGAGCAGAGGATGGTTCAGCAGCACAGCTATTCCACAATGAATTTACAAGTGGGTTGCATGCTGGTGCAGAGACCTGTATTACCTGGCTCATGGGCTTGCTCCCAGTCAGTGGCTGCTCTTTGAAGATGACTTTAACCTTGCACAGTCTCACAATTTTAGTTCTCAAAGTATCAGACACAGCTGAGGTCACCAGAATAAAGACACTGTTCTCCTTTATATTTCTGAAATGTTATTCTAGCAAAATGCTATTCATCTCCTGTTCTGTTGATGAGATCTCAGCCTCTGCTTGGTTTCAGGCTGTAAGAAGGAAAAACACTATAGGAGCTCCTTGTGCCAACAGAAATTTTACAACATCAGAGGCAGATGAGCTCTCACTTTAAATAAGAGCTGCCTACTCCAGACATTTCAATGCCCTTTGCTCAGATTAATTGACAAATGATGGATTGCTTAGTGCTCCCTTTTTACATCTGAGACTCCTGCCTCAGACAAACAGTGTAAGAGGAGGAGGATGGTGTGTGGAGGAGCACAGACTGTACAGTAGTAGCTTTTCCTTTGTTCAAGGTGCTGTATGTACACTCCACAAGCACAAGCATATTTACCATCAACACCTTTGTTAACAAAATCAGAGAATGGTGCCACAGCTGCCAAGGACTGGCCGGTAATTCCAGCTCAGTGAGGGCCTGGAATCTGCAGTGCTGGACCTGTGAGACAATATTCCTGTGATGGAAATCAGTTAGGCAGAAACGATGTAGAAGGAAAATCAGCAGAAATTAAAGGATATTTTTGCATTCCACTGTTCACAAATACCATCCAGTGATCAAAAGTACTTACACAATCAGGACCCTCTGCCTAGCTCAGAGCTCCAGCCCTGTGCTCGTGTCCAAGGGCTTTCCCCCATTCCCTGGTAACGAGTCCTCTGTACAGCACAGTGTCAAAGGAACTGCTTCTTCCATGGTCTCTACAGACACTAATGAAGTAACAGACACACTGGCTTCTCTGGAAAAAAAGAAAATTAGTTGTGCTGAAACCACACACTTCAAACCCTGTCTAATGAAGCAGTGCTGTAGAGCAGGTCTATTTTCCCCATTTCAGATAGCTGTCATGACTGGCTACATCTGTTTAGGCTACCACCAACTCAAACTTTCACTGCAAGAGTGTCAGGGCCTGGGAGAGATTTCCAACCCTTTATGTTAAAAATGTAAAGTGCAGAAGTGATGGTCTCTGGGTTAAATTAAGCTCCAAGGGGTTTCCTGTATCTTGCACAGGAATTAGTGGAAGTTTCTTTGAAGAGTTCACTTTTCCCAGAAACCATCACACTTTATAATTACTCCTTTCACACATCCAAGCACTTTATATGCAAGTCAACCTTCCAGGTAAGTGTCTTTTTAATAACCTTTTAGTTAAGCCTAGTAGTTTTCATTTCACCAACCATTTACTCTTCCCATATAACAGACTTTGCTTCAAAATACTTTCACCATTATGTCATAGGTACAAATTCCACCACTGCCATCACCAAAAAGCAGAGTAAGTGGATGTTCCCAATTACTGCAACTGCCTAAGCAGAACAGTCACACAACATAAAGGTGTGCATAGTGGTGCAGTTTAATTGGATATTGAAACCCCCTACAGCAAAAGCATCACATACCCAAGGGAAAAGCAGGATGCTGAAGAGGGGAGACTGTAGCTGACAGCTTCAAAATGGGTTTAGAAGATGAGTGTGGAAACTTAATGCATGAAAGCTTCTGGAATAGCTTTGTCACCTTGCTATCTGCCCTCTCTCTCTCTCTCCAGGTCACTTCAGATGGTCTTGAAAAGCACAGTGCCCACTGAACAGCACTGATAACCTCTCTCTGCAGATCACTTACCCACAGCCAGCCAGGATTCTTTTCATGCAAAGACCTGCCCTCTTAGAGAGGCTAAGCAGCCCTGAGCTTTTGCTAAGGGGCCCCATCAAAAGCCTAAAACTGTACTGGAACTTCCTGCAGAGGGGAGTTTGGAGAAGACTGACTCACACTGCAGTGAATGCTTATGGTACACAGGGTCCAGACATCCCAGCATTGCAGAAGTACACAGACAACTGAACACATCCCTCAGAAGCAGGACACAGATGAGTTCCTTCACCTGGAGATTTCTTTGAGGAATGAAGTGAAAATGACCCATTAGTAATGCCTAAATTAAAGTGTTGCTGCAGACAGTTGTTCAGCTTGATCTGAGCCAAAGAGCTGACATCAAACGTGACAGGTCCCACACCTGCTCAGCTGTTGCACAGGTGGAAGGTGCTGGGGAGCCACTATCATTTTTTACTCTATGAAATATGCAAACAATTGGCACAATCAGTACTTTACATTAAGTAGCTTGGTAGTAAATGCAAAGGTACACTACCCTGAAGCTTTACCTTCACTGTGCTGCACAACTTCCTACTGAAAAGGAAAGAAATTAGTGAAATTACAGCAGCTGGCAGGGAAAAAGATACAAAGCCTTCTGACAAGGAGGGGAAATTATGGCTGCAACTGAAGGGCAAACTGAATGCTTCTACCATGGTGGTTAATAGCACATTAAGAATCATTATTAAGTTTCAAAGTTAAAACCCCACTGGCCATAACTGGGGCAGTAACAACCTCTTTGGTAGTTACAGCCTTGGAGTATTTGCCAGCACCTGTCTGAGTCTGCCAGGCTGGTTTCTAAGGAAATTTTTATTCACTAACCATCTAGATCAAAGACTAGATTAGAGTCTAACAATACACTTCGGGTAGTCACAGAACACAAAACATGATTTTGTTATGGGAAGCTTCTTTATGTGTGAAAACATTTAGATAAAGAAAACTCCTATGCAATGAGTAGCAAAGGTGGCTTAAATTTGGTCTTTTGCTCTTGGAATGTTGTGTTCTCAAACATTTCCAAGCACAGTATTCAGCTGGATAGATTCAGAGAGCACAGTTCCATCAGAGACACAAATGAATTCCAACCCTCAACCCAAGAGCATGAACCATCATAGCCAAAATAAAGCTTCTCCCATTATTAACAGACATTCAACTCATCACTCAGAAGTCCATAAAGTATTGCTACTCATTTAGATAAAAACACTTATGAAATACAGCTGTTGCATTTATTAAGGAACTGGTTTGTAGGGTTGTTTGCTTTTTTAAATAACCAGTATGACACTTGCCCTCCAAATAAAAAAAAAAAAGTGATGGAAAGAAAAACTCAGCAAAATACAAGGACAGAAGAGATAGAGGGACAATTCTGGACTGTTTTGACTTAGCAAAGACCTGCTATAACAGATCTCCAAACACAGTGCCTAAGAGCCATTACACTCGAGAGGGCAGGGCCAGTTTATCCAGTGACCCAGACGGTGGAGAGAAAACTCTCATCCTTGCACAAAGCTCCAGCTGATGCATCATCAGTTCAGCAAATTGAGACAGTCCATGTGAGTGATTTCAGTCTCCTCAAGTCTCACATTTCATTACTCAGTGGTAATTAGGTTATTTTTTTATACAGAGCAGTTTAAAGCCAGCCAGTGCAATCTCTACCAGCACAAGTTCCAGAGATCCCTGTGACGCAGCGTTTCCTGTCAGCCACTGCTGGGCAGTGGGGTCTGGCCTGGGCAGAGCACATGCAAAGGGTGCTTTCTCCAGCAACCAAAGAGGCCACCAATGAACCAAGAATTAAGGTCTGTCCAATTTGTGTGTGCGCTCGTGCCTCCGCAGGGTACCTGACTCGGTGAAGGAATGCCCACAGTAGTTACAGGCGTAGGGCTTCTCTCCAGTGTGGATGCGGTGGTGGCGCTGGAGCGATGCCAGGCGGGTGAAGGTCCCCCCGCACTCCTTGCAGTAGAAGGGGCGCGCCCCAGAGTGAGTCTGCTGGTGCCTTTTCAGCCTGAGCAGCTGGACGAACGCCATGCCGCACTCCTGGCACTTGTAGGGCTTGTCTTCCCGGTGGATCACCTTGTGTTTGGAAAGCAGGTTAGGCTTATCGAAGCCTTTGCCGCACGTGGGACAGGTGTAAGGTTTGTAGTCATCTTCCTCGGCCTTCTGGTCGTCTGCCCCAGGCTGGTGGCTGTACTCAACAGTGTGCTGGCTACGGTGCACTACGGACCAGGGGTTCCTGGCCATGCCGTTTCCCAGGATCACCATGGAGCGCTCTATCTTGTGCACGTTGCGTAGGTGCCTCCAGACGTCAGCCGTGCGGATGAAGCCCTTGTCACACTCGGGGCATTTGTGTGGCCTGTCGCTGGAATGAATGAGCTTGTGCATCCGCAGATTGGCCGCACGGAAGAATTGTTTGGCACAGATGGGACAGCGGTAGGGGTTTTCCACAAAGTGGTTTCGCCTGTGCTCCTGCAGCTCGTTCATGCTCTGGAAAGAGGAGCCGCACTTCTTGCAACGACATGGCAAAGCTTCCTCGGAGACAGGCTCCAGATCCTCATCTAACACATTGCCAAGAATGGAAGTTTCATCATCATCATGGAGCCTTCTCTGTGGTTTCCTAGAGTGCTCAGAGGAACCTTTACCTTCACACTGCAGGTTGAAGTTGGTATTGGAAGGGACAAACACTGCAGCTGGACTCTCACCTTCCTTCTGGCAGTAGGCTTCACAGGTTTCTTTACCCCCACACTGCAGGTCTGCAGGAAGCTCCTGCTTACCTGAAGGTCCAGCAGAGTTGCAAAGAGGATTGCATGTCTGGGAGTAACTCATGTCTACCTCCTTCTGGAGGCTAAGTGTGTGGGCCCCCTGCTTAATTGTCTTTCTGGAGTAATTTGAATGCTTCTCACCTGTGTCACAAATGTTGTTCTCAGACGCCCAGTCCATATTCACATCCATCCTCTGAGGTGAACGCTGTGTTCATCTGCAGCTCACCAATGATGTGAACACCCAGAGCTTTGGGTCTTTCACAGTAAGTCCATCTCATTTTCACATCTCTTTACAGTCCTCCCTGGAAAACAAAACACCTGTTTCATCAGTGATTTTTCTGATATTCTGATAAATTTCTAACAGTGAAGATATTTTTCTTATTAAAAGAATGGGATGGACTATTAGTTATGCAGTAAGAGAAACAGAACCATCTACTATTAGGTATGTAGAAAATATACATTCAGCATATAAAACACAGACTATGTTTAAAGAAGTTAAATCCTCTATCATCAGCCAGCCTTCACTACAAATATAAATTGATAATTTCCATTTTAAATTCAGGGAAAGATGAGAAATCATAGAATCTTGGAATGGTTTGGGTTGGAAGCAGCCTTAAAGACCATGTCATTCCAACCCCCATGCCATAAGCAGGGACACCTTCCACTAGACCAGGCTGCTCAGAGCCCCATGCAACCTGGTCTTGAGCACTTCCAGGGATGGGGCATGCACAGCTTCTCTGGGCAACCTGTGCCAGGGCCTCACCACTCTCACAGTGAAGATTTTTTTTCTAACATCTGACCTAAATCTCTCCTCTTTTTAGTTTAAAAACGTTCCCCCTTGTCCTGTCACTACCTGCCCATGTAGAGTTGCTCTCCCTCTTTTCCATAAGAAAAGCTCCCTTCAAATACCATAAGCTCCCTTCAAGTACTGAAAGGCTGGGTAAGACATCTCTGAATACAAGCACATATATATGAGAACTCATATATGCAAATCCATACATTTTTCTGTATTTTCATGATGCATAAATATAAAACTTGCCTCTTTAGTTTCTTTTAGGCTTATCAAGCACAATTTTCAAGGCTGTTTAGCGATGTGCGTTCAGAGAAAGGTCTTATTCACATCTCAGAAAGGCCGGCTTCATCACCAACACAAGCCACGCTTTCTTCTGCTGCGATACAGAAAACAATCTGGATTAGCCCTCATTAGTCGCTGCCTGGAACCGCATGGCTCGAGTCACCCCCAACTTCAGCCATTCCCGTTAATTTAATGAGGAGCTGGGAAACGGGAGTATTCCTCACCTCCAGCCCTCTAACTGACCTGCTGTTGCCTTTGGGGAAGGAAAACTTTCCAAGGGATGCTGGCGCTGCTTGGCTTAGGAGAACTCCATAACCATGGCCGTGCCGTTCCCGCAGCCCGGTGGGGGGGGGACGACGCGGAGGGGAGATGCTGAAACCACGACGTAGGCTGAAAAACAAAACCAAATACACATCTCTAAAAAGGCATTTATTGTCCCGGGCATCACGAACGCCCAACTTCTTCGCGCTGCGCCGCCCCGTCCCCCCCGCCCTACCCGGCGCTCCCGGCCGTGCCCGCAGCGGCCGCGGCTGCAGCGGCGGG
>VXBA01004749.1:9230-46312 GCA_013399895.1 Serilophus lunatus | reverse complement strand
ACAGCCACAGCCACAGCCACAGCCACAGCGACAATGACAGCCACAGCCACAGCCATAGCCCTCGCTCGCCGCTGGGATGCGGCGCCCCGTTCGAATCCTGCGAGCGGGACCTTCCCTCCGCCCCGGCTGAGCGGCTCCCGAACCCCCCGTGCTCCGGGAGCCTCTTGGTGGAATCGTACAATGGCTCCTGGAAGGTCATCGTGTTCCAAGCCCCCTGCCATGGGCAGGGACACCTTCCGTTAGAGCAGGTTGCTCAGAGCCCAGTCCAACCTGGACTTGAACAGCTCCAGGGCAGTCACAGCTTCTCCGAGAAACCTGTGCCAGTGCCTCACCACCCCCACAGTAAAGAATTTTTTTCCTAATATCAAATCTAAACCTACTCTGTTTCAGTTTGAAGCCATTCCCCCTTGCCGTGTCACTACATGCTCTTGTAAATAGTCATGTCCCATCTTTCTTGTCAGCTCCCTTCAGGTACTGGAAGGCTGCAATGAGGTCACCCCAAAGCCTTCTCTTTTCTAACCCAATTCTCTCAGCCTTTCCTCATAGGAGAGGAGCTCTGATCAACTTAGTGGCCTCCTCTGGACTCGTCCCAACAGGTCGGTGCTCTTCCCGTTCCCAGCCCACAGCTATTCATGAGGTGTCACTCACTCCCCACTTTGGTAATAACTATGCACTCATCTTCTTGCAGTAGCGTGGCAGTAACTGATTCAAGCTCTGCCTTGTTGGAAGAAATGGGCTCTGCTCCTATAAGGATGGCTCAGACTCCTTCCTTGTTCAGCTTGGAGAAGAGGAGACTGAGGGGAAAGGGACCTCACTGGGGTCTGCAGCTTCTTCACAAAGGGAAGAGGAGGGGTAGGCACCAATCTCTGCTCTCTGGTAACCAATGACAGTACCTGACAGCTGGAGCTGTGTCAGGGGAGGTTTAGACTGGGTATTGGGAAAAGGTTCTTCACCCAGAGGTTGATTTGGCACTGGAACAGGCTCCTGAGGGCAGTGGTCATGGCACCAAGCGTGACAGAGCTCAAGGAGCATTTGCACAACACTCTTAGGCACGGGGTGGGATTCTTGGGGTCATCCTCTGCAGGACCATGAGTTGGACTCAATGCTCCTCAGGGGTCCCTTCCAACTCAGGATATTCTATGATTCTAACTGGAGCCATCCAAGATCCCAGTCCCCCCATTATTGCAATGCCCAGCTCTGTGGTTGCTGCAGTTGACACTACTCTCCAACTGCTTTTAACCCAGCAGTTATGGTGCACACTGGACTGCTATTGCATGGATTTAACAAAATTCCTACAGGTTTGGGAAATGGGCTTCCACAATTAACAGCAAACATAAAACTGAAATGAAAAATGAACACAAGCATATATTATCAGCATGCAAACATGGTATTCCAAGCTCTACATTTTTTGTGATTTTACAGATTTTTCTAAAAATAAACATGAAACCAGCAACTACTCTGCTGGGAGTTGAAGGTGAGGAAAAGAAATATCTATTCCTTTCCCATGGAAAAGTGAGTTACTTCTGAGAGCTGAGAAACTGGCAGTTCAGCTTCTTCAGATTAGGCAGTTCAAAAATAAGTTTGCAGCATTCCTTTAATGACAGTCCTTGAATCCATGAGAGACCCACACACCCCTTGGTATGGCAGAGGAAGAACCTTCATTCCAACTCTCACAAACCAGGGAGAAAAAACCCTCAAAAGATTTTCACTGTTTCTATTATTTTTTTTTAATTTGAAATGCTTAAATGTTTCTTACTGCAGTGCAGCAGTGGGCAGGGTAAAGGCATTCTTCCACCTAGACCGAAGATGCATGGAATCTCCTACCCCTTCCACATGTCTTATGGAAGACAAAGACACAACTCTCCTCCCATTCATCAGTTCACATAATGAAAAGTCTAGGAATACATATGGACATGTGGCACCAACGTCTCCACAGATATGTGGATGTTTGTGTGGGGCACAGATGATGAACGGCCATTTTTCAAAAATCCAAATTGTGGTTTATTATAACTACCAAGGAAAATGGTGTAGTGCCAGCAAACAGTGGTCTTCCTCAGAGGGATCATGGAGGAAATGACCAAATCACCTCCAGATCCTCCTCAAAATCATCGATAAGAATGATGCTTGCCTCATCCTCAGTTGTCCTTTTTCAAGGTTCCTCAGAGTGTTCAGAAGAAAAGATTCTAAACGTTCTTTTTCACACTGCAGGTCAAGAGTTGGTAGGTTGGCTGAATCAACTCCTGGTGGAAGTTTCAAAGGCCCCCCCTTCTTGCCACTTCAGAAATCTATACAGATTTCTTCTTGGACTGAAGATCTAGCAGGATGCACCCAGGACTGGAAGGTGGTGAGGAATCTTCTGCCACTTCCAGCTGCCCACCCTTTGTGAGGCTTTTCTGGAACCACCTGCATGTTCCTCACCTGTGCTACAACTGTCAGCACCAGAAACCAAGCCTGCCTCCATCCTGTGGTATCATACACTGCTTACTTGTTACTAAACGTGGAGACAGGCAGTACAAATTCCTGTGCCCTTTCGTGTCTGGCTTCTTTCATGTCAGCTTCCTTGGAAAAGAAACAAGAATTTCATTATCTGCCAGGCAAAGTAAGTATTTAATCTGTCAGTTTAATTGAAAATACTTCAGTAGTGATAAATAATGCAGAGTGCTCCAAATGATGTCTCATGGGTTAGATCAAAGACCCAGGCCAGCGCTAGTCAGTGCATTGTGTCTTCTGTTGTTGGTTTGAGATGAGACAGAGAAGGGCTTCTGTGGCAAGATAATAAAACCAGCACATACACACCCCAACAATCAGACTGACAAAAGTGTCAACACACTCATCTAATTCATGAGCACAGCCCCAAACCTCACCTCTGGTTCTCAGTAATGAAGAACAAGCCACTCTGCTAATGTTTCCTTATTAACCTAAAATAAGAAAAAAAAAATATCAGGGATCTCATTATATTGGTCCTCAGACAAACATACTTAACTACTTAACTCTATCACGTTCCACACATTTTAATTTTTCCTCTTCATACTGGATATTTAAATGTACTCTGCCTTCTCTTTCATATCTTGCATCTACAAGAACATAATTTCCTTAAATTCCCCATTCTAAGTCTTTCCCATCAGTCTTGATGAGTTGTTCCAGCACACACACACAAAAAAAATCAGATATAATTGTCAAGGACAAGGCAGAAAAATAAGTGAATCACCCATTTCCTTATAAAATATGATTCCTATTAAAATTGCATTATTGGTGTTTTGTGCCTGTCCTACATTTATATTCCTAATGCACCAATGATACCTCACTTTTATGTGTTTTAAATGTGAAGAATCTGTCAGGACAGATGAGAATCCATAACCTATTTGCCAGTTAGGTCTATTTTTGAGTTAATTTCTTATTGTCCTCTTAAATTCACTACAAAATGCAAACTTGCTTGCTGTCACGATGGGAGCTTAATATATTTTATGATGGGTTTACCATCACATCAAATTTGAAGTTTTTATTGTCCATAGAGGTTCCTGACATCTGGCTACTTTGCTTTAGGTCTGCCATAAGCACTTCAAACATCTGAGAGCTTCACTTTTTTTTACATAAAACAGGAAAAAAATCCCCAAACAACCAAGGTTTCTTCTGAGGAACTGAATTTAGAGAGATTCAACTGATATTTGGCTGAAGTTTGAGCTTTTAATTCCCCAGGGGAAATCTGGGCTCCCTTTAGCCTACTGAACTCTGGTGACAGACTTGCAGTGGCTGTTGGGACACTGAATTTTGAAAGAACATCAACACAGTATCCCAAGAGTGTGATTAAAAGAAGGTTCAGGATCTCTGTTGTGCTCTTTCAAATCACCTGGAGCAAGGAATCGTTTCAGTATCTCTGCCCAGCTTCACCCTGTTATCCTAATGTGCTTTTTCCTGTGGTGCTTGCCAGGATCCTCCACATCTTTGTGTCCGGGTCAACTAGCACCTCATGAATGAGGCGATGGGAAGAAACATTGAGAAACAAACCTTGTAACTGCAGTTAGAGAATCTAGAGTCAAGATGTAAAGAACATGGAACAATTAACGGGGACAAACTCTAAGAGGCAGGCTGAGTAACAACTTTCTGCCACGCTTAGTTTCCCAAACTTGCCTTTTCCTTGGCACATATTGGTGCAGATTCTCAGCAAATTTCTGTGCAAAAACCATTGTCTGATTCTGCCAATGTCCCCAGCCCAACTCTGACAGCTCACTTTGAGGGCTGGAGACACAAGGCTGTAAAGGAGCGTGCAGGGCAGTGACTCCTGGTGCAGAAGGTGCTTATCCAAGGATAGCCACACTCTGTGTCTCCCTGCCACGACTGGCTCTGGGTTTGGAGGAGGTTGTGAAATACAGTAGTTGATAGAATTTTGCTTTCGCTAGTGATTAGAATTCATATTGCAAGCAGTCTTAGAGTTATGCTTTGATTAAATGAGCAAGATTCATATTATAGTGTTTAGATATATTAGTAGTGTAATTTAGAGTAAAATTTTATTTCAAGAACGATTTCCTAAAACTTTAGAAAAAAATTAGCAAGAGCTGGTATTTCCTGCGCAGCGTGAAAAGCCTTATCAGGGCACTGGAGGCAGACACCAGCTTCTTTTGTTCTGGATGTGTATTCTCCTATCTCTTTCAGATGCATGTCTGCCTGATGTCTCAAGAATTTTCAAACTTTAATCTCAAAAAGAACAATAAAATCCCTCTCACTCCTGTGAAAATTTTGTTATAAAAACCAACCAGTTTTGGATATTCTTTGTGCCTCTGGCTTGGAAACGTACCGAGTCACGCGCCCAGCGCTGCTTGCCTTTGTTTTATAATAAATTGCTTTTGAAAATTAAAATAATTGTGGGCCCGTTTCTCGCAAGATTTATCTGCCATCTGCACCTGTACCTTGTACATGCTTAGCTTTGAAACCCACAGAATGCACGTCTGAGCTTGTTAAAAAGTTAAAGGGGAAAACTCCACCTGCTGAGCAGTTCTCTCGATGCCTCCATTCTGTACTCGTTCTTTCTGGTTGTAACTCCGCGATTTCTACTTGGGCTGAGAAAAGCATTTGATAATCTATTGACATAATCGCTCAGCACAGAAGTTTTTTGCTGCGGCACCTGGTTAAGCGTAAATGGGAAGCTTTTAGTGATGCCCAAGGAAACACAAAACTCTCCGCGAGTTCTTTTTCTTGTTCTTTTTCATAACCCTGCGGGTTGAGCAGGGAGGTTGGACCAGATGAGCCACTGGAGTCCCTTGGAACCTGAACCATTCTGTGATTAAAGGAGAAACCGAACGGGCAGCTCTGATGGCACTGCGGCCACCCCAAAAAACAAGGGGGGAGTTGCCCAGCCTGTCCCAGCCTCGTCCTTTGCTCCTCCCGGAGTCGTTGCGCAGCACCGGCGGCACCGAGGGCTGGGATCAGCCCCTGTGACACCCCCTGTGACACCCCCTGTGACACCCCCTGTGACAGACACAGCCGGGGATCAGCCCCTGTGACACCCCCTGTGACACTCCCTGTGACACCCCCTGTGACAGGCACAGCCAGGGATCAGCCCTTGCCACACCTTCTCCCCGTGACAGACACAGCCAGGGACCAACCCCTGTGACACCCTCGTGGGACTGGCATTCCTGGAGACCAACCCCCGGCACACCCCCGGCAGCAGTGACACAGCTGGGGACTGGCGCCTGTCCCGCCCCAAATGTCATTGACACCCAGAGTCTGGCCCGGTCACACCTCCAGTGTGACTGACATCGCCAAGGACCTCCCCTGTCACACCCCCAATGTGACTGACATCGCCAGGAACACCCCCCGAGTGTGACTGACACAGCCACAGGCCAGTCCCCCTCACCTGCTCAGTGGGAATGACACCCAGACGCCAGTCCCAGATATGCCCCCAGTTTGACTGACATAGCCAGGCACCCACCCCATCACACCCTCAGTGTGACTGACATCAGCAGGGTCCGCCTCTGTCACACCCCTCGTGTGAATAACACTGCACACATCCCACCCCCGGTGTGACTGATACCAGCACAGACTTCCCACCACCACACCCCAAATGTGACTGACACCAGCAGGGATCGCTTCTGTCACACCCCCAGTGTGACTGACACCAGCAGGGATTGCCTCTGTCACACCCCCAGTGTGACTGACGCAGGCGGGGACCAGCCCTGTCACTCTCCCAGTGTGAGGCTGTGCTACTGTCACACCTTGTGAATGTCACAGGCAGGAACCAACCCCTGCTCCAACCCCAGATGTGACTGACAAGCTGAGACCATCCCTGTCCCCTGGCTCATCAAGCTCCCATGAGGTGGACACAGCCGTGGAACACACCTTGTCAGAGCATAAAAACCTCCAAAATTAATAAAAGTGCCCCATCTCTACTATGTGTTTAAGCCCACCTGCTCAACCCCTCTCCAAAACACACTTGGAAGGTGCATTTTGGGATGGAAAGGGTGCTTGTCTGCTGGAGGTGTTGAAGTCGAACACCGAAATGTCCACAGACTCCCTGGATGCCAGGTGAAAATCACTGACATCCAGCTGTAACAGGTTAAGGATGCTGCACTTCATCCCAACTCCATAGTGATAACCTGCATCCCAGCTTCTCAAGATTTTTTTTTTTATCCCTCCAAAAGTCTCTCATAGGTCCAAGCAAGTTTGGAGACAGCTTGCCTGAGGTTCCTAAACAAAAGTCATGGCATTTGGGAGACTGAATGCTCCCTTGGGTCATCAGTTCCACCAGTTTATCAGCACGGCCTTTATCACAGTTAACACAGGCTTTTTTCCCCTAAAATATTCCAGCTGCACATCAACACACATTTTTAACAGCTCAGGATGTCTGGATACAGTGTGGGGATCCGACAGCAGAGGCCACGTCGCCACGCCAGGGTCTGCCACGCTTATGCCTCTCTGTGATTTCTTCTTTAAGCAGCTGAGCTGCCCCCAGATAATGGAAAACTGACTGCACGGGAGAGCGTGAGTGCACTGTGTATATGAGCAATCTCCTAAATATACAGGAGGTATGGGAGAAGCCTCCGGTTCCAGGACTCTTTGCTAAATCAAGTCAGGGGAATGATGCCTGTGCTATGCAGATGAGCTGTCATATTGTCTCCCACACAAGACCGTCTCCAAAGGAACCTACACCTACTGCAATTATCCTGCAGCATATGGACATTTATAGGTCAACCTGGAAAAAAAAGTGAGAGTAATGGTTGTCCAAAAAAAGCAGGAACCCAGATAATTTTCCAGTGTTATTTTGGAAAATGCAGACATGGAACAGGATAAATTATACATACCTGAGAGCCATTAGAAAATGTCAGATTGCCTCTAAAATGCATTAGAAGGGAAAAATATGCCTCCAGGTTTCTTGTGCAAGAGGAGACTGCAGTATGTAAATAAGATTCCCTAATAAAAATCAGCACTGGGATGAATTCGGAAGCTTATTCCAACCTTCTCCTGTGATGAGGACAGAGCCTGGGGTTGCATCCTAACAGCCAGAGACATCAGCAGGCTGAAACTCTGACAGAAGGACTGCACTTTCATCGCAGGAGAAACCATGATGGATAATCCAGGAACTACTCCTGTAATGATTTCAGAGCAAGCCCAGAATATTTGTTACCCTTCTCTAAATTGAGCTGGAAAAAAAATAATAACTTCTGGTGCCAACTCTTTGAAAACAACACATGTGTCTTGACAGCAGAGTACTGGATGATTTAAAAATGAAGACCAACCAACAATGCAATATTCTGGGTGTAGGGGGAGGAAGGGGACTGGCAAATCCTGAAGTCTGTTTGCATTTCCAAACTCTCAGCATTCACCTTCAGCACATACCTTCCACATCCCCCACTTTCATGCACCATCCTCAGTATATTCTTCCAAAGCTTTTCAGCCTCTGAAAAGAACCAAACCCTCTGTTGACTGATGCTTCTGTTGGAAAGCTGAGATTTCTATAATTAGCATCAGGGAGAATTTGGGGAGGAATCTGTCTCTTTTGCTTTGGGTTTCGTTTGGGTTTTGGTTTTTCTTGTAAATTTGGATGTTGCACATTTTAAAACAAAATATTTGCCTTACAACATCAGCACGTTGGTTCGTAATTGCAGAGTGGAGACGAGGAGCACGTCAGTAGTTGAAAAAACATTCAATTTGCAGGAAGTGACTGAAGCGTTTGCACAGAAGGGGGCAAATGGAGATAAGACAGGCAGTCTGCTTGCATTCAGCTGTGGGGAACTCTTAGAGCAGAAACTTGCCCTTTATAAGATGAGTAAGGGGGGGGGAGGGGAGAAAGGGTTGCAGGACTGTTGGGAACCATGCTAACAAAGCTCACAGCATTCAAGGGGTAGAAACCCTCTTGCATGAATATTTTGGTCGTTGCAGGGATGACCAATATGCTGGTCTTTGCACATTTGTATGAATGCCTTTTCTTTTGGCTTGCTTTTAGTGTTCTTTGTCATATCTTCAGGAAGAGTAAAGGCGTAAAAATCATAGAATTGTAGAATGGTTGGCGTTGCAAGGGACCTTAAAAGCCATCGTCCAGCCCCGTTGTAGGGATGCCTTCCACCGAAACAGGTTGTTCAAAACCCCATCCAACCTGGCCTTGAACACTTCCAGGGATGAGGGTTTCCAGAGTGAACTGCTCCAGCAAAACCCCTTTGCGTTGCCCACAGCTACTGACTGCACAAGAAGGACACCCAAATTATATTAAACATACAAATAGCTCAGCAAAGCCCCTCTGACCTGTCAGGCAAAAAAGGTCTGGTTTGATTTGCATTTCATAGCCTTCCTGACCTGAACTATAACAAGCACAGGATCATCTTCTCACACCGGGGAGAGATCACAAAACACTTACCTGAAATAGAGGCATCTATTCTCCATCTGGTAGGAAAACAAGCTTAACATTTAAATCTCTCTGCGAGGTGGGTGCAAATGAAGTCCTGAATGTCTTCGTGAAGGAGCAAAAGCATAATAAAACTGAACAGGTAATTGCTGATAGATTATCTGGAGACACAGGCTAACACCAAACAAACCAGGAGAGCAATCTTAAAAACTGATAACCAAAGCACAGCTCCAATGCAGTGTAGTAACAGGCAATCTCATCCTTGACACCTCAGTATCTGCCTTTTTTGAAACTCAGCACTTATTCAGATTGAGAAACACCATCTGCATGAATCCAGCTGACATTATTCATGTTGTTTTGCACACAGATAATCTACAAGTGCCTCTGTGACCACACAGAAAATAAACCCTATTTTGTATAAAATGATTAACTTGCCAAGTAAAATATAGGTTTTCCTACTTTTATTTTTTTCCCCAAGAGAACTCAAACTTGAGCTAGTGAATCGAATGATCTGAAAATACCTGGGAAAAAAAGATATTAAAACAGTTATCCTTGTTCAGCTGAAGAATCTATTGGTTATCTGTCCTAGATTTAATTAGTGAAAACCCCAAAGAATCGACGAAATTCCTGACCCAAGCCAATTTCATAATTGACAGGATAAAATACTGCTCCTTAGAAGAGCTGGAAGAACAACACCTACGACGTGTGCATGCTGATGAGCTTCCAGAGGGGAAATGGCTTTACAAACCCAGCCCTGTACTGAGGAAACATCTCTGAGAGGTTCAACAAGTGTGAGGAGTAAGCAGTACCTTTGGGTACCCGGGATTGCCTTGGGGTGTGATTCTGGCTGCTGTATCCTTTTGGGAGGCTTCTGAACTGGAGGATCAGGGGCAGCACAGGGCAGCCAACATAGTCAAAGCCACTGTGGCAGGTAATAACTTCAAGATTCCCAAACCACTTACAAGTACATGATACTCTTATAAAAATTAATGACCCATCGACTGCAAACAGCAAAGTACAAGGCAAAACCAGATTTGTTGATGCATCTATTTGCCGTTTGCTGCCTGTCCTCACACTAAAAGTGTTTCTGGTTATGGTTACTGTTAATTGCTTTTTATCTAACAGCGGAGCTAAGAGGCTTCAGCTGAGATGAGGTTTCACAGTGTTAGGCAATTACACAAACATCCAGATGCACAAAAATTCCCTGGTTTATAATCTGGATGAGGCAGAACACAGTAACTTATCTCAGGCCTAAATAGATTTCTGATCTGGAAAGAAAACAAGGTCTGACTGACCAAGGAGGCATCAAGGGAAGGTGAAAAAATGACTCACTGCCTCCTTGAGCTTCACCTGTTACAGCTCACGGATTAAAAATTCAGCCACGGCTGCTTGAATTTTAACTCATCAACAGGAGCACACAGAAGCATCGTGTTTTCAAACACTCCACATCTTCTGAAGACATTCCTCCTAAGGAGGGCTTCCTTGTGCAGTGTCATTATCTCCGACAGATCTGCTTTGGAAATTTCCTCTCAGGGCTCCTCCAACTTGACAAGTGAATTCTCTGCATCAGAAATATTTGTTCAGAGGCTGCCAGGCTCATCAGTCACTTCCCCACGAAGGAGGCAGTCTGGAGGGGGGGGATGGGAATTCTGCTCTTCCCCCTTCTGTTGCCCCTGAAAAGATGACTTTATTGAGGAGACAGTCAGTACAGCCACATGTCTGTGACACTTGTCTCTCTGGGACACTGCTCCTTTCTCTGTGTCACTGCTGCCTTGTTCTGGCTCTCATAGCCAAATCACAAACACACCAAAGGTGAGAAAGTTACCTGGGCTGGCCCAAGCAGGACCTCCACCCACTTGAGCAACTCCCTGCTCTGGAGGGCTGACACATCCCTTCTGGCTGTCACTCACTGACATAGAGCTAATTAATTGGGACCTATCCAGGCAGAGAGGAAACACAAGCATCCCAGCATGGGATTGTTTAACAAGCACCTTTGGACTGATGGCAATTCTTCATGGAGTGTACGAGTGATTTATGGCATCTCCGTGTAGCATCAAGGGTGGGTGAGGAGAGGATGGCTGGATCTCAGGCAGCATATAGACTGGTGGGTTACCACAGGCCTCAGATGGCTCTTGACTTACCTAATGAAGAGCTTCTTCCTACAGCTCTAGTTGTCACTTCATCATTCATCGTTAACAAAGCACTTTGGTGTCTTATCTCTGAACAGGGAGATTTCTCCTGTACACATAAATCAGCCTCTCTAGATAGAAAGCTCAGTTTTCACCTAGCCAGCCCTTTCTGAAAGCAAAGTCTACCACAAGGAGGAAAAAAACCTTCCCCTTCTCAGACATGGTATACGACAGTCTTCTCATCCCTTGTTCACTAATTATGAAAATGATTTTGCTTAGACAGAGACAAGCAAAGTACAGTGAAGCTCCTTGGTTTTTTATCTTCCATGTTTTTGTCACTAGTGAATGTTTGATTTGCCCTTTTTGAAAGATTTGTCCTTATTATTCCACTTATAGGCTGCTGCTGCTCTCCTACACATCAGAAACCAGATAAGCCCAGTGGTGAACATGTCAGGTTTTGAAAGGTGTCACAGCAGAAGTATTATTAGTTCATCCTGCTAACAAAGGTGTCACACTGGATTTTTCAGCCTCACCATTAACTGATGTATCTATGGTTTCTGAAGCCAAAAGACGAAGACTCATTAATTAAAACAAAAGAAGCTGGGAGATAATCTTGTGATTAAGTTATTGGGGTGGGACCTGGGCTGATTTCTCAATCCTGGGCTGGTTGCTATGTGATATTATTCAAAGCACTGCATGGAGACAAGCACTGAATGCTGGCAGTGCCAGCTCCCCATAGGCTGCTGGCACTGTGGGCAGGGGCTGCTGCACAGCACATTCCTCATCATAACCAGCTGGAGTCACTTCTGCTGAGAGACAATTGGAAAGAACCCTCCGACTAAATGCATTCCACGTTCTGCAACTGCCCTTTGCTCAAGCCTGCTATTTTTCCAGAATCTCCTGTGATTGACTAAATCACTCCTTTTAATGCTTTTTTTTTCTCCTCCCTTTTCTTCTGTTTCCTTGTGAATGTCTCTACCTTCTGTCTGTTGCAAATGTGAACAGTTTTAATTAGGTGCTGTTGAAATGTCTTTTGCAGTTTGGCATCCTGTTTGGTTTCATTCCTCTCGTTCTCTTTGCAGTTCTGTTCCTTCCCACATTGCTTATGTTTTCTTGTTTGTGGAAGCTTTTCTTTATATGCATAATTTAATCATACTGCACTTCAATTTCATATCTAATAAGGATAAATAGGGAAGAGGGCATCTGAAGCCCATCTCTCTAGATGCTCCTTAAATAGTTCTCTTTCCCTCTAGAGTGTCACTCAAATGTTACAGGTTTCCACCTGAAGTCCAGGACAAAGCACTCAGCTCAATGGATTTGTTGTGTTTTCAAAGTATATTCTTAAATTACTTCATTTTTTCTACAACTTTAGAGATCAACTGAGCCTACACTTTGAACTGAGATCCAGAATAGCAGGGAACTTGTCAAGAAACCCAACAAAGAATCAAAGCCCCGGGTGGGGGGAATAAGGGGTGCCATTAATCCAGTTCCTCATCCCCTATTTTTCCTGCTCTAGGGCTGAACTACTGGAATTTGCTTTTTCCCAAGCTATCCTTATTGTCTCAGCAGCAAATCTACATGGTCTTCTTTTCCTGTGGAGGTCTGCCATTGGTGTCTCATTACTCCATCCTCAGTGCTCTAATCTGTGGGCACTGGATGTCACAAAGTCTTTTTTTTCCTGTATTAACCAGATCACTGTTACATCCGTCTTATCTGTGGAAGTCAGTAATTTCAATTAAGCTGTGTTGTGTATTTACTTCTAGTTGTATAAGAGAAGACAGACTTTCCCTTTTATTCTTCCTGATGTCCAGCAGCAGTACTACAACAAGCATGAAAAATAGGGCTGAAATAAATGTATGACAGAGATTCAAAAGCTCTCTCTTGTTGTTAGAAAACACAAGGGTATGGTCATCTACACCTAAACCCACTCCAAACAGGGAATTTTGACAGGCTGCACACGTAACCTGTTCAGATTCAGCCTCTGCAATCTCTCCCACGATCTGCTCTAGCATTTACCTTATACCTATCAAGACCATGTTTTCTTTCCCTCCTCTGTCGTGCTCAAACTGCATCTGCTTTGCTATTCTTTAAGCCTACTACTTCTCCCACCCAGGAGCAGGATTTTTACAAACATGCATCCTGCTATCAGATCTCTGTGAGAAGCTGAGGATACCCCATCCCTAGAAGTGTCCAAGACCAGGCTGGATGGGACTTTGAGTAACCTGGTCTAGTGGAAGGTGTCCTGCCCATGACAGGAGGGTTGGAACTACATGGTCTCTGGGGTCCTTCCAAACCTAAACCATTCTGTGTTTCTATAATTCCCTCCCTCCACTGTTGGCTTGGCCCTGGGCCTGTCCCTTTAGAGAAAGGGCAAAGGGCAGGCAATACACTCTCTGAGCAGCTGAAGCCAACCCCACCAAAAGAAGATATTGGAGAAGTAAGGATTAGCAAGGTAAAACTTATGAGAAGTGGATAAATTTATAGTGACACTCCTTTAACATTCATTTTTCTGAGGTTTGACATAAGCCAGTCAGTGATTGCCTGCTATCACGTTATCTGGGACAACTGCCTTGCTGCAAGGAAATCATTTAGCCAGGCGTGGAAGAAGAGAGGATTAGGCAGGAGAAGACTTGGTGTGTGATGAATGGGATTTACAGACAAATCTGCAGTCTGCACTGTCACTGCCTCCATCCATGGGAAGGGGACACATATGGAGCTGAGCTGATCTCTGTGGCACTTTTTCCTGGTGTTGATTCCAGTCAAAAGGTGAAGGACATCACCAGGCTTTCAACAAAACTTTGTGAAGGTGCTCTGTTGTGGGGTACATTGCTTTATCCTGACCTGGGGAAGTGCAGAGGCTTGTCCCTTCTTCCATGCCTTCTCTCTGGGAGCACACCAGCAGGGCTGTCCACAGCTAACTTGGTGCAGTAATTCCATCTCTGCATGGAATTGAACCAGGCCTCACTCTCTCTGGAATTAAAGCAGGAATTCCATGATTGCTTTCCAGCACATGTAGAGATACTATTTTTTTACTTTTGTGCCATCAAATAAGGGCATACACCAAAAAATCAGTATCCTGTAGCATTTTCACCAGTGAATAGCACTTCATTTACTGAGTGATCTTAGTTCAATCCCAAGGGGACACCTGTTGAATTTGATTCCCCTCTTCTCTTACTGGAAAAGCTGCAGCCCTGCACTGCAAGCTCAGAGGTCTGTTCTGGGCCCACGAGAAAAAAACCAAACTATTGACAAATGACCTTTCCACTGCAGCAGATGAAATCATTACCCTAAAAATCAATTCCTTCAGCTACATTTTTCAGGCTTTCCTGGGAAACTTTGGAGGATTCAAAGCCTTTGTGGCTTGAGTCCTTTCTTCCAAAAACTGTACATGTCCTTTTTAATCCCACCTCCACCCAGAGGCAAGAAGAGCCAAAACACCAGTAAAGGTTCTGAGGATGAAAATTCTCAGTCAGGAGAGTAAGACTTTTCAAGAAACAGTTTTCTGCTCAAATTTTAACCCCAGGACTGAAGTGACCTCCAAAATTATCCAGCACGTTGTTTACCTAGTGCAGGCTCTGACACATTATAGATTTGCTCATGCTTAATTGAAGTAGGAGAAGCCCTGAGTAACTTGGGTCTGACAGGCACCATGACATTTTCTTTCTACGAGGGGAAACCTCAAAGATGCTCATGTCTGATAAGGTCTGACTGTTTCCATGGTTCGCATTTACAAAAGGAATAGGTTAAAATATCTACAGCTACTTGAGAAGAAAAGAGCCTTTTTACTGTGTAGAGTGGAAACCCTAGCTTCGAAATGAAGGCAGCTAAAATCACTAGTTGCTTTTCAAAATGCTGGCCAAACAGCTGCTGTTTGACGTTTGTGTGTGCAAAGTTACTGTACAAAAAAAGGAAAGAGGAGAGACGTGTTTGGAAGCACAGTGGTAGCTGCATGCAGGAGAAAACACATGGCTCTTTCCAGCCTGGATTGTGTCATTTAGTGGTTGCCTGGATTGTGGAGCTGAAGGCATCATATCTGATGTGCTCACAGGCTGTTGAAATAAACCACTCAGGGTAAAGCAGGCCAGTGGTGTTAGGGCTGCCAGTGGGATCACTCTGGCTGCACTGGTGGGCTGCACCAGCTTTGGGTCATCTCACACACCTCCCATCGGTGCAGGAAATCTCCAGAGAGGATGCCGCATAATATGGAGTCCTTTTTTGATCCTGGATCGAAGCCAGGACTTCTCCAGCCCTTACAGTGGGTCTGCTCAGCATCATCATGTCTGCAGGACCGAGCTCACTCGTGGTGGCAGTGATGCTCCAGACTTAGGGAGGGCCATAAGAAAGCAGCAGCCGAAGCAGGGAGGAGAAGGATGCCAGCAGCGTTAATGTAACGTCCAGGGAATCCTTACGCACGGAGATGGCATGGTTAGATGAGTTTGGGGTGGGACTGCAGGTTAAGTGCATGCCTCTGAGCTAATGAAAGCACAGCCTGATGTCAAGAGGACCACACTGCAGTGTCAGCAATCAGCTCATTTCTGCTGGCCGACATAATGGGAATGGTGGGGCAGCAGTGCCAGTGTGCAAGAAACACTCTGGGGAATGGTGGCAGATGACTTCAGGAGGCCCTTAATAATGCTAAGGCATTAAAGCAGGAAAGAGGTGTGGATTAAGCTATGAAAGCTGACCCTATGGATCAAGTCCCTCCTCTGTCATAGCAGAAAGCCCCACCAAGATCACCAAGATGTTCAGCGACACTGCAACAAGATTGAGAGGTGCTTAATTGGAACGAAAGATGTGGAAAATAAATAAAAGATGAAACACTTCAAGTGAATGCACAGCAAAGCCCAGCAAGCATAGTCTCAAAAACTACACATCAGAGGGAAAACAGACACTGCTGAGTTAGCAGTGGGAGAAAAGCAGGGATGAAAGAGTGCTGGGTGTTCCAGCCACTCCATCAGTACCTGGAGTCAGGCTTCTCCTGCTGCTTGCTCCTGGGAGAGTGGGTCTATCCTCTAGAAACAGGAGGCTTGTGGCAGGGTGAGGATGTCCAGCTCTCCCTTCAAAGTTATCCCCTACTGCCAGCTAGAAGCCAGACATCACAAACTCCTCAGCTTAAAGCCTTCATCAACATTTTCATAGATACTGGTTTTTACTGTAAGAGACATCACTTCTTGTTAATTTGAGTGCTGGAATGGAACTGGCAGGCAGAATACCTTGGCTCCAAACAAACCCTGAGGGGGAAAGGGAAATATATTCCTAAGAGCAACAATTGGAAAGAATCTAATTCAATAATAGATTTTGTTTGGTATCACTCTGGCACCAGCAGTCATCTTCCTGTTATTTTTAGGTTCTGATGACGCCAACAGGTTTTGGGTTGTTTTTTTTCTTTGTGAGGTTTTATTTCTGCTATTATGCAAAAAAATCCCAAGGATAAAATTTCCATAGTTTAATCACATTGAATGAAATTGCAATTATTTCTAGAATTTAAGATTTTATATCTCTAGATCCTCATCAAAATATGCAGAATTTTACTGTAAACTAGAGAGGAGGATAAGGACTTCTTGGTTGGCATTTGGGGAAGGAGAAAGAGATGAGATGAGGACACAAAACAAACACATATTTACACCTAGCAAGAGACTAACAGGGTTTTAGATGAAGCATGTTACACAAGCCAAGAGGTAAAATTTGTGTTTAGAAATACAAAACAAACATGAAAATAATTTTGTTTCATGTGACAGCTTCTTTCTTTGTGTTTTTCTTTCCAAGGGATTAGTCATGGAAATATTTATTTGGTATATTAACTGCAGTAGCTATACAAACCAGGCACTAAGTATTATAAATTCCTAGCCCAGTATTGTTTGTGCTTTCTACTAAAGTCGTGAGATTCTTGATCTGTAAAAAAAGTCTGTTTTGAAGAGCTTTTCCCCACGATTGCCTTTGCTTTGTGCATCACTGAAGACTTTTTTTGTGTGTGCAATAAATGGCTTGGTAGTGGGGTGGGAATTGCAAATCCGGACTAAGTCAGGAGGGGCTCCCAGGAGAGTGAGGGCGAGAGGAAGCATAGAAGCATCAGCTGTGTGGCCATGAGCCCAGGGTGCTGAACCCCAAACTCCTTACCTGTATCCACTCTGAATTCAGGAGCTGTCACAGACAGACACAGTCAGTTGATCCCGGTGGGACCGTGTGGTTCCTGAACTGTGTTACCTGACGCTCACCGAGGGGCAAAGGGATGGTCACCAAGCAGACCCTCAGGACCACGGTGCAGCTGACATCCCTCCATCCCCTTTCCAGCTCTAGATTTCATCTTCTTCGGAGGAAAAAACCTCACATTTCATTGTGTGGAGGAGAAAGCAGGGAGGGGTTTCACCGAACGTATCTATCTCTTCCCAGGACTGCTTGGCAGAAGGAAAAGCAAGAGGGAAGCAAAGTTCACCAGATCTTGGGAGCTGCATGGCCAATGGTGACAAATTCCTGACCAAGAAAAGACACTTGTTCCCGGGCTGGCCAAAATGAGAGTTAACCAAACCCTTACAAACGAGGGAATTTGTCCTTAGGGACAGCAGGATCCGTATCCTTTCACAGCACTTACTGCCAGGCTTGAGGCATTTTCTGTTCTTCCTTGAGCACTTGGGATAAAGAGACATTGGTTATAAAACCACTTGGCTATGAGGAATAAGATACAAACTATAAATCCCTGGTTTCAGTGTTTGGGTGTTTTTTTTTTTCATTTCAGATGTCACTTCTGGGTTCTGAGTTATACAAGATCCCGTATTTTTCAAGGTTTAATAGCTGGTGAATTCTTTCTGGTTTGTTGGTAGATGCTTTTGGTTTTGCTTTTGTTTTCTTTTAATTATTATTTTATTTTTACAATTACAAAAGGTATTTGCAAAACATTTGTTTTTTTCCCAGATAGCTTCTGGCTGCTTTCAAGCTGAATTTTGGCAGTCAGCACACATTTCTTATTCAACAACAGACACAGATTCTGCACTTTAAAACTTGTGGTGGGTACAGACCCAAGAGATATTTTTTTTTCCTTTTCTTTTTAATCTGCATTAAAATCACACATGACTTTTTTTTTGTTTTGGTTTTTAAAGCAAAGGCTACAAGAGAAAACAACAGCCCATTAGCCACATACTGCCCAAGTGGCTCTTCTAGAAAGGGGTTTTATCAGTAATAAAGTCGAGGAAGCTGATGGATTCTACAGTGGGATGATTTAATATTGGGGAACCAGATTGCCTTGGATGCAAAACAGAAGTGAGGATGTGTGTTTTTCTGCATCTCTTCAGCACTTGTCCCAAGCCTGCCCACATCAGCCCTGCCTGGTGCTTTTGCTGTTGGGGTTTGATGGTGGTGAAGGATTTGGGAGAGGGACGTTCATTAGCATTGCTGGAGGGGAATCCCTTGGCTTATCGTGCTCCCTCTGGCCTTTTGCATCCATCGCCTATTTCCCTGGAGGCAGTTGCATCAGAGAAGAGGGAAATGCACACATTTAATTTTAACTTTGAAGTGGGGGAAATGGTGGCGGTTGTTTTTGGTTTTTTTGCTCCTTCTCATTCTCCCCCTCCCTTCTCGCCCTAAATATCTTCGTAGATTTTTTAAAACCTGGTTGGTTTGAATATGCACAGGCTTCTTAGTGTTTGCTCGGACCCGGTGCCTTTGGGTAGTTTTTTGAAAAACATGAGAAATTAACATTTGAAAAGGTATTCCCACACACTCTTTGAGCAGGAAATGTGGCTTCCTTCTCCACCCACCGTATCACTAAGCAGCTTGGAGATAAATAATGGAGATTTTCATGGCCATTGTGGTTAAAACCCATCACCCTCGCTGGGATAATCTCTCAAGCCTGTCTTTGCTGAGCAGGGAGATTGGACAGGGAGCTGCACCCTGATATCCACGTGTTGTCTCAGCCATTGCAGGCGGTCGCCCACAGATTCTCTGCTTAAAAGAGGGTGAAAGGAAGATCATAGAATGGTTCAGGTTGGAAGGCATCTTGAAGATCATCTAGTTTCCCCCCTCTTCCCCCATCATGGGCAGGTACACCTCCAACTTCACCAGGTTGCTCAGCCCCCCACTAAATCTGGCCTTGAAGGCAACCTGTGCCAGTGCCTCACCACTATCACGGTAAAGAATTTTTTCCAAATATCTAATCTGAACCTACTGTCTTTCAGTTTTGAAGCCATTCCCCCTTATCCTGTCACTACATGCTCTTGTAAATAGTCTTGCCACACTTCTCCTGTAGGGCTTCCTTCAGGTACTGGAAGGCCATAATTAGGTCACTCTGAAGCCTTCTCTTTTCCAGGCTGAACAATCCCAATTCCCTCAGCCTTTATGGAATAAGATGGATTAAGTCGAGAAAGTCACATGCAGAAACACTCACCTTTAAACCAGCGTTGGCACTGCCAGGTCTCTGTTGCTGGAGAGCACAACAGCTGTTGGCACTCAGTGAGGCTGGAGAAGATGCTCTGGCTCCTCGTTACCTGTCCCTGGGTCCAGACACACAACCAAGTTACTGGCAGCTTAAAGCAGCCTCCTGGCATCTGTATGGGTAGGTCAAGCCTGTCCTGAGCAAAGCACCTTCTTTAAATCATTGTCCCTTAGGGTATTATCACATGACCATGCCAGGCTTGGCTCTAGGATCAGAGGTATTGTCCTTCCTCAGACTGTATGTCTGGTGCTGACAGACCACCTTGCTTTGGGGTAGTTCAGGGAAGGGACCAAAGGTCTCACAGGAGGGACACATCTTGAGATGCAAAGTTCAGAAAAGAGTCATGAGAGGGCATTATGAGTAACGAGCTAGCAAATGTTTTAGGTGGCCTACTGCACCAAACATGCAACCAAAATTTAGGTGGACGGAGCTGTAACCAGGAAACTGTGAGCAACACTTTCACCAAAAAAAAAAACCAAAACAAACAAAAAAAGGGAAAAATCAGACCCAATTTGCCATGCAGGCCTCAGTGTTTTCTTGCCCATTTTTACATGTGCACCAATCTGCCAAGCCAGATGTACAAATGAGCTGTGTGGGCAAACAGGCACTTGTATGAGCAAACATTGCCTTGACGTGCTCGCTCTTGTGGGCACGGAATCAGGCAGTGCACATGGGAGGGAGGAGAAGTGGGGCTGGAGGAAGGCTGACCCCCTCCTTGGGCATGAAACCCCTTCCTCTGCTCCCTGACACCAACAGGCCATGATAACCAAGTTCAACAAGGCTCAGAAAGGTTGGCACTGCTGCAGGACCTCCCTCCAACCAGTTTCCCCAGCAGGCTGAACCTTCCCACCTTTCTGACATAGCCATGCCATTTGATAGGCTCCCGTGCCTGCCATGTAAACTGTGCTTGTCTGGATCACATCCAAGGTGATGTGGCCAGCTTGACTGTGAAATGAATCACATCAAGATGATGTGATCTCATCTGATCTCATGTGTGAATTCCTGTCTTCTCCAGGCTAAGAGAGGACACCCAAGGAAGCAAGAAAGTGCTCTACCGCCCTAATATGATGACCAGCACTGTTTATCTTCTGCTATCTATGAATAACCTTGTCTAAGCCATTAAAAATAGAAGTAATGCATTTGCCACACTTTCACAAGCTATTCAGGAGCATTACAACAAACGAGCAGGTAATTAACCAGCGTCTCAGCCCTGATAATCGTGTATTGTAATTCCGTCAGAACAACAAAGACTCTGTAATACTGACTCCTTTCAGAAGGAAGCACAATTAACGTTATAGTCTGAATCCTCGTTCTTAAAGCAAATATAATTCTTACAGAGAAGGGAGAGTTTTCCATGCTTGGGGCCCATGGACCGCCCAGAGCTGACAATCCCCAAACATCAGATCTGACAGCCTTGGGGCTGTGCCTCTCGGCAGAGCAGGTCAGGGGATGGGTGAGATGGATTTCACCTGGAGCAAACCTCAGCTGCAGGCTACATGGCTACATGGCTGGACACAAAGAATGACTTATAGAAAAGCAGGGGTGGGACAGGGACCTCTCAAAGCACATCCTTTCATCCTCCATAGGCTACGGAGCCCCTGTGTTCTTGATGGCGGGCTTGGCAGTGTTGGGTTAAGTTGGACTCAGTTCCATGGGCGGCAGAATCAGCTTTCAATGAGGACAGGACACCAGCTTCAGGTCAGGGTGGAAGACCTTCATTCGAGACCCAGAGAACCAGGTGCCACCACGGAATCATCTTTGTGTCAGAGGCCCATTTTTTCTGCCTCAGGGCCCAGTTCACTCCGACTGAGTAGAAAACAGAAAGACCTTAGATCATCCTAAAAAACACCCAGGACCTGAGTATTAGTCTGCTGCAGGTTGCTTTGGATTTGGTAGCCCCCTCAGCCAGCACAGCCCCTGGAAAGGCACAGAGTGGCTGAATATCAAGGGCAACTCTCAGCAGAAGGAGCTGACAAATGCAGCTCCCTCCTGCAGCTCTGAGCACGCTTTGGTGCACTGCTCCGTCTGATGCAGAGGATGCCAATCTGGCACCGAAGTCCTCCTTTAAAATATTCCTCGCTCAGCTCTTAAAACATCCCCCTCCCTCCCCAAAATAAACAAACAAGTTAGAAAGCTCACGAGCAGGAAGCTCAGTGAGATGACGGAGCTCCAGCGTCCCACGAAGGCGGGGGCTTGTGCATCCTTCTGTCTCCTGGTGGTTTCCGTCCCCTTTGCGTCACAGCCCACAGCTCCTGCTCCCCCCGCTCCACAGTGAACGTGGAGGTGGCTCACATGGACCCCGGTGCAATGGCACAGGGGGTGCTGTCAGGACACCGAGACAGGACTGGCACTGGGTGACCTTCAAAAGAGGCAGGGTGCTGTAGGGCTGGCGATTCACTGGGGAGGCATGAAATCTTTGTTATTAACTCTGTATCAGAATGATTTCCCCCCATTTAGCACCACAGTGCTCCCCTCCATACAATTGGGACAGGAATCATGATTTGGGTTGGAAAGGACTTTAAAAGACCACTTAGTTCCAACCCCACTGGAAGAAGGGCTGTGTAAGCCAGGCATCAAGTCCTAACCAAAATCAAGAGAGCCAAGAAGGGATCTGGATGATCTCAGCCTCCATCTCCCACCAACAAGGGCACGGCCAAGGGAGGCTAAGGCTGCTTCCATCTGTGCCAAGGGCTGAGGCAGCTGAATCATCTCTCTGTACCTAAACCTCATCTGCCCTTTATAGGTCTCTGCCTCCATCTTCCTCGACAGCAACAAAGCAAAGTGAAAAACAGAAGGTTTATTACAAACAGTACCTGTTTCCATAGAGATTTGCTTAGAAAATGACACAAGACAAAGATGGAAGTTAGTGAGGAAAATGCAAGGGCTTGTCCTCGTGCATCAAAGAGATGCCTCACCCGTCTGCAGCACTCAGCAGCCTCCACTTTCCTGGAGGGGGGTGAGTGCGGGTGCGTGACAAGACCCTCAGCCCATCCACAGGACACAGGAGCTGCTGTCCTCTGCCACAGCAGATCTTCTGTCAGGTTCTAGCACCCCTGTGGGGATATTTCCAGCCAATCCCATCCAGAGCTCAGCAGTAACTGAGAGGAGCCTGGCTGTAAAATGGAAAGGGGATCAAAGGAAGAAACAACATCTTAAGGGAGAGGATGAAAGTATGAGATGGAAAGCTAAGAGGGGTGCAGGCAGTCCAGGACCTGCTTGGCTGACAGACTCAACGCCCACCCCACCACTGCAGCATCGCCCTGCAGCACAGCAGCTGCTGGGAGAAACATTCCTGCATCCTTCTTGGTGCTGAGCAGTGCTCAGCCTGGGGTTCACCAGCCACGTTTGCTGTTCCACGTGGGACAGGCCAGTGCAGCCCAGGTGTTAGTGGCTGCTTCTGCCCAGCTCTCCCTTTGCAGGGTGTCTGATGAGGTTCTTACCCATCTCTTCTGATGTGCTTGACACAAGCCAGGCCAAATTCACCTGTGGTACTACTCTGTTGACACCAACACCCCCAGAGCTGCCACTTTTGTTTAACGAGGGAGCAAACAGAAGTTTCTTTTGTTGCCTCAGAATCCACAGGATCCTTTGACCCCACAGAATACAGGATTTTCTTGTTCTGGCAAATTGTGATGCCTTGGGAGGAGATAAAAGCATGGATGCAATTAGATTCTCTCCTATTTGCCTTTAATCAGCTCTCTGAGGAAATGGGCTCTGTAGGAAATTGTTGCAAACACTTGATTATTTCCTCAGCTTTCCAGAGAAAGGAAAGAGTTTCAAGACAGGCAGGATGAGGGGAAAAAAAAGTGGGAAGAAGATGGAGCATCCACAGCTCCTTTGAACAACCTGTGCCAGTGTCTCACCACTCTCACAAGAAAGAATTTCTTCCTATTGTCTAATGTAACCCTGCCCTCTGTCAGTGTGAAGCCATTTTCTCTTGTCCTGTCACTCCATGCCCTTGTCAAAGTTCCCTCTCCAGCTCTATTGGGCCCCTTTAGGCACTGGGAGGTGGGCTAAGGTCTCCCCAGAGCCTTCTCTTCTCCAGGCTGAATGACCCCAACTCTATCAGCCTGTCTTCACAGGAGAGATGCTCCAGCCCTCTAAGCATCTTTGTGGCCCTCCAAAGACGGATTTTATTGCCACACACACTTGGCTGCACGGTTGCATGGTGTAGCTGCTTCCCAAGAGTCCTTTCCTGGAGAGAAGTGGCCGTTTTTACAGAACAGGGTTATATGAATAGCAAACAGATTCCTCAGCTAAAGAAACCCATGGATTCGCAAGAAGAAAACAACAGCACAGGAACACGGGCTTTGCTGCACAGTGAGAGACACCATTTGGGGGCAAACGAACCTTCTCCTCGAAGAATAGCAATGACTCAGCTCCACCAGCCGGGAAAAACAACCAACCAGAGGTGGGCATTTTCCCAGCATAGGGAAGCCTTGCTGGGGAGAGGGCAGGAGGCGGCCGCCGCTCGTATCCAGCCTCTGTGAGGCACACAAGGAAGAGAAGCCAAGTGTCCTGCTGCACCTTCCAGCAGGTGGGTCAGCCTCCAGCATCACGGCACCAACACTACCCTGGCCACCACGGAGCCCTCGATGTCACTTCGATCCCGCCGTTCCCGGCAGACAGAGCGGCAGTCGGGGTGAGCCCAACTGCTTCTGCTACCCTCGTGTTCACAGGCACACACCACCCACGGAAAGGGAGGACAGTGGTGTCTCAGCTTTCCCCAACAGGGCTGGGAAATTAAAATGCAAGCAAGATTATTTGGTATTGTCTTAGTTGGGCACATAGAGGAACAACCAGGCTTTTACATTCCTGCAGAGCAAGAGATGCTCTCCACTGGCAGGGCCTTCCAGCTGCCTCTGCATAGCTTCTACTTAAAAAGGGAAAAAAATCATTCACCCTTGGCTCCGTCTGCAGGATCAGTGCCCGAGCAGGCACACAGCAACAGATACCTGCAGAGTGATAGAGCATTGCTGCAGAACGGCGAGGACAAGCTGTGCTGCACATCCCCACAGGTTTATGATGCCCACATGAGACAGTGGTGGCATCAGAGGAAGCAGAGCAGAAACTCAGGCCACTTGGTCCTCCAGAAAGTAGCTGGTATTCCCAGGGGATGACAGCCCGGAGTTTGGGTCATCTATCCGTGACAGTCCTAGCACTCAGCAGACACATGGGGACAGCTGGAAGCCCAGTAGAGCAAAGGGAAGAAGGAGCAGATCTCATTTAAAAAACACGGACATTGTGTTCACTTGAACGGTTCAGATGAAGTGCCTAAAGCCCAGTAGGGCACACAGCTGGATGAGCAGGCTGTCAGCAGAGGCTGTGACTCAGCCTGGAGAGCTCCTCTTCCTGACTCAGCTCTGAAAGATCCATTGGGGTTCCTGTGGGAGAGGCTCTTATGAGACACTCATATTTGTGGCTGCTGCTGGAGAGCTTCGAAAATGCCAGAATCCCTTTGTACAGGGAATCCTTGCTCTGCTGCTCCATGAAGCCCCCTCTGCGTGAGCTTATACAGCCACTGGAACCCTGTGGAGCACCTCGAGTCACCTTTTTCAGCCTCAGAGATGTTGGCACGCAGCCTCTTTTACTGACAAACTTTCATGTGACTGGGCTTTTCTGACTGGGCCACACTTGCACGCACCTCCCGACACACAGACTGTGACACCCCAGATTTGACCAAATCACAGAGCACAGGCTGATTGCTGGGTGCACTTAGGTTATCTGTGGAGTGATTTTTAGATTCAATCAACATCTCTGCGGCCATGCTCGCCCCAGGAAGCATCGCCACAGCCAACATGAGGCACTGGCAGCCAAGCAGGCATGCAAACAGCCAGTCTGCAGGGAGCCAGCCCCATGCCAGGCAAGCTCGATCTGCAATGGGCAGGCAAGGCAGGCAACCACTGCCTGCACAGCGAGCAAGCTGCCTGCAAGCATCTGCTCTCACTAAAGGCACACTCGTGTGAGACCTCATGTCACTGGGTAACTCATGCTTGGAGCCAGAGCCGGGCTGCTCAGGACTTGATAATCACCTCTACTAAATCCTTCTTCCATCGATGAAGCTGTTTGTGCCTCCATAAAATAGGATTTGCTTCTTCCACCCTGAGCTGACACGTTTCAGGGAGCAAAGGCTGTCTCCTCCTGTGCGTCCAGATGGCATCGCCCCCAGGAGCCCCATCCCAACTGAGAGGCAGGCTGTTCCTGCAGCACACAGCACCAGCCAGCCCAGAGCTTCTTGACAAGCACCGAGAGCGCTTTTGGTGCAAAAGTGACAGCACCTTGCAGACATCTCGTGTTCCATCCCTGGGAGTGTTCAGCGCCAGGTCGGACAGGGCTCTGACCAACCTGTTCTAGTGGAAGGTGTCTCTGCACATGGAAGGGTGGTTGGAACAAGATAATCTTTAAGGTGCCTTTCCAACCTAAACCATTCTGCGATCCTGTGATCCGTCACCGTGACCACATCAGCATCACAGCTCTATGAATGAGCATGAAGAAGCAGCTGCTAGGTTGTAGCTCCCTCCTTTTATTTCCTCTAGGAGCCATTTATCCTCATGCTCCTGAGGACTCTGTTTCTTAGAGCAGATCTACATGGGTCACTGCCAGCCCTGCTGAGCTCTCCCCTCCTTCTTACACCCATCACCCATTTGGTTGCACAGTGACATTTAATCCTGTGTTGCAGCCAATTCAACCAGGCACTGAAGTAGTCAAGCCAAGCTGAGGTTCAGCTTTATAGACCAAAACCCACTAAAAAAATCCCCCCAGCTGGTCCATCCCCTCATTCCCATTGCCACCACATGCAACCATCACTGCTGGGATGACACCAGGAGAACTATTAAGTGTGACAGCTGCCCAGATTGCCCCAGTAAAAAAGCAATATAGAAACTCATGGCCATTTATTGCATCCACTGCTGAGTACACTACAGGACCCAGAGTTCTGCCAGAGCCCTGGAAATGCACATTAAAACATGGCTATCCAAGGGAGAGTTTGCTATTCCCATGCACTAAACAGAGATGAATTTCACAGAGCCACATTTCACATCTGTCCCCACATGCGGCAGCGTCAGGCACAGAGCACAGGAATAGACATGAGATAAAATTCCAGCCACATCTCAAAATAAATCTGACTGCAGTTTTACCACTCGCCTCTCAGCTGTCCCCTTGGTCCTGCCATCATCTGTCTCACTTCTCTGACTGCCAGGACCGAGGTGGGGTGATGGACACTGCCAGGGTGCAACCAGGCTCAGAGTAAATCCTCTCTTTGGAGGTGCAGGAGAAAATGGCGAGGATGGATCAGGGGTAGCTGAGCAGGAAGAGGATGCCAAGGAGGGTCCTCATTTGATGTATGTTTTGGCAGTGACCCACAGCACTGACACCAAGATTCCTGATGGCTTGGCCATCAGCACTGCTACATGACCTCTTGGCTTTACGGCATCAGGACGAGGCTCTGTGTTGCAGCACCAGGCCCATCCAGTCCAGGTACCTCATGGGAGTATCGCTGCCATCCTCTGTGCCTGCCTCCATGTGTCCAGGGTGCCATCACCCCGTGGCTTGGCTTTCTCTCCTGCAGGACCCAGCTTGCAGGTGATGGGTCTTGCTCCTGCATTGCTGCTGTGCACACAGGAGCCCTGCCTTTGCATTGGGCTTCTGGAAATTCTTATGATCTACAGAGAAACAGGAATTTATGGATGAATACAAACACTAAATAAGCTCCCTCTGCCTAAGCCCCTGCTTTATATTCAAGCTCTCATGACAGGCATTTGTCAGGAACAGAGGATACAGCGTTATCCATCTGCAGCATGTCTCCGTATGGCAGCACTGGCAAAATCAACTTGTTCTACTCAGAGCTGTGAAATTCAGCCTGGGAGGTCTGTCTAGCCCTCCTGACCTCCAGTTTCCCAGCTAAAATCAGTTTTTGTTGCTGGAAGAAGAGCCAGACACTCTCCCTGCACTGCTGGAGCCTCTCCCCTACCCCAGCCTGTGGGACTGCATCCTCCCGGCTCCCCTGTTCCTGCAGCACTGTGCAGGAGCGGCAGAGCCATCCCTCCTTCACTGTGAGCCAAAGGAAGGGGCAGAATATGGAAAAAAACCCCTATTTCTTGGCCTGATTTCTGCCAGGAGATGATTGTTGAACACACTTACCCACTTCCTTCCCAGGCTGAAATCTGACCTGTTCTAATGCCCTGTAATAACATCTCTGAGTTAATTCACTGGAGCTGTAGTCATTTGTGTGACAAAATAGGGCTTAAACTATTTCCCTTGGTGCAGAGGCTGATCTGCGGGGCAGGTGAGAGCCTTGAGGCAATGAGGGCAGCAGCTCAGCCCCACCAAGCACTGAGCTGACTGGAAGCTTCCTGATCCCCCACCAAGCAGAGGAAAAAAGGGTTTCTGCAAGAGGAAACTGCAAGAAACACGATTAAAACATTGAGGGAGCAAACACCAGCTGCTGCCAAAACCAGAGGAGTAATGCCCAACACACTAGGAACTGTTATTCTCAGCCCTGTGGTCTCAAGCCTCAATTTCCCCGCCTGTGAGTTGGATTCGGGGATGGTGAAAGCCTATCCTGCCAAAGGACAGACACATCTCTGCAGTAGGCAGCTGCAACTCTTCCAGGAAAAGGGCAGGGAGAGTCCCTCAGCCTCATCACTGCTATTTCAGAGGCAGATTGTAGGCCACACCTGAGTGCTGCAGCATCCCCACCCAGCTCAGGTGGGTACAGGCATCCAAGCTTAGAGCTGGCACCAAGCCCTCAGCTGAGCATTTTGCAGGAAGCTTAGTGCCAGCAGCTCTATCTCAAAAGCATCAGGATCTAGGAACAGCTAATCCCAGCAGGGGCTACAGATTTTATCCACAAAATCTCCTTCTTCCACAGTTTCCTGAAAGCCTATTTGGTTTGGCTAAACATTTCGAAGGGGTCTGTCCAGCACAGGGTGGGTGGTGGAGACAGGGATTCTAAGGGCAGCAGCAGCTTTATACCAGAGGTGACAAGGCAAAAGGCCTTTTCCCTGAGAGCTGCGGGGCTCTCCAGCACCCAGGGAGGCTTTCCTGGAGGAATGCTCCTGGGCAAAATGCGGAGGAATGCCAGCCTTGCTCAGAAACATCCCCTTGGTTGTGTTTAAACACCCACCAGCCTCTCACAGACAGCGGGAAGAAACCGATTGTGTCAAGCGTCAAATCACTGTCGTTAGCACAGGCTGAAAACCCGCTTGAGGAGTTAATACAGGGAAAAAAACAGGCTAAGACAAGGAGAGAGTGGTAGCACATGTGACTGATAATCCCATCTGCCTGTTTCTCTGTCAGCAGTAGGTCTTCATCCCCGCTGGCACTGCTGAGATGTTGCGGGCGTAGAAGAGCAGGGTGGGAAGACGTCCCTGTTCCCAAACCAACACTGGGCAACGGAGGGATGTGCCAACATTATCACAAAAGTGTGCTCAAGAAGCAGAGCGGAGCGGGTGGGCTTTTTCTGCCCTACTTTGCACCCTTCCTCGCTCTCCTCCCCTGCTACCTGATCCACTGGAGCATCTTCCACCTCTAAGCTATCGCTGAGACCTGAGGATTGTTTGTCCTTGCAGTGGGGTGCTCCATCTACCATGGGACATGAATGGCTGGAGACAGCAAGCACGTGGGGACATGACAGCCAAGGCCCTGTTTCCAGAGTTGATGTGGATAGCCCAGGCTGTGACCTGAGACTGTGTCCTTGAGAGGATGCAAGGATTCGTGGCTTGTCCCATTGCCTTCCCCCATCGCTTCCCTTCTGCTCTCACTTCTGCTGCAGAACACAGCTGTAGCTATTCCTGCTGGGAGGTGTAAGACGAGCCTTTGCCAAGGGGCAGGGGAGGCTTTGCGAATTCACAGCTCCTTCGCACAGCTCTCGCTGGTTTCCTAATGCACTCCTGGCTGCTAAGAGGGTGAGACTTGCTGATACAGCACAATATCACATGCTCGAGAAAGAGGGGCTTAAGCTGGGACAGGTCCTTAAAAAATTATGGCTGTGTAAATGGAGTCCACCCTTTGATCAGTGAGAAAAAACTAAAAAAAAGTTTGATGGCACTTCCCCTTCCCCTTCCCCCCCCCCCCCCCCCCCTTTTTTTCTCAGCTGTANCCCCCCATTTTAAATCAGCAATGAAATGGGGATATTTGCAGGCCCAGTCAATACTTCAGAGGCCAAAGGAATAGGCAGCCTGAGTTGTGGCTCTGGCTGATGGTTCTGCATGCTTCATCCCTTGCCCAGGGGGCCCAGAGACATGACACTGTTATCCAAATCCCACATATTTGCCCAGATACCATTGGATCAACATTTGCTGGGAAATACAACCCTGAGTTTATTTTCTTCTCTGCTCTTCCCCTTTTGGAAAGGGAAAAATCCCTCACATCATTCATGATGGCCATGATGTAGATCTGTGAGAATCAATCTGAAAATCACATCATGTATGGCAGATTGCTCCATAAATCGACTGACTGAGCCTTAGGTGAGTGTGTGTGGGAGGGAGAGAGAGTCTAGCTTAGGCCTGACTCTACAAAATAAGTAGTCATCCTTAACCCTTACTCTAGATCCCTCCCCAAGCATCACCCTACCTCTGCTGAAGTCTGCTGGAACAGCCTGCTGGGTGTGTCACATTCGTGCCAGGATCCCTATGGCATCTCCCTCGTGCACTGAAATACTGCAGAGACACCCAGCTCAGCCCTGGGTGATTTTGGCTGCAAGTTGCTGCTGCTGTGTTTCCACCCGCTTGCCCAGCTCTCCCAGTACCCAACTGCCCATTGCCAGGGACACTTGGAGAGCCCCATTTTGGGGAGAGGGTGATACCAGCTGGGGAAGGAGAGCAATTAACACTTTTGGCATCCATTGAGAAGCCAGAATTGTGTTGGTTTGTTTTTTTTTTTTTCTTTAATTATCTACACAGAGATAGCAAAGGCAAATGAACAGTAGGCTCTTTGCTGCTCAGTGGCATTTAACCAGCAGATGGGATTGTGGGTACTGAGACAAGACAAGACCACAGGAGTGGCACGGATGAGACCAGCCCTGGCTATCCTCTTGCTCCCTGCTGCCTGTTAGAGCTGAAGCTGACACAAAATAGCTTCCAAAAACCTCCTGGGAGACAGTATGTACCAGCTGGCTCTTCCATGCGCTGGTAGGGGCCAGTTTCCAGGGAAGTCCATGGTATCTCACTGCTTGACAGACCCCCTGCTTGCAGAGTCTGGCAAACACAGCCAGTGCAGATGTGCAGCACTACATCACTGAGCAAGGCAGGTCATTGTCAAGAGACATAAATAAATGAAAAGAATAAAAAAATAGAGGTGCTGAGCCAAGCCAGGCTGTTCCAGCCCTTCAGGGAGGACAACCCTTGTGAGTGCATCCCACTACCCTGGGGAGACACACTAGTTCTGGAAACAAGTAGAGGTTGTATGTGCTTGTTTGTGAGGGTGATGCTCATCCCTGGGGGGGATGCTCACCCATGGGGAGATGCTCATCCACTTGGGGAACTGCCGGAGCTGCCAGCCTGTGAGCCAGGAACTCCACGTGGCTCCCGGCATGAGTAAGCACCAGCCCCACTTCAGAACCCACACACATCCTTGGCACCGGGAAAACATGCTTGCAAGTGCTACTGGAGAAGTGAAAGGGAAGGAGGGGGCTGAGAGCCGCCCCAGTGTTTCCCCTCTGAGCCACCAGCTATGCCCTCAGCAGGAACAAATCTCTGTCTGCTTACCCTTGAACACATGGATTTTAAACACCTCACTGGGACTGAAAAAAGGAAGACAAAACATTTCATTCTTTCAAGTCTCTGTCCCCTCTTCTTGTCCTTTCCACTCCCAAGGGACTTGGGTTTGAGGCAAACACCTTCATATCCAAATTTGCCTTGTTTTGCTGGAGGAGTGGAGCACAGTTTGACCAAGGGGGCGTTTGAGTGCCCAAGAACCTGAACCAGGCTTCCCTTGCAAGCCCCCAGGGATGCGCAATTGTTGACATCTTGTCCATAAAATAAACAGAGAAGCCTTTAGGGAAGAGCCAGTGTCTTCAGAGCTACCAGTGTACCCAGTGCCATGGACCTTCATTTGGCTTTGCAGGAGAAAAGCATGGCAGAGACAGAAAAAAATCTAGTAAGATGAGGCCTCTTCTCAGGAAGGGTCTTTTTCCCAGAAGAAGAGACAGGTTATCGAGTCACAATCTGCAGCAGTCCCATAAAAAGAACTATTCACCTCCCCCATGTACCTGGATGTAAGACAAGCCATGCACAACACTCAGTGTGATGCTGGTACAGAGGGCAGGGACTGCTCCCATGTCCCAGGAGCCACCTGGGCAGTTCTGCCAGGACCTGAGGCTGGAAGGGTCCTGGAGCACCCAGAGCAAGAGGAGGGGAGCATACACAAGCCAGGGTTTTGGGCTGCTGGTGGTTTTGTGCCGGTGAGGAGGAGCAGCCCCAGCACCTCTGCCAGCCCCGCGCCAGCAGCATCTGTTTCTGGGGTACTTTTGTTCCCAATTTATCTCCTGTCTCCTGGAGCTATTATAAGCAGGTACAATCTGCATTGCCATTGTTATTCAGATGATGTACAGATAATTTTAACCTTTCTGTTCCATTTGTCAAGGGGCTTTTTTTAGCCTCTGTGCCTGCCAGGCAGAGTGCTGGCTCTCCAACAGCGGAGGCTCCCTATTTTGCACCACCAGTTTCCCTTTGCTAGGGTGAAGCTCTGCCTCTCTGGCGTTGTTCTGCTTATCTTCTTCATGGCCCCAGATATTTTAGGAGATTTGCAGAAATGTGGCAGAGGTGGTTAAGCACCCAACTAGCTACATCCATCACTCAGCCTGGTACCAGCCTCCCAGGCAGGGCTCCATGGAATGTCCATCGGAGACCTGCACACTCCATCCTGCTTTCAAAACGTTTGGAGCAGCTCATACTTCATTCAGTCACTCCAAAGAATGTTAATGCAGGACTTCTAGCCTGCACAGGAGAAGGTCCTCTCCTCAAACTGCTTCTAGCACCAGTGCAAAGCCCTCAGCAATGAAGGAAGCATCACAACACTGCAGAGCCTTCCCCACTGTAAGGGATGCAGATTACTTTTTTTTGGCTATAAAATGGGAATTTACTTCCCAGCCTGAAAAAATGCTGGGCTGTCACTGCATCCATCGCCTGAGGAAGTGCTTTCAAAGCTGGGCCATCTCCTGGAACTGTACACTTCCCACTGACAACATGCTTTTCATTACTTCATGAGCCTGCAAAGCAACCCTGTCAGCACTTGGGAATAAAGGAAAAGATGCACAAAGTGAAGAGCAAGATAAAACCAGTTCCTACAGATCATGACATTTGGGCTTAGTCCTCAGTGGCACCACACAGGCAGGGGCTGCAGCATGTGGGAAACACACAGGGCAAAGCTCAGCAAAAAGTGGTCCACACAAGGCAACTCCCTTCATCCTTTTCCGAGCTCTTCTTGGCACAGCACCCTCCCATCACTGTGAAAGACAAAGAGTCCTGTTGAAAAGCCATAAACCATCCTTGTCACCCGTGCTCAGCCTGGAGGCTGTCACAGGCTGCTGCCTCACCTCTGACTGCTGGAGAACTTTTTGTACTTTAAACAGTGCTGCAAAAAAGAAATGTAAGACATGACTTCAGCATCTTTGCTTGATAACTCACCCATGAGCTTGGAACCAGACAACAGCATCTGCATCTGTTTGACAACTCCTGGGAACAGGTGTGAAGGGGTGGCCAAACCGTTTGAATCTCACAAAGCCACAGATTTCAGCAGGGTTTCCAAGCCCTCAGTTTGCAGGCTGATGCTCCCTTGCATTTCTTCAGCAATACCATGTCACCATCTTAGCTTCCCCTCACCACTTTGCTGTAGTGTGAATGTTCACAGCTCCTTAGGCTCCTGGTCCTGGACCCTCTAGATCCCCACTGCCCTCAAGCTGGTGTGTCAGGATGCAGCCAAGCACAAGCCACAACTCCTCCAGGATATCAACCCTTCCCAAACATCCTCCATACCCCTCTCCTTCACTGCCTCTCTGCCCTGCCTGGGGACCATAGGGATGCCCATGCTGGGGAACACCCCATCCCACGTGATGGGACTGCCAGCACAGGCTGTGTGCCAGTGTGCCCTGCCCTGAGGACCTTTTGCAGGAGTCCATTATCTCACCCGGAGTCCCCATGGCCCCACCAGCATGGGAAGGTGCCAATGAGACGTGGTCTGTAGCGGTTCTTTACAACAAGGTTTTATTTTTATTTCCTTTTGACAAAAAACATTGAAGTTGTACATTGTTGTCAGTTGGTTCAGTTCCCCGTTTGGGTCCGAACGAGCATGTTATGTTACAACATCCCACCCCAGAGCCTGGGGGATGAAGGCAGAGCATCTCCCACCCACCTCCCACAGCCCAAGAAGCCACCAGCCCCACACCTGCAGGGCTCTGCCACCCAAGGCCTCGTGGCAGGACAGGAGGATGGTGCTGGGACAACTAGCCTGGAGGGGACAGCAGGGCTCTGTGCTGCCTCAGCTCCCCAGGCACCCATCACAGTCCCCTCAGGAGCTTTGCAGGGCTTTGAGTCCAGTCCCAGCACCAAACTGGGAACCAGTTGCATGCTACTGGTGAACTCCTGCCTGAGCAGTGTCATGTCCCATGCAGGCAGAGGTTGAAATACATCCTCCACTTCTCATCCTCTCTTCCATGGTCAAGCACAGCCAGCAGACACCAATGGCAAATACAGTGGCAAATCCTCTGTGTCCAGGAGGTGAAGGAAACGTCCAAAAAGCCACAGATGAGAGATTGTACAGCAGCAAAGCGAGTCCAGCACCTTGAAAAGCAAGGCACAGGCTGCAACAGTGCCTTGGGACTGGTTTTCCCTCTCCTTTGGCATAGTCCTTTCTGTGGTTCTCCTTAGGGCTCTTTTTGGTTTCAGAGACGTGCTTTGGATGTTCTGCCTTGTCCCCATGGGTCCCTGCCCGCCCTCCCAGCATAGAAGCAGGACTGCTGCTGTTTCAGGAGACACAGAAGGATGTTTTCGGGCCCTTTCAGAGTATCACACTGTTCTGTATCACACAGTTTTTGTGTATTAGTTAAACACAGGGCTGGCATGCCAAAAAGCTCAGGTTTGGACACTGCAGCTCAGTGCCACGTACGGGTACACCCCAGGGGCTGTGCCCCAGCCTGTACCACCACTGCAAGAGCATCACCACACACTGCTTGCCGGCCCCATTTCAGGGCTGAGTGAAAAAAATCCGCTCAAAGCTTGAAATCCGCATGAAACGTGCCCCCGCTTCGAGAGCATCACTCCCTCCCTCCCACCCGCCAGGCACAGACACAAAAAGCCGCCTCCTCCCCTCCCCGCGGGCTGTTACTCAGAGCCCGGCGTATTGTCAGACACCTTTCTGCATTTAGAAGGAGACGATACCAGCACCTATATTTAGAGCAGGTACGGACGGCATCGCCCCCCTCGGCCCCCAGTACCACTACGTCCCTGCTCCCAGACCCCACGCAATCCCACACTGCCCATCAGACCCGGCTCCCTCAAATTCCAGCAGAGAGAGCAGCGCTCCAGCAGCTTCAAGTTGAAGCCATGAACTGCTTACAGATGGCTGGAAAGGCACAGGTGATGCCCGTGTCCCCAGCCATCAGCAGGAACCTTCCCCCACAGCTGCAGGGCACAAGGCTTGTCCCCAAGCGCCCAGTCGTGGGATGTAGCATCTGAGCCGGAGAGATGGAGAGCTTCCTGGGGAATTTTTGGATTCCTTGACGGGTGGAAGTGTCTTGGGAAGTACGGGGTGAATAGGGACAGCAGAGGTGCCATCCACCAGCAGGGACCAATGGAGCCATGAGGAGCTTTCAGCCCCTTACAGAGAAATTTGAGTGCACTGAGGGCAGTTTAACCAGTAGAAGTAAGAATTTTAATCCATGCCTGAGCCCTGGAGTAGACAGGCTTCAGAAAAGGTGGGATTTGCTTCTCACAAAGCAAAGCTCCACCGGGGGAGCTCACAAAGCAATCAGGGTGGGGGCTGATCTGCACATGCAGGGACAGGGCACTTTGTGCCCATAGCATCTTTTGGTCACAAGAAGACACGAGTTATCCAGGACCAAAGCAAAGCCTGGCCAGAGCCACTGCTCTGTTGGAGAACAGCCCCAAGGACCCAGACCACAACAACCTGCGGCACAGTGAAACCATGGGCAGGAGGAAGGGCAGGACGAAGGCTGCACTGCCTCCCCCTGCCCATCCCCACATCCCATCTCCACAAACACGGCCACACCTGGTCCAAACAAACCAACCAGCCCCCAGAGAAAGCTCTTCTCTGAGGCTCCAAGGGCTCTGAAGGCACAGCACCCTCCAGCTCCCCAGGACCATGCTCAGGCTGATGACAGACACAACTCATAGCAGAAACACACCACTGATCACTGGGGTGAGCCACCCATCACCATGAGGCCACCAGCATCTCCTCGGGCAGGCAAGCACAAGATTGCATCCACAACTGAGGGCATGTACAGATCATTAAGAGCTGATAGCACATGATTATCAGCTTAATTAATGACCAGCACTGGAAGGTGACAAAAGTGGCCCTGTTCTGCATTTTCAGTCTTCACAGAAGGGGTGAGCCACCCCACTCATCCCCCAGACCATGGTCCTCTCTCAGTCCCATCAGCTCTTGGACACTCGCCTGCTCCTGCACCATGGCCATGGGGTTTGCAAACCCAGTCCCTCCATGGCAGCCCTTCTCGAAAGGAGGTGCCAGGCCCTAGGAGCAGGCAGAGGCTGTGGCTGCAGGGGAAACTGAGGCAGGGATGGTGCCAAAGCCAGGCTCCTCTGCCAGGAGCACAGATCTTAAAGTACCATCATGCACACTCAACATTGTCAGACCCCTGAAGACACAGATATCTTCTTTCCCTGGGAAAACACAGCTAAGAGGCCTCCGAGAGGTTTGCCATCACACCCTTGGCACCACTGGTGCCAAGAGAGCTGTACTCCCAGGGACAGCCCCGTCCTCATCCCTTGGGCATCCCGCCCCCACACGCACCACCAGCAGCTGAGCTGCCCAAGGGCCCTTCACCACAGCCATCTCTAATGGAGGAAATGCAATTCCCACCACTGGAAACTTCTGGGACAGGGAGCAGGGTGACATTCCCTATGCTCTGCTACAGCAACGGGTGGGCAGCAGTCCCCTAGGTAGGCTTGGTCCTGCCCCCATCAAAGAGGGTGCAGGCAGCAAAAGCCCCAAGGGGCTCCCCAGCATTGTCAGATGACTAAAACAAATCCATGTATGTGTATATCTTTATATATACAGCATATAAATATATATACACACACACCCTGTATATACACATACAGGCACACCTAGAGTTCTCTGTATATAAATAAATATATGTCAGTGGGAGACAGGATACATTCGGCAGCACTAAGCCCCCCCTGCCCCAGTACAAACCAGTTGGCTTCAGTTTTGCCCCCACTGGCAGACAGAGCTGCTCTGGTCTGTGTGGTGTATCCCAGCCTCTCCTCCCCTGCACCCTGCCATCCCACCTCACCCCTTTTCCAGGCAGGATGAAACCCTCAGGGAGGGTAATTCAAAGACACAGCAGCACAAGTCCAAGCAATAGAGCAAAGCGGGCCCCTGGACACCCCTTGCTGGGATTCTCCAACCTAAAGGAGCAGAAAACCATCAGGAGGAGCCTTCCTGGGAGTCCCGCTTGGGGCAGGGAACGGGGCTGTGGCTGGGGGGGCTCTCCCTT
>VXBA01004743.1:0-20136 GCA_013399895.1 Serilophus lunatus | reverse complement strand
GTGCTTAAACCACCACACATGTGTAAAGATTAAAAGAGAATAACATTTTATGAAGTGGTCAGACAGAAAAAAAAATCAACTGGCATTGTGTTATTCTGTGACACACAGAGATCCATCAGTGAGGATAACTTTAAAGACTTATACTTCAGGAACTGATCTGCATTACTCAAGCACAAAGCCTAATTGTGAGAGGCGCCTCATACAGCAAGATCTCCATAAATCTGTGTACCAACGGGCCTGGGCATGGTTCCAATGCATGACAGTTGGTGGAATTTCTAACAGTTCATCTGGAAATATGTATATACATATATACATGCAAATACAAATATACATGTGTTTGCTTAAAAATATATAAAACATTCATATGTATAACTTTTGCATCAGACATGACAGTTCTGCCGATGCTATATTCAAAGACTACTGAAACAAATATCAACTCCTCGTGTACATATGATTATTATAGCTGATCAATCAAGAAATAAAGATTGCTCTTGGATCTTAAATAAGGAAAGGGATATTACAGCCCTTCAAATAACAATCTCACATCAAGAAATTATTTTTTCTTTTTCCTCAGTACTGGTCTATATATTCATGTTTTCAATACAGAACATCAGATTCTGTACTCAGATGTGTAAAGAAATTTTTCTGCAAGTCAGAAAATTCTTTTAATTCTTTTTTTTTCCCCCTTCCTATTTAATGACATCTCTAAGGCTTCTCTTATATGCTGCTCATTATCTTAGTTAAAGCTTAACTATTTATAGATAAACAGCACACAGCTATAAATTTGATCTAGAGCATTTCAGTCAAATCTGTCTTAACCTTGAATCCCTCCAGCCCCATATGGGTCGTGGAAAGGGACTGCCATATTTTAACTCCAGCTATCAACTTAGTACCACCCAGCCACTTATACACTACTTCCCGGTGGAAAGGAGGAGAAAACTCATGGGTTAGATAAAGCCAGTTCTATAATGTAAATTAAAGTGTACAAACAATGCCAAACAAGAAATTAATTTACCACTTCCCACTGGCAGGCAGGTCTTCATCTATCTCCAAGAAAGCAGGGCTCTATCATGTGCAGTTGTGACCTGGGAAGGCAAATGCCCTCAGCTATGAGTATTCCCTCTTCTTCCAGCTTTGTGTAATGAGCATCTAATGTGGTATGGAATAACCCTATGGTCATTTAGGGTAAACATGTAACCCCAGTGTCGTCACCAGTTTGGCAGTACAAGCAGAAAAGGCCTTGACTCTGCGTAAGCACTGCTCACCAGTAATAAAAACGCACTTTGGCTGACAAACCCAGAAAATTCTTTCAGCAACATTTTCCCTTTCCCCAACAGGTTTTATACAGAGTTGATTTTATCTTTCTCATGCACTGAATTTCTTGTACACAATTTATAGACCATCTTCTGCAGTTCAGGTGTGATTTAGACACACACCGAGTAACATGGAATCGCTCACATGCATATGAATTAAGCATGTGCATAGGGGGCTTCGATTGCTTCAGTAGTCTGTTCAAATAGTCTTCAGATTGGCACAGGCTCAACCTGCCTTTTATCTTTAGATTGATTTTCACAGAGCTACCTGCTTCTGTTCCAGTGTGCACGGCTACAAGAGTATCATCTTCCCTCTTAAGGAAGGAGAGCCTACTGCAATCACAATAACAAATGTGGTTGGATGTCATTTATGGGATGAAAATAACAAAAGTATATTCAAAGAATTTTTGATTAATGTAATCCTCATCTGCATCAGTATATGGCAATTTTCATATAAAAGAAGGAGCCTGCTAAAATGAGTCAGAGTAATTACACAACTAAAAAATTCTTAGTGTGCTCTATTCTTTGTAGAGGGGGATTTAGAAGGAAATTTTCATTCATTTATTTTTGTTTGATTTGAGAAGCTGTTTGATGACTGCTTGATGGTACAAGGGCATCTGGGTGTAGCAGCCTTCAAACCTTACAGCATTGGCAGAGAAGTATACCAATTTCTCTATTGACATTGTGTTTGTTTTTTATGTTTGTAACTACTTTCTGAGAAATACATCAAGGATTCAAACTTAAGATCATCACTAGTGAAATCTCTTAATAATAAAGGAATACTCTGGATGAAACCTTCCAGTGATGACCCTGAATGAGACATTGAAGTGCTAATAGCATTTTTGTATTTCCAGAAGAGGAACTTCTGTTCTGCAGTAAACAAAGACTGCTGGCAGTGACTAGTCACAGTTATCATCTCACAATTGTGTCTGTTCATAACTGCCAGAAAAGTCTTTCAAAATTTAGAAGGATGGTTCAAACAGTATTCCTGAAATCAGCTTTATTATGAGGGGCTTTTTTCTAATCTTGAGCTAAAAGAAACCTAAGCAAAAATTCTATCAGACTAATTTTTTGTACATAACTTCTCAGTACAGAGGTGCCCACATGACAGTCCTCTCTTGGTGATAATTCTGTTGATAACTCCTAAAGCATGGGAAGATGTGACTGTGTAAAGTCCAGGTTAGTCTTTTCTCCTGAATCAAATTCTGCCACAACACTGTAGAGCAAATTCCACAGTGAATATTGAAGGACCTGTGATCTACCATCCATGCGTATCCCAACCTGCATAAACAAAATGTCCTCTGTACTACTGGGTTGCTACTTTTTATTCCACTACCCTCTACCATCAAAAAATATCTTTAGCTTAACAAAAGAATTCGTGTGTCAAGTGCAAGATGTATCATTACACTTACAAAAATCTATAAAAAGCCCTTGAAGAGTATACAGTATAAATTGTAGGATTTCATCTGTTTAAGAAACTAACATTTCATTGTTCTGAGGTCAAAAGCAACTGAAGATCACTTGTGGAGGAAAACATCTAAATAAGGACTTCCTGCCTCTCAGCTGCAAATCTATTCTTTAATATTCTTGTCAACTGCCTGTTAAAGGAAGATTGATGAAAGAAAATATGATTTCCATATAGCAAGGCTGGGCTTTAAACAGATAATTGTTTTATATTAATTTGGTGTGACTTTAAAGGCTGCAGAGACAATTTTTAGACACAGGACAAATTTTCTTATTAGATTAAAATAGCACTTAATTAAAGAATAGGGTTATGGGGGAAAAATAATTAATTTCAATAGTGCATGTTTAGATAGCACTTAGAACGTGTAAAGTTATTTTCATGTAGAATTTATTTAGCATATACAGTAGAACAGTGGAGTTTTCAAAGAGGATATATTTAAAATTGAATAAATTAAAATAGTTAAATGAAAAATAGGAAATCATGGTAAATTTCTCAAGGAAAAAACTAACAATCATGATTTTCTTAAGAAAACAATCACCTATTAGACCTAGAATAACTCTAAAGCAGAGTTTGTTGGGGTTTTTTAAATTTAGAAATGAGCAATGCAGTTTTGGAAAAAACAGAACATCTCCTCTATAAAAGACATGCAAATAGTATGTTTTCCCTTTTTTTTTTTTTTTTTTTTAATCTGCCTTTCTGCTTTTATTTGCTGGAGTGCTGAAATACACTCAAGAAAGTTATATATGTCAGATTTTTGTGTCTCAGCAAGTTCCTAGATGTTCTGTTTTGTCTAAAAAAACAGTACTTGCCACCTAGTGCAGAAGAATTTCAACAGCTAGAATGTTAATATTGAGGTGATGATATGGGGAAATATTGACTTACATTTCAATAACCACAATGGAATTTATAATGAGCTGGGATATATTCTGATGGCTAGCTTAGCCAAATATTTAAGCTACTTTTCATTTGATCAGTTTAATATGGCATAGATGAAAATATGAACATTAACACTGTTTCAAACGCCTGTTTTTCTCAAAAAAAAACCTGACAAAACAACAAAACCACAAGAAATTGGGGGAATATTACTAGTTTTGTCTGTAGCTTTTGAGGTATTCCTTAATTTCATTTGTGGTGCTAAAAAGTTAAGATTATTATAACACAACATTTTGGTTTTTTGCTGAACCACTATGATTGCATTCTCCTTTGTCTCCATTCTTCTAAGTACCTTGTAATCGATACTTAATCTGAAAACAGATATTCTCTTATGAAGTAGAGAAAATAAAAGAGGGAAAAAATTGGCATTCTTCAAAAGACTAGAAGTGTTATTAACTACTGTATCTAAATGAGCAAATTCTAATGAGGATACTTTTTGCTTTATACTAGTTCTCCTTGAAGCTCCAACTGGGTGCAATAACCTTCACTTCCACTCCAAATATGCCCACTGGTATAAGTCATAGGAGGTATTAAATATCTGCCATCTTCTGCTCAGTTCCAAACACACTTTAGTGTTTCAGGGATAGAGAGATAGCTAAACTATGGCTGACTGTTTTTTCACAAGTGTAGCAGAGGTGACAGGTTACAAGAAATCTTTCTCTTCTGGATCAGTTTGCTCAGGCTTCTTTAACTGGGTTCTAAAAACCTCTGAAAATAAAATATACAGAACTTAAAAGTACCAAGTAGGTATCTACTGACTAACATACAAAAGACAGCTAGGATTTAGCAATCTGTTAGGCTGATCCTTTCCTTACCTCCTCTGACACAACACCTGAAGAATCCTTGCTGCCTAGAGAACTCTACACAAATGGAAAAGAGCTGACCTCTGCAGCTGCTGTGAAATACCTCTTCCCTGTTACTGAGATGTAATTTTCAACCAGCTCATCAGCACAGGTTGTGTTGATAACTCAACGTTATGACCCAACAACCCAACCCCAATCACACTCCCAGATTTTGTCCCATAGATATTTATACCTTCCTATAGAGGAATATCTTTTTTAACTCTTTGATTTGCTAGTTATTTCATCTTGACAGTGCCATTTCTCTGATTTTTTTATCCTATGAACTTGCTTAAATCTCTTCCTCAGTAGTTTGCGTCAAGGTTATGGATCTGTGCACTGTCAGAGCAAAGCCTGTGGACCTGGGTTCAGAGGCAGCGGGAAGGGAGTAGTGTGGAGGATATAGCATATATTACTGAGAGAGAGATCTACAGCAGAAATAACAAGTCTTTTTTCTGCTCACTGTACATGAAAGCTAAGCAAAGGTCTTAGTTTCCCAGTGGTGATATAAGTGAACTGAAAGAAAAGGTAGGTCTTAATAAGTAATTGTGCCTGAATAGGAGACTATAATTGAAGAGTTTTAGGAAAAATCTATCGTGTAGTATAAGAGAGAGGATGTTACCTATTATTCACCCTTAGGAGATAATACCTCCTCTGTTCTTTTCATTCTGCCGAGACTCTCAGGTGAACCTTTTCTCAGTGTATTTTTTCTGTTCTTGTCTCTCGGAAAAAATTCCATGAAGTCCTTAGCAACTCTCAAGAGACATCTGAGCCCACAACTGGGAAAAGTGTTTTGGATAGAAGTAGTATGAAGAGTTGCTAGGTTTCATCTGACTCAACTCTTGCTTGCTTGTAGGTTATTGCAAGTTCTGCATTCATAAATTGTAATCTATTATATCTGGGGGTATATGTAATGTGAGTGATGTCAAAATTTCCAGCAGTTAAATTGGCTTTTTGGAAAATTTGAAATTTCCAATAAGATAACACCTGATTTAAGCAGGAAAAAAGCAGAATTGTAATTATTCTCCCTGAAGTCTGCAGTCCCTTTCTTCCATTTCTACTACTCTCTTATCCTGATCTAAGATTACCAGTTTACTGCATTAATGAGTTTGAAATGTTTCTTACATCATTTGTAGAGATTTTGAAAACAGTTCTTGCAAAAAGCATGAAACCATATGAAATTTAGCCAACATTTAAATCTTCAGCTTAGGACACAAGTTTTATCAGGTCTTTCAACATGTGCCAATTGAGATCTTTTCAGGTGATGTTAAGACTTTACTACAAGTAGCAGAGATTCAGAGTGCATAGACTTGGTAAATATCTAGTGGTAGAGTAAAGCTACAGAAAAATCTTTAGTCAATTCCATTTTCCTATTGCTGCTATATTTCTTTTCTAATTTTTTTATCTGTCTTCTTTTCTTGCATAATAGGTGTGTTTCAGTACTTAGAAGAATCTGCAGGAATATTTGTGTGTTTTACTTCAAGTCCCCTTTACAACATTCTCACTGAAGAAACAAATTCTAAAGTGAAGTAAATATTATTTTCCTGAAAATAACTTACTGAATATTTTTCTTAGTTCCTAGCTAGATAAAATATTAGTTCTAGTCAATCTTCAGGGAACTTTTTAATATAGCAAACTAGCTGTTACTGTTTATGCAATTTCCCACCATGTCAGCTTATTTTATTTTTGACTTTTGATTTTATGACTTCCGCATCTTTTGTCATTAGACTTCTCTAAGTTTTACAGACAATTTTATTATAAAAAAGCATTTCTTGTAGTTTCTCTCAAAGATTTAACTTCTGTATGACTTTTTTATCTGTATGATAATAGAAGATATAGGATCATCCAATTTAGCATATCCACCCTTAGAGACAAATTTAAAAATTGCTTCAATTTTTAAAAAATTGCTTATTTGGAGCCTTATTAACATTTTGCATTTTGACTTTTTTATGATATATTTTAAAAATGAAGATGATAACAAATTATCAAAGAATAAGTTTACTTAAAAAGCACTACTGAGCAGTTGGAGGAACTAACTTGTGATCAAATCAACTCCAGGAGTAAGCGTAGTGAAATGGTCCTTCCCCTTGCCCCAGCTGATACTTAAGTACCAATCTAGCCTTTAATAGTACACATATTCCAGAAGTTTACCTGGAATATTCAAAAAGGTATAGAAAAATAGACAAAGGACATTGCAGAGAGATGTAAACAGTAAATACCATTTCAGGCATTTTTATTGCAGACATAGAGATAGGTGCACAATTTTTGCATTAGTCAATCCTTTAAAGAAGTTCTGACAATTGTTCCCATTTAATTATTACATCATTCATTTGGAAGACAAAAATGCACAATTCCAGTTAAACCATCGTATGATCTTTGTCAAGCTCTGTGCTGCTTTTTTCACTGGTTTTATTCCAGGACACTGGTATTCTTAGGCACTAATAGCAGCTTCACTTGCAGCCTACCTCCAGAGGCAGTGCATTAAGCTTCAAATCACTTAAAAGTGTGACAAACTCAGGAGAAAGGCTAACCTGAAAGCAAAGGTCTCAGTCTCCTGGTGAGCTGGAAAGGGAGTTCAGTGTTGTTAAGAGTAGGAAGTAAAAGAAAGGTATGCGATAAGACTAAGATCACACACTGCTTCTGTGAGCTGAGATCTCCACTGGAGAGCAAGTCCTGAATATGCTATGAAGAGGTTTAACTTTATGTCATGTCACACTGGCACTGAATATACTTAATTTTACTTAAGTGTCTGAATGTAATTGAGTTGCTCTTGCTGTTGAAGAGAGAAAGGCAGAGGGATGACAAGCCTGAAGGGAATAGCTAGGCAAAATGACATAAAGTGTGTGTCTGGCACTGGATACAACAAATTGTTCTCTCGAATTACTTGGCTATCATGCTCTTCATCTGCTATCTTCTGCCTAATAGTCTGACATGGGCTTGTATTAGGTGAGCAACAAAGAAGAAACCTACATGCACAATACTGGACATTGTATTTTACTGCTCTTGATACAGGAAAGAAATCCTTCTCCAGAAAGAGTTGGAAAACATCCATCAGAACAAGGGGAAACAAGAACAGATTTCAAAGCTTCATCTTTATGTACATTGTTAAAAAGGACTCAACGTCTGTAATAGGTTAACCTTGGCTGGCCACCCAGTGTCCACAGCCACTCTAACTCCCTCTCCCGATCCCAGACAGGCAGGGGAAAAGAATGAGATGGTAAACAATGGGTTGGGATAAGGCAGTTGACTAAAACAAAAAGCGAAAGCAAAGCTTGCCCACATAAAATGAAGCAGCAATCTAATCTCTGCTTCCCATCAGCAGTGATGTCCAGCCACATCCAGAGAAGTAGGGCTTCAACACACATAGTGGTTCTCTTAGTGGGCCACCATTGGAAACAGTGGATGTCCCCTCACTTCCTGCTCCTCCTTAGCTTTTATACNGCTCCTCCTTAGCTTTTATACCTGAGCTGACGTCATATGGTATGGAATATCCCTTTGGTCAGTTGGGTCAGCTGGCCTAATTGTATCCCCTCCCAGAATCTTGCCTGCAGTTGGGGAAGGGACACTACAGTCCCAGTGCTGTGCTCAGCAGTAGTAAAAACACTGGTGTGTTATCAGCATCTTTCCAGCCACCAAAGCACAGCACAGCAGAGGGCTGCTATGTGGATATGGGTTCCATCTCAGACAGATTCAATACAGTCCCACATGATTTTTCCTTAACCTTTGTTCTCCTCTGTTTTTTTCCAAGAATTTAATTATGCTTCTTGCTTGGTTTGTGGTCATATGTGTTATCTAAAAAAAAATAAAAATAAAAAAAAAAGGTCAATCATTGCTCTCTTAAAATCCTCTTTGGCTCTGCACAAACTTTTAAAAATTTGTTCTTTAGTTTTGTGTCATACAACATACAAAAAGATCTGATCCTGGGTTATTTTTATTCACTTTCCCAGATGACCTCTAGGTCACTTTGCTAAAGCTTTGCTGCTCTAGTAATAAAGAGTAGAAGAGCTTTTACTTTTCCATCAGTTCTTTACCCTTTCAGTTTCCAGTTTAATGCTTATTTTACATCTGGAAGTAATTCAAAACCTCCTGGGTTTTTATTTGGTTAATATCTTCCTAGGAGTCAGTGTTTTCATGAAGTTTAACTAAATCACTCTGTTGTACTATGCATTACATTTCTTATGTTGTTAATGTGAATAATCATAATAGATGTCAGTGAAGACAATGTTGGTTAGCATTTGTTAAATTACTCACAGCAGATAAATTTGTATCTTTCTTCAATGTTCGGTTCTAGGAGACCTTTATTTAGTCATCTGGTACTTTCTGATAATTCCATCTTCATGAATTTTAAATATCCCCTCAGACATTTATTTCAATCTTACCTTTAATATCTTTTATATAAGACATTTCAATGTGTTGCTATTGCAATATTTGAGATATAAGACATTTAGAAATGTTAGGCTTCAAGGGTCCTTGGCTTTAGCAATGAAGTTTTCTCTCCAAACCTGAATTCACAAATCATTTAGTTCTTTCTCTGCAGCAGTGTGTCTGTGAAGCTTCCCTATTGGAAGATGTAACATGTAATTTCCACCTCTTTCTTTACAGAAATGGAAGCTTTTCTGTTATTGACTTGCTACAGATATCCTCAGGTTTCTGGATGAAGAAGTTGGTACTAGTTTACAGGCTAAACTTTACATTATGCTAGAAGAACAAGATATTTTTAAGTGATTTTTTCCTTGTAAGATTTAAAGCATGAGCATTGAAAGTGTTTGTGACTTGAATATAATAGTTTATCAGCTATAGGCTTGATCTGTAAGATATAGATGTATATTACTGTATTTCTGTACAAAGATTGAGAAACAATGAGTCCTACTACATAACAATGCATGATATCCTGAAGTTTCTCTGCATCTACAAATCTTTCCTAGTGGTTTAAGTGAAGGTCTGAGACCTGCATGTCAGAGTAATTCACAGAATATATGAACTACTGCACACTTTCTGTATCATACCAAGAAGAAAGTGGGTATAGAGCTAGACAAGAAATTCTGAGTCATCTTTACAGTCCTTGTAAACTGAAAGCAACGGTTTGATTACAAATAGTAGTTCTTTCTTATAACTAATTACATTTTTTCCCACAGTTATACTTGCTCAAAGACTTTTTTTTTCAGAACACCAATTTCTTAATGGTTAGAAACCTTCATCTAATATCTATCTTAAATTTATTCATAGTCTATTTATACTCATTTATTCTTTCGCCAAAAACATCCTTAAACTTTAATAACTCTTTACTTTCCCTAATGTTTATTTACTTGATCCAATGACAGATAACAAAAACACCCCTCTCCTCTTTCTGCATTAAACAGGCCAAACATTATTAGTATTCTAAGTCAGACTCTCCAATTTTCTGTTTATTCTTCTAGTGTTTTTTTTTTTTTTGCAGATGTCCTTTTCCACATTCATCTTTTTTTAATGACACATCAGGTCAACTATGAACAAATAATAATTCCAGAGACTCTCACTTGCAACACACATGGGTATTTGTTTAAGTTAAAGAATGAAAGCTGCCATCTTCACTGGAAATGTTGCAGGATTAAAATAAACCAATCCTCAAATGTTTTGAGACATGGGGATCACAGTCTTCTGTAGGACAGAAGCTAGAATACGGTTTCTGCTCATTGTCTTAAACTTCAGCCATATCCATTTACTTATTTTTAAAAATAGACATTTGGCAAAGCTTTTGAGGCAAAATGAGTCTCCTAGATACATGGTTTTGCACTACAATCATGCTGCTTATTTCTGCATATAGTTTTCTAACACAATTAAAAAAATGGTACCACATTAATGAAAAGCTCCTAATATCCATCTATTAGTTTACATCTGGAATACAATTTTAAAACAACCAGCCTGTCTTTTGTAGCTGGAAACTAGAGGGCTCAACAGCTGCTATACAGGAGGAAAAATTAAAAAAATTAAAAATAGTTATACAGGCCTTTCTGGGTCTCCTCTGCTTGTTGATGCCAAAGGCATCAATGTTCAAAAACCTGCAATTACAACATTCACTCATTATTTTTTGGTTCAGGTTTTATATAAATATGGTTGTCTCCTTTCATGATATGTCAGTCTCAGCAATAGATACAGAGAGATATGAATATGAACTCTACACACTATGTACTAGTGTGAGATCAGACAAACAGTTACCATATTCAGGAATAAGACAGAAATAGACAGCTTTGTTTTTTACAAGGCTGCATGGATATAGTTAGCTTTGACAATTTCTGCACAATTATATATAATACAGTGGAGGATATAACTTGCATAGCCAAAACACTACTCCAGCGCAGTAGAAGAAGGACAATAATTGTAATTTTTGGAATATATATAGAAGGATTTAAAGCCCATTTTCATAAAAATGTTCTCTAATTATGATATATTTGAGCAGTAACATTATGCAATGAAGTGTTATTTCTTTTTCTTGTTGTAGACATAAAAGTTATTTGTTGGTACATATAAAATCCAACTAAAAGAGTTGTGAGCACAAGAAACGATTGAGTTTTTCTCTCCCAAAGCTTGAGACGCAGATGCCCAAAAGATCACGCAACTATTCAAGACTGAAAAATCTGGAGGAGACAATGGGAAAAAAAGGCTTTTTATTATTTTTTTTTCCATTTGAGCTTTTATTTCCTTTTTTCTTTCTATTATTCTATTATCAAGTAATAAATGTGCATGACAGAAATGGAATCTATTTTTCAGCAATGCATTTCTATAGTTACATCACTGACACTTCCTATTCAGCTTTGAAAATTGAGGTTATCTGAAGACTTTTCTCTTGAATAGATGATTTTCTAGTGTAGGAGGCTGGAAATAAAGTTATTTAATCTTTTTTACACAGATACCAATTTTATGCAAATTTTAAAATCAGAGCCAGACAATTTTCAAATACATTCCAACCTTGTCAGTGGCATCATTAGTTTTTTTCTATTACTCTCTCAAAAAAAAACCAAGATACACAGTCATATTGAAACTCTTGTTACAAATTTTATTGCTAACCATGTCTGACTGTTACCAAAATTTGAACGTATGGGCTATCATATCAATAGACTTCATCCTTCAGAAATAAATTTGTATAGCTGTAAACTTATTAACTTTGCTTTTCTCTTTTTAAGAGGCAAGAGTTAGATGAGTCATGAAGGCTCTGGGGAACTTAGAACTAAAGACAAAGACATGCCCTTAAAGCACTTAGAAGAAATATTAATTACTTTGTGACTTTTTAGAAGCTCAGTATATCAAATGCACCCACCAGAGATCTCACTATGACAACATCAATACAGTTCATGAAAAGTCTCCTTTTATTTTCATGTGAAATAACTAAGATCCTCAGACAGATAAATACTAAATCTGTACACTTAATTTGCTGTAATTGAAACTCTTGACCCTTAAAAATGGAAGGAAAACCAAAGAATTTTCAAGTCTTGCTGGTACTTTTCAAAATTGTGAAACGAAGAGAAAACATGGTGAATTGTGATGAACTATCTCTTCAATACGGACGTTTTTTATTGTAGACTTTATATATGTTCTCTATGGTGCATATATATGAATACATATATGTAATTAGTATTTTCAGTCACTTAGAGTAAGAAGAAAAATTAATAGCAAGATTTCAAATAAATTTTAAACATTGAGATCAATTTAAAGGGGAAAAAGGAAGGATGTGAAAGATCCATCTGGTAATACCACTAGGAAAACTGAACCACATTAGCATCAGCAATGATGTGAAAAACTACTACTAATAAAGTAATAAACTAGTTATAAAGAAGAGTAACTAGTAATAAAGAAGTTCAATATCTTGAGACAGAAACCAGAAGAAGCTTAAACTATGTGGAAGAAAAAATTACTGAAACAAAATAACTGAGCTTACAGTTGAGTGGCAATATTGAGTGCTAAAGAACTGTCCCAAATCCAGCTTCCATTTTCACCTTTCCAAGAGGGACAAGTCAAGAGACCTTTAACAGACAGAAAACTGATATTGCTTCCTCTTTTTTTTCTGCTTCTTGGAGGCAGGAACAGCAGCCAGGTTGATGCCTGAAATTGGCACTTAAAAGAAACCTCTACACCTAAATTTGTGAATTTTAGCAGGCAAGCGTTCTTTATTTAGCACGTTGGGTGCCCTGGTAATCATTTCACCAAAGTGCACATTGAGGTATCTTAGCTACAGCTTATATGTTTTCATTATACGATTATTCATTTTCATTCCCTGCATTCCTGCTACATATTCATGACATTTCCCAGCACTAATTGGTATATATACATATTCTTATAAGGTCTCTGAGGGGCTTTACTGTGGGTCTCTGGTGGTCATTTCTGTCTGGAGCCCATAAAGTTCTCACATGGCCACCTTATGAACTTCTATAAGACAATACTCCTGGTTATACATCAGCCCAGCATTGCTGCTTCGGTTCATTTCATTATTGTTTCTTTACTTTACTTGGCTGGTTTCTTTAAACTGAGGCTTTAGTTGCACAGTCATTTTCTATGGTACATTTCTTTTGCAAGCAGTATTAGTTCTATTACTTCTCAAAAATCTGGTATCAAGGTGAGTTTCCTGGGTACAACGTGCTGCTCTCACATCAATTCCTAATCTCTTCTTGGGAAAGGGCAGTAAGCTAGATGGAGTGTTACACCAGCCTAAATCTCATTTCTATTCTGTCCATGGGCTCACAGTGGATTGTATGCAGAGACTAAATGCAAGAAAACTTAAAGGAAATGCTGTTGTAGCACGGAAGGAAAATGAAAACTTGTGGAACTAGAAGCAGCAAAAATACATTAATCTAGAAAGTTTGAAGATCAACTTATTACAAGAAAATTTTGTGATACTGGTGAATGTAATTTCTTTATTTGAATGAAAATCTTCAAATGTAACCAGTTATATTCTTAAGGTAATAAATATGAAATTTGTTAAAATTCTACATCAAATATTTGAGCTTTGTGTGGCATCCTAAATAAAAACACTTTCCAGAGGGAGCTTCTCATAGGGAAATATAGATAAAGAATCTTTATTTGCAACCTAAAGATAAAACCCACAAAAATAATAAATATTATATTATATTTAATATGAGAATATATTTCGTATAATTTATATTATATAATATATTTTTGTTTTCATCAGTCTAAAGAAAAAATTCTTTAGTATATACATGTTCTCTCCCTGAAGTCTAACATCTGGCGCCAGGTGAAATGTAAACATTTATTAAAACACTTAAACATTTATTAAAATGCAAGCATTTATTCAGCTGACAATAAAGACTCATTGTTACAAAAATTTGTCTCTCTGAAAATTCTTATATAATAATTACTACTTTTGCTATGTTCTGTATGAGTAAGATAAGCATTATGACACTTCACTACATTGAACACAGACAATGGTAGTGGAAAGGCATGAAGAAAAGAAGAATCTTTCTGGAATTTTAAGAGAATTTTTATGATCAGATGCATTATAAAATAAATCTTTACTGTCAGCAGGACCTAAGATTATCACATCAACTTCATCCTAAAGCAAATAATCCAGACAAAGATAGAAATGGATTTGACAGTGAATAAAAAAAATCTTCCATGTGAAATCAAGAAACTTGGAAATTGTTTAACACCCCATAGAATTTCATGACAAACAAATCCATAAATTTTCAGGATTTTTATTTTAATTAGATAGATATGTGTGAGTGTCTACATTTATATATTTATTCTACATAATTAATTATATTCTTCATAGGGTATATGTGAGAGTTTTGTTTCAGATTACCATTTTTCACAGTATGTTAAATTATTCTTTATTGATCTGGAATTTCCTATTTTCATAACAGAAAAAGAATGTTTCAAGTTAAAATAACAGTACATCTCACTCAGCTTTGGTTTAAGCTAGCCTGCTTATGTCACATGAATCAGCTGCTTATGTAGATATGTTTTTGAAGAACAGCAGTGATGCTAAAGTTTGTGAATTTCAGATGAGACATGTGGGCCCCAGCATGACTAGAGGTGCTTTATTTATGCTCCAATTTTAAGTAAATTGGAATTTCTTGTTTAGACAGTTGACAATTTAGACAATTTAATGAAGAAAATGAGCAATACAAATTAGACCTTTTAACCTTACTTCTTATCTGTCAAAAAAAAAATTAAATACACTTGTTCCAACTTCAGTAAAATTCTCCCAGCTAGCTATTTATTTGTTCACAGTAAAAGTTAAGTTATATGAGCAACTGATTTATCTCTGTTATTTTAAATTAGTGATTTTTAATTGCTTCCCACCCCCTCTTTTTCTATCTTTTAATTAATAGTATTTCAAGGATTTTTCTTCTGAAGTGCTCTGGAAGTTCCAATGAATGAAAATGTGGTCTGAAACAACATGTAAATGAAGTTTCTAGACAGAAAACAGACAGTGTAAGAAGTGATTCATTTGCATTACAGGTAATTTCATATGGGCTAGCAGGTCAGCAGGTTTCTTATCTAGAACTTTTCATTAACCTCTCTTTTGCTGAGTACCATAATGTTTGAATGCTTTCTATACATTCGGACTAGCCTAGCATGCTTTGTAGGCATGAGGGGGGTTAAAATTTTTTTAGAGGTATTAATTAACAACTAGTGAGATTCCTTTTCTCCTTTTTATCTTGGAATTGAAACAATAAATTGCATGTTTTGTTTTTACATAAAACCTTATTTTGAAGGAAGTGCAACTTCACCAGAGACCTCCTTATCTGAGATTCACAAAAATCTATCATATGTAAAAGTTCTACCATCAGACAAGATTAAAAGTGCTTACTTTGCTCTGAAGTCTGGTTTACATAATTGCCTTTCACTGTAATGTTTCCTTTGCAGTAGCTAAATACATATTTGTTTATTCCATTCTGTAGCACACAAAATTAATGTTTGTAAACAAACACAAATTATGACATTAATTCATAGTTCCAGAAACATTAACTATAAAATGTTCCAATAATTCATAAAAAATATCAGTAGTGTACAAACCACCTTCTCTCACAGGCAAAAAGGATAATTAAAAGAAGATAACACATATAAGATGTTGCTATTTCAGGAGATTTTGATGATAATTTAATCATAATTTTCATTTGCTGAATTATACACTGTTGCTATATTTAATTATGAATTTTTCTAGTGAATTGCCAGGATATCTGGAAGTTGGGCAAAGCCTGGCAAAGAGTTTGGATGATGCCAGTTTTATTGAGAGAGAAAGAACGACTACACATTCCCTGAAAGAGACTAGCAAAAATAATCACAAAACGCAGTCTCCAAACTCCTAAAAGATAACAAGGAGATTAGTGACAGCTCCAATGGATCTATCATGAAGAAACTGAAGGCAAAGAACTCTATGATGACAGAGGCTCAGACCTTGTGGATAGGATAAAACACAACGAATTGCCATGTGTCCTCAGTGAGGTTATTTATATTGTTTTATATAACATTCCTAGAAGCAAGCAAAGGAAACAGCTGAGGTGAAAGTTTGTTTGGAAAACGGCATGCAGATTGGCAGTGCATTCTTAGTGCTTTGGTAGAAGGGTGAACATGGTCGTTCATCACATATTTGCTCTCTTTTTCATGGTGAACAGAGAACAGCTCATTGTTTGTATGCACGCAGCACAAATCTAAGGGGAACTGCAAGAATAGAGAGGTTTTGAATTTAACGTGATCTTGGCAAGTTGAAAAAAATAGTACAAGATAAACAGTGTGTAACTAAATAAGGTGTTTGTGAGGTACATTTATGGAGAAGGCCCGTGACTTCCTTCACTGGAATTGAACTTATCACCATCCTGATGCAATATCATTCAGATACCATTTCTGTATGTGTGGTTATATGCCATACATTTAAGGCAATATGATCTGCTTAGTTGTGTGTTCAGGCAGTACTATGTCTGATAGCTGGTTGCTCATCTACTGCATGTCACTGCCTCCCTGACCACCTGCATTATTTGGGAAATTCGAGTCCAGTGCTCATGGGTCTTAAAAATGAGCCACAACCCAGAAAAAATATTTGACATCAAAGCTTTGAATCTCTTAGGAAGAAATAAAATGCTTCAAAAGAAGTTGATGCTGGAATTTAAAATTTTAGTATGTTTTCTGTTCTGAACAGGACATCTATATATATGTATGTGCATATAATGAATGTATATATAAAAATACATAGCTATGAGATAATGGGCATGCAAACATTCTGGAGTCATCCAAGCTGTCTTCCTGATTGCTGGTATATAATAACACTGGTGTGCCATATTGCTCAAGATGTCTCCAAAAACCGTACATCCACACATGGCACTATGCGACTTTACACTCTGGTGTGTGGGTACAGGAGTCCCAGCTCAAAAATGCCCAAACTGTAGGAAATAAATTTCACATCTGTTATCACATGCTGTTCACAGGCAGAAACCATGATTGCAGTCCAATTTGTAGTCAAATTTGGCTGTAACTCATTGAACTCCAGGTCAGACAGGCAGGGGACCACCTCTCCTCTATGAGTGAATAGTGCCTTCTTATGCTCCACTTGGCGCTGCCACACTCTGCAAAGTGCTTCCCCTCCTTTGCACATAATTTGTATGAGCATTCAGTTGGCAAACATTCAATCACTCAGGCCTTCATCAGCAGAAAAGGTAAAAAAACCTCACAGGACTGAACTTTACACCAAACAGAGAGTATTTGCAGGTTGTTCATACTTGCATTCATTATTGACACCATAATGTTTGGAAATCGTTTCCTATCCACTGTCCTATCCCCCACAGAGGCTTTAAATCATGGATTTTAGCTTACAATGACAATATCTGTTTAAATAAAAGACACTCTAATCTTAGAAATTGGAATTGTCTTTGGTAATGCTTTTGTTGTTTTTTGATGCTTGGATGACAAGTTTAAAAGCTTTGGCTTCTGTGTTTTTTCCACAAAATAATAGTCACTCTTCTTGAATTCTTGAGCACTTGGAAAACTAGCAGTTGACAGACTTTCTTTTAAATTTTCGTTGAGTCTCTGACACTATTTGTTGGTACAAATTTTTTTTTGACGTTGGTCTCAACAACAGCAACCAAAAAGCTATAGTAAAAATGGCTAGGGGAAAAGATTGGCAAGGGTGAGAGACAGAAGGATTACAATCTAGTCACTCTAATAACATCCTGACTCCAGCTCTGCAAACAAAGGAAATTGTTTATCAAAAGCCAAAAACTGCACCTCAGTGAAATTTTCACTCAAATAACTTGCATTTCTCTTAGTTTTTATTGTATCAGATTTGAAAATTCATACAGGTAAGTGAATATTGTGGATGTAAGGGAGAAACACTGGAATCTTTTAAGTAGAGTTGTTGACAAATATATAAACCTGAAAAGTCAGAACACATGCACACAATGGAAAACAAACTTCTTGATAAGAGATCTTTATTTTACAAATCTTTAGCTGCAAGCATTCTCTTAACTGGAAAATTAGCTGCCTGCCTATACAATATTTTAAATGTCAAGACAGCCTGCCAAAATATTATAGGTACTGCTTTGACTTTAAAAAAATATTTTGAATGAAACTTGGGACAGCTTTTTTGATCCTTTGCTTTGTCACTTGAAGTGTGACGAGTTAGTGTTGTTGATTTTCACTGCCCCTGTTTTAACATATTTCTTTCAAAATAGGTCTCACCATCCTGAGGTACAGACAAGAACATGGCATAAAAAAGCTACATCAACCATAGGTACCACAGGTGAATGCCATTCTTGAATAGAAAGAATCTAAAAATGTGATTAGAGTTCATTTATCTACTAGTATTTTTTTTTCTCTTATAATGCCCTGACTGTGTGTATATATGCAGTGAAAATCCTTCCTTATGTATTAAACAGAGCAGCTCAACTGGGCCATAGGTTCAACACTGGCAATAATTCATTGCAAACAAGGTGGATTAGTTTGCTGCTGATTTGTTTTCCTTGGTGGTTTTTCATTCGTTCATTGTCTGTTTGTTTATTTTAAGGCCAATTAGCTGTGCTTTAACACAAGTAGTCTCTTGATTTCTATCCTCTGTGGCAGTGAGTTCTGAATCCTTTTGTCCAGATTGCGTTACATTCAGGAAAATTCTCAGTGGATACATTGATAAGATGTCTGTTAATTTGTTGGTACAAATAATTGACAGATGACCTTCAAGGCAATTAATTATCCATCTTCTTTCTTCATTTTTTCTTGATAGATATGTATTTAAGATTTCATTCTTCTTTTTCTCTGGTTTTCTATTTTTTGCATCTATTTTTTTGTCTCCTTTTTTATGCTTATTTTCTGTTGAAGGTTTTTAATGTTTGATGGTCATCAGTAGGTTTCACCTTTATTTAATATTGTTTCATTGTAAGAGATGTTAAAAAACCATGGGACTGTTCAGAGTACAGATATTGAATAGTGAATATGTGATATGAAAATGAGCCACCACAGGTGTCTAAAGTTTATGCTAAAATATTCGTGTATCTGCATGTTTGTGAATATAAAAGCATGTTTTTCACAATTTATAATAAAGTGAGCCATTTCATTCTGTACACCACATTAAATTAACTCCTAGTCCATTACAGACAAAATAAAGCCGTTGGGTTTTTTCTGGTTTTGTTTGAATTACTCAAATCCTCACAAAATTTCTTGGGTTTCTACTGACAGTCAATAAGCAGTGTTTGTGGAATCATTTACACTAAAGCCAGCCTGTTGACTGAAATGAGGTTCCCCTCTAAGGCCTTTTTCCTCTGATTGACAGCAGGTGAAAAATACTGACAATTCCATACAAGCTATATTGAAGTCAGACTGAAATTCTTCTGTCTTGAAGAGGTAGTGGGTTTTTTTAAGTCATTGCTATAACTGTTCAGAAATATAAGTTACCAAAGTCCCCTCTTTAAATCAGTGCAATGTCCACTCAAGATCAATCTTAAGATCAATCTTTAAAGAAAAATGTTTTAAAGTGTCTTGAAAAAGCAGAAAAATAATAAAGAGACAGCAGTTCAGCACTGTTTTCTTGATTAGTCTTTCAAGTATCCATCTAATTATTAAAAAGGAAGCAAAAAAAATCTTATATGATGTTGAAAACACCTTTTAATTAAGATGTGATATTGAGATAGATATGAGAGTCTTCACATAAATCAGATTTATAGCTTCCACCTTGTTAACCTTTATCCTCTGTCACTGATCATTTTGTTACACAATGAGACCCAGATTTCACATTTATGGCTTTTCTAAAGCTCAGTTGTCAGCTTTCACTATGAAACCTGATAGTCCTATCATCTTGGAACTTTGGTAACAAAGTGCTGCAAGTATCCAACATGAGGTCACGAATATAAAAATGTATTCCGCAACATTAAGGGGCCATCGTGAGTGTCCTTTGCTAATTTTCAGAACAAGTGGCCTTAGATTAGTGCAACACGAGGCAAACACTGCAAACTTATTAGACTGGAAAAATAAAAAGTGTTTTAAAAGGCCTTTATCATTTCTATCTGGAATACATTTGCATCAGATGCATACTTTGTTGTCTTCCTGACAACCCATGTTTCCACAACCTTTATGAATTTTCCCTCTTCTCCCATCTGTATTGGGTCTGTCT
>VXBA01004739.1:0-14814 GCA_013399895.1 Serilophus lunatus | reverse complement strand
CAGCCGCCCATCCTCTGCTGCCGCCGTCCAGGGCACGGCTGGGCAGCGTCCACCCAGTGCGGCAGGGAGTACAGCAGCACCACCTCCACCTGCCCCCACACAAAGGGGCAGCAGGACATGGCTTGTCCTTGCTGCAGGGAAGGGAAAAAAATCTGATGACCAAGCCATAACACTTGGCTAAATTTACTGTACTGTATTTCTGTATTACATAGCTTTTCCTGGATTTCGTTTTGTTCTCCTTGTTTTCCTCTGAGCTCTTTTCAATTCTGCAATGTGTCCATCACAGTGGTTCCCAGCGGAGGTGTGGGTTCCATAGTGGCTGTACAAATGCCACATAAAGCTACTTTCCTACTTCGTCTGCTCACAGTTCTGTGCTTATTACTATGTCTTTTAAGCATGCTGTCAGGGCAAGTTTAGTATGTTAACCTGCTTGAGTCTGAAGTCTCTTGTATCCTGGGTTACTAAACTGTGACTGTATTTATGTGCGTTACAGCCTTCACTCCTACATGTATACGTGTAGACAGAATGCAATATGTTAGCATGAAGTTGTTTTACCATTGGAATACAGATCTGACTGTAGTCATGACCTGATCTATTCACCAGTCCACTAGTTCTGCCTCATCTTCCAACTTTTCCAGCTGTATGTTTGTCATCTAAATGAAAATACATCAAATAGCGCTGGATTGTGAACAGACTCCTTTAGTCCAACAAAAATGCCTGTATTTATCATCTGTCTTTGTAACGTTGAGATCTAGCAGCAGGCAGACATCTCAATTTGAATTTGTCAAGCTGATACACAAAGAGATCTACTGGCCAAGTTTATACTAGTGGATAGGTTTTATCCAGTGTCTCATTCGAAACTGGCCTGAAAACTCTGCTGAAGTAATGCTTGGCAGAGATTTATCATCTGTGTACTTCATAATTCATTCCAGCATTCAGAATATGGCCAGTCCCCTATGGTTGATTAACAGTAATTTTCCAGGAGTTAAACTATGAAGTGTGTTACAAAGGCAAGAAAAAATACCAAAAAGAGCCCTTTCTGATTTTGGTAACAGCAGTGTAAGAGCTGTGGTAGCTCTAAAGAAAGCATGAAGACAGAAATACAAGCTTGCTAGGCTTGTGTTCCTGTGCAGGACAGAGACACAGTTTAGGCCAGTTGGTCAAATCACCTACTGATGTGAACTCCTTACCCAGCTCCTGTGACTGCTGCCACCCAGGTACAAATAGTTGTTAGTTTTGTTCCTGCTGCGCTCCAGCTTCACAATGTGGGCTTGAAGGATCCAGCACGGCCTCGGGCATGCTTCTCCCTCTGCCTGCTGCTTTCTGCACCAGGCACAGAGGATGCAGTGGGCAGTCTGCAACTTTAAGTGAAAGTAAAAGTTTGGTAGTTCTGGGAGAACTAAACAGGTTAAATCCTGCTTTGAAGCAAAAAGGGCAGATGTCATTCAGGAGTTTCAGGATAGAGTGGGACTGGAGTAGATGAACAAGTAGCAATACATATAGTGACAATACCATCTGAGGATAAGCAAGGATGCTTGAGCTTGTGTGGTAGAGCAGGAGGACTGAGAGAGCAGGAGGACTGAGGGAGCAGTCTGGGGTTGGTGGAACAGGGTATTTTGAGCTGGAGGCTGTGCTGGAGGAGTGGAAAACATCTAGAGCATCTCATTAAATAATCCCACCTCCGAATATGTAATTCTTTTTCTTCATGCAAACGTGCCAATAAACACTTGACAAAAAAAAAAAAAAAAAAAAAAAAAAAAAAAAAAAAAAAAAAAAAAAAAAAAAAGAGGCTTTCACTGTGGGAAAAAAGGGAGCCCAAGCAGTGCATCACAAACTCCAGAAAAAAGTCCTCCACTCCTTTCATTGGGGAGAAATAAAAGAAAAGCTAGACCTGGGAACTGAGAGGTGAGCCTTTGAACAATGGGGAAGTTCTGTGGTTTGTGCCATTGAATGATTTATAACTTCTAAGCTCTATCATGGAGAAGATAATAAAATAGAAATAGGTCACCATGGATTACAGGTAAATGATCACTGGGAGGGGGAGGTTACATGTACTGCTTTTTTATTAATGTACTTACTGAGAACTTTACTGACTCAGGGTATTTTGCAAATATTAATGCTTTTTGTGAGGTTTTACCTTTCTTGAGACAGCTCAATTATCTGTAAAGTCAATGCAAACAGCTAGTGGTTTTTTTCACTGTAGGCATTTAGTTTTGAATTACTGGTCATTAAACTGGGACCTACTGGATTTTATGCATATTATCTCTTCACATCTCCTTTGCAATGAGCTGTATATTGACTGCTAGTTTTGTCCTCAGTTTTATGAAAGCTGTCCTGTCTTCTTCCACAAGGATAAGGACTCAGTCTGAAATGACTGACAATTCAAGTTGTGGAAACGAATTTCCAAACAAACCCTTTAGTATTGTACTCCATTTAATGGGGAGAAAGCAAACCTGAAGCAATAATAATAATACTGTTTAAAAGATCCCAAAACCACACACTCACACAAACTAAAGCCCAGCTATTTATTGTTAAAGGGAGAAAAAATACAAATATCTTATTAAATGCTATTCTGTATCTCAGAGGCAACATAAACAACTATACGATGTGGCAGTTTCTATAGTGATTACTCACTTTCCTTTGAAAGTTCACTAAGCATACAAAACCAGAACAACTGGCTGTGGTGATGTGTAATTATTTCCCCTCATCCTCCCTCCCAAATACTGAATACACAAATTTTCTACCCTCAAATGGAAATGCCCCTCCTTGTAAAAGGGCCTTTGTTGCATGAGAGAAAGGAGAGAGAGGCGTTGGAAACAGCTCAGCAGTAGTGTGGAGTGCAGAAAATTAGTCATCTAGCTGAACTGGCTGCTGGCTTGTGGTCTGGCACCTGGCTAGCTTCAGTGGGATCTTCTGTGGGATTGCTGCCTGTCAAGCATGGCACCCCTGCCCATAAGGCATCACAGCCATCTCAGTCTCTTTGTTGTTGGAGGCATATCACCAAGCAGAATAACATAAAGAACAATAACAGAAGCACAGTGTTACACTTGGGCTTCCTGAAAATCTCTGGACTATGCTGTAGAGTGACAGAAGGCACAGCTACAGACCTTGAGAGAGGTATATGCTGGTAGATTCAAGGAGAAATAAAAGAAGAGCTGGTGTTTTGTTGTGTGTTTTTTTTTCTTTTTTTTTTTCCCCCATAAGCTTTTTGTTCTCTTCCAGCATCTCTGTCCTCCTTTTATTTGATAGGCATTTAATAGCAACACTTTTCTTCTGTGTGATGTGGGCAATTTTATAGTAGAGCACTGAATGAAATCACATGCTTGACTCCTGCTGTAAGTTTTCATTTGACTTGTATGAATGCCTGACTGAGCACTAATTCCGAGGGAACAGAGAATCAGAGGTGGTTTCAGCAGAAGTTTAATTTTTTATCCCTCATGGCTGCTCCTACTCTATTAGTAGTGTTCCCCTTGACATTGTTACTCAATACTTTCAAAACTGCCAGACAAGCCATTGTGGCTGATCGACAAGAAGGGAATATAAGCACTTCAGTTGTGGAGGAAAAAAACAAAAAAACCCACTGAGTGTCCAAAGAAATATGACTCACCTGACAGTGCAGACTGCAGTAACATTGACTTTAACCTTACCTCTAAAGCCGTACTGTTCCAAATACGTCCTGGCTAATTCTGAGTAAATAATTCAGTGGTGCATGATTTATTTGATTACTTTCAAAGTTCCTTCTTCTTACAGAATGGCAGTCAGACAATCCTGATTTCCTATCCTTGATTTTCTCAGTAAACTCAGTTCTTTCTGGATTTATGGGACACATTTTGCTGTGAGAATTCAGTACGTAAGACTGAGACATGTTGACTAGACCATCAATCAGATGGCTCTGCTTTGTTGTCTATTCCAAGAAATAGTCAGAGCAAAACTTGTGCATACCTTTGCTAGTAGTACTTTATAAAATAAGTTGGCACACTGATTGTGAACTGTTCTTATGGTAATTAGTTTTATTGTTGCTGAATGATGTTCATGTACTAAAATGGAGTACAATTATACTCTGACTTTGGAAGGACAATCCTGGTTTGGATTTATCAATACTCTAATACAGAGTGAGACAAAAGCTTTGAAAATTAAAAAGGGTTATTGTGGGTGAGTTTTGGCCAGAGAAACATCACCAAAATTGTTGCTCTTAACCTATGATGAACTTAGATAATATTTTCATTGAAAGAAAAAAGTATGCTATCAAAGTAGATCTTACTTGCCTTTAAATTGAGGAGATTGAGCTGTGAATGGTCTTATCATCTCAGTAATTCATCTTCAGTTTGATGCAGTATTTTGTTTCTGAACCTGTGACAAATCCAGGGGTTTTTTAGACACATTTCGTAAAAAAACACTGTAAATTAACATGATGACCCCACATGAATACTGAAGAATGGATGACAAGCTAGTAAAAATGGGGGATGCAGTGGTGTTCCAGAAATTAGGAAAACTGATTTTACCACATCTGACTCTGCCACAGAGTTTCTCTGGAACCTTGAACAAACCCATGAAATTGGGTCAACATGAGGCAGTCTGTGGTGGATGGTCTGAGCTGCAGTAACCTCACTGATGTTGCCATCCACATGGCAGGGTCCAAAAACAGTCTGACATAAAGTGTTTTCTTCTTGAATGGCTTATTGCCTTCTTAGAGGGGAAGATACTTTATGGGTATGAACAACTGTGTTCACGGCTGGAATTCTCAGTATTTTTCAGAGCTGACTTCATTTTCTTCTCTGGGATCAGGATCAAGGTAATGCAAGCTACCTTTGAAAATCTAACCTTACACTGTCCTTTGAACATTACTGCTAGCATCAACTGGTTTGTTTGCAAGAGCAACAGAAAATGCCATCCCCGTTATTTCTGTGGTTTCTATATTGTCATTGTAAGGGTGTTGGAAGAACGGAGATAAATAATTTCATAGCAAAGTTTGTTGGTTTACTTCTTGCTAGAATGTGTTTACAGATTGTACATGGATATGTTAATAAAAGAGTCTCCCGTATGATTTATTGAAACATTTATCACCTCAGCTGACTTTACTTGAGGACTGATGAGTTTATGATATTTACATGCAGGCTGGAGACAAGATTAGCGAAACCATGCATTTTTTACAAGATGCTTGTGCAGTTTTTTGTGTGGAACAGCATGTTTATTCCAGAGATCACCTTCCTGATATCTATCAAGTATTCTCAGGGCACAAGAGCAGTGACAGACCTTGTTGCCATGACTCATATGACAGCTCTGTAACCTCATGCTCTCTGCAACCAGGGAGCAAACTGTCACTTCAGCATTTTCTGCATTTGTAAGGAGTTTGGTTTCCTGGCTTCTTTCTGCACAGGTCTCAGCCTGAGTCCCTCTCACTCAGCAAAGTGCTCTGTCACCCACCAGACCCAGACAAATAGTGGACTGGGTAAGTTTTTCTCTCGTTATTTGCCCCTGGCTGTGTGGATGACAAATGTATTTACATATTTCTAGAATGTAAGGGAAGAGCATCTCCTAGGGTCTGGGATCTGCTTCATTCCCCCTCAGGATAATGACTCTCCTGTTACATTTTCATATCTTTCATGCTTTATTTTGCACATTCAAACACTCACTTTCAACAAAAGCTCAGTTATTTCCCTGTGGCAGAATTGAGTTTTGAATCACCAGCAAGGTTTTGTCATCGTCTGAAATCAGAAGAAAGAAAAAGGAAAACTTACTAAATGCATCTTTACAGGTTGCCCTGTGCAAGTAAGGCATTTCACAGGGGGTAATAATTTTGCAGCACCATTTTTTTGAGGCAGATCAGATGGGATGCAAAACAGGCAGTTCTCGCTTCAGGCAAGGGCAGGTGGAAGTTGTATACACTGTCTTGGCTGATATATATCCTGCAGGTGGGATGAAGATTCATTGTAAGAGTACTTTCCTGAGATGCAGGTGAGCAGCTGGGGCCCCTCTGGGGCAATTGCTGTGCCATGTTCTGAGTCATAAGAAGGAACCTGGGGCCTGAGGGTCATCAAATGATAAACTGATAAGAGACAGGAGATACATCCACTGGTATGAAAGCTCCCACCTCATGTTGTCCTCCTCTGGACACTCTCTAATAGCTTAGTATCTTATACTGTGGTGCCCAAAACTGCACACAATATTCAAGGTGAGGCCACACCAGTGCAGAGTAGAATGGGACAATCACCTGCCTTGACTGGCTGGTGATGCTTTGCCTTATGCTCTCCAGGACACAGTTGGCCCTCCTGGCTGCCTCAGATTCAACTTGCCATCAGCCAGGACTCCCAGGTCCCTTTCCATGGCACTGCTTTCCAATATCTCCATCCTGGTCAGTATGAACATTCAGGGTTGCTCTGTCTCTGGCACAGAATCCAGCACTTCCCCTTGTTGAACTTTGTTTGTTTGTTTGTTGAAATATTGGTGATTGCCCAGTCCTCTAATTTGTTGAGGTCTCTCTGTAGGGCCTGTTTGCCTTTGAGGGAATCCTCCCAGTTTTATGCTGTCTGTGAACTTGTTTTGTACCCCTTCCAGACTTGTGTCCAAGTCATTTGTGAAGATGTTGGGCAAAGTAATTTACAAACGTTGAAGAGCACAAAGTTTAAGCTATAGCCCTGTGGAATGCCAGTATTGACTGGTGGCCTGTCTGAGTTACTCCATTCACTTTTAACTTTTGCTTGACCTGCAAGTCAATTGCTCACTCACCACATGATGTGTTTATCCAGCTGTATGCTGGGCATTTTATCCAGAAGGATGCTGTGAAAGACATTATTGAAAGCTATACTGAGATCCAAAAAAATTGCACGAATTGGCTTCCAGAGAAGACTAAGGCAAGACCTCATTGCAGTTTTCAACTTCCTTCGATCTCTTCACTCTTGTGACCATTGGAGGGACAGGTTAGGTTGGATACTACAACCCTGAGGGTGGTTAGGCACTGGAATAGTTTCCCCAGGGAAGTGGTCACAGCACTGAGCCTGACAGAGTTCAAGAAGTGCTTAGACTATGCTATCAGGTACATGGTGTGACTCTTGCAGATGATCCTGTGCAGGACTAAGGGTTGAATTTGATGATCCTTATGCATCCCTTCTAACTCAGCATATTCTGTGATTCTGTGATGTCAGAAAAAAACATTGCCACTGTCTTACTGACCAGAGCCAATCACATCAGTGTGAGACTGGCCACTGCTTTCAAAAGACATTGCACTGATCTGTGCTCGTTTACTAATCTCATCACTTGAGAAGTCATTATTTAATTCCATGCTCAGACAAAGGTCATACTTTTTGCAAAGGATAGCCAGGCCCCAAACCTGAAACACCAGTGGTTATGAATGAAAAGGAAATACGGGACCAAAGGTTGTGACTAACCCCTTAGTGGGAGTGCAGGATGTAGGATATGGCACCAGCTTCCAGTTACAGGCACAGAAAGATGTCATGTTCCAAAGCTCTCTTTCCTGAGGTATCATAAGAAAATCTGAAATTTCTGATATTGAAGAAATACCCAGTACGATAGGATATTCAGGTTGCAGGGATGCTTGTACCATGGAAGTGGTTAAAATGCCCTGTCCACAAGAATAATCTTTAGCATCAGAAAACATGAAAATAGAATTATTTTTCTCAGATTAGATGGAAAGATGCATCTGAATATGTGTTATTAACAAAAGAGGAAGATCCCAAATTATTAATGAAATATCATTTGTCTCAGACAATAATACTGTCAAAAATTGTTTACACACTGAATTAACAAGAACATTTTATAGCTAATTCTGTCTCTCTGTAGATACTTCAATTTTCTTAACCATAAAACAATGTGTTCTGTGTTGTTAAAGATATTAAAAGCTCAACTGGACATACTCCAGGGCAACCTGCTGTCCCTGAACTTTCTGGGGCAGAAGGTGGGACTAGAAGATTTTCATAGGTGTCAGCCAGTCCCTAGAATTTTGTAGTTCTGTTTTGCCTAATGCTAAGGATGCTGTTAAGTATTCCAGTCACCCTCCTTCCCTACCCTCCACAGTAAATACATTTGATAAGTGAATCTGTCCTCTGGGTTTAGTGAGCAATTATAAATTATATAGAAAATTTGAAGAGGGATGAATATTATTTTAAACTTAAAAATACAGGGTCTAGAAAAAAGACAAGGCTGAAACCAGTAAGTTAAAGCAAAAAGACCCCAAATTATGAATTCCTTGAAAACCATGTCAGAACATTTGAACAGGGGAAACTGAGACAGTCCAAAATGGGCCCACTTGGTAAAGCTGATGCCAGAGGTTTGTTTTTTTGAAAAAGGTAATGTTCTCATGTAGACAGAGGGCAGCCTACTGAATCTACTTTGCTTTGTTTATGCTTTGGCTTTTGCTTTATTTGTTTCCATCCCAAGCTTTGAGATACTGACCTAACAGTCTGGTTTGCTCTTTTTCATTAGACTGTAAGATTGGCCACACCCATGCATGGGAGAAAAGCCTGATGGCAGGTCATGCCTGAAGTTCCAGAACAGGTTGACCTTGAGGCGATGAAACTGGTGTTGGATGCAGGGGTCTTTCCTTCAGTAAAGGAATCATTGAGATGGCTGGAGGAAGGAAGAGTGAGTCCCACCAGGCTGTTAGTTAATGTGAGTAAATTGTGTTGCTACTCTGCTTAGTGCTGCTGCTAATGCTCCATTAGCATGTGTTTGGACTCTACTGTGTCAGATCTTAGCCCAGGTGATTAAGGAAACCAAGAGTAAAATCAGGCATTGCTTTTAATTCAATGTTTTCAGCTTTCAAAAGAAATATACAGTTCTTCATGGGTAGTTGCAGACTATAGGACTTGCAAAGGAATAAATGACACAAGATTTCTAAGCAATTACCCTGGTCATTAGAGAGGCAAATTCTCATGGAACCACTTCCAAAGTCACTGGGACCAAAGGAACAGGGGTTAAATATGTAACTCTTCTTGCTAATTTTGCCAGTGGAATGTAGGATCTGTCATTTTCCTTGTGGTAAGAATAAAAGACAAGTGGCTTTGACAGTCTTGATTAAAATCCTACCCTGCAGCAAAAAAGTAGGATTCAGACACTTGAATTTATTTCACCCTGTCCAGTGTCTCTGAAAGGCCACCAGTTCTTTTATAATTTCTCAGTTATCCAGGATATTTTGGCATTGGCCGCATAAGAAATGTCTTTATGTGAGTTTTCTGTATAGTGAAAAGTAGCAGAAATGAAGTAGCTGTAGTAACTGTAGTGAAATATGTAGTGTTGAAAATAGATCCATGACCTGGAATAAATGCTTCGCAGGATAAAATTTCTGTGACCAGCTGTCCATGTTAAAACCACCAGTAACAAGTCTAATGGAGCAACATGTCTTGCAAGGAGATTTTGTTGTGACCAGTTGTCCATGATAGTGATTTCACAATGAAAAATATGCAGGAAGGGGATAAAAATCTAAATTAGGCTCTGTTGTTCTTGATATTTAATGCATATTTGCAAGAAAAAAAATCTTTTGTGGGAAATAAAATAGGAAACACTGACATGCATCATTAAATTTTAACAATCAATTCTAATAAAAAGAGAAATACTAAAAGGGATTATGCAAGTGATTGATGCAGGCCTGGCACACCTCAATTCTGTTAAGACAGCAAGATGACTGGTAAGCCTGAAATGCTCTGTCAACACTACTTCAATTAACTTGCCAAATCCAGCCCTTCTCTTTCTCTGGCACTTGTGACTGGTCCAGTAGCCAACGTGATGGTGCTGCTGCCATGGGAAGAACAACTCTGGTGCATACAGTGAGGATTTGGTTTGTCATCATTCCTCCTGCACAGCCAGATGTCCTGCTTCTCTCTGAAGAGGTGGGTGGGGCATGGAGGGGAGACTGAAAATCCTCATCTGTTCTGATAACAAGACTTATTGATTCTTGAGAATATTACATTTTACAGTGATCCGCCTTTTCCAGTTAATGCAACTTGAGTCTGAACCTGGAAAATTTATGATGACTTTATAGATCAATATAAGCCTGCCTAGAAACACACTATTTATGCAGTAATGAAAAAAAGGAGAAAAGACAAGGTTAGATACTTCAGCTGCAGAGCAAGGAATAATAAATACACTTTGGAAATGAAGACTAATTTTGCTATGAAGTGATCCAGCTGTTTGAGACATCAAGAAGTGATCACAAAATATCCCATAACCTACAAGTAAACTTGTTTAACAGCAAACAAAAAATTTGAGTGAGGACAATAATGATATAACACCATTGAAAAAGAAAAAAAGCGTATCTTCTCTTTCATGCATCCCACAAACAATCTGCATGGCTTTCTAAGGGAAGACAAACACTGGCCCTAATAGCACAACTGAGTTCTGAGAATGAATTTTACACATAAACATGCAGTTCACATGTTTTAGAAATCCTCTGTGCTACTTAGACATCAATCGTTCTTTGCCAATGGGATAGTCTAGGTGACTTGCCTGGGTCTCTAGCAGACCTCCTTCATCTTCAAGACTGTAGCTTAGGATCTGAGAGGTAAGGGGATACATGTCCCTTTAGGGCAAGTTATATCATAACTGTCTATTATGTTTTGTGGTGTTTTCTCTTTTTAGGGGATGAGGTTTAGATCAGAGCATTGCCTGAGATAGCCTTTTGAGGGAAATGAGCCTTCATGTTAACAACTAGAAGAGTTGTTCTTGTAGATGCGGCCTTTCAGTACTTGAAAGAATCTTATAAAAAAGATGGAGAGTGACTATTTTATATGGGCAGACAGTGTTAGGAAAAGGAGAAGTGGTTTTAAACTAAAAGAAGTGAGGTTTAGATTAGATGTTAGGGGAAAATTCTTTACTCTGAGTATGGTGAAGCATGGTAATATGTTGCTTAGAGAAGTTGTGAATGCTCCATCTCTAGAAGTGTTCAAGGCCAAGCTGGATGGAGCTCTGAGCAACCTGGTCTAGTAGAAAGCGTCCTTGCCTCTGGCAGTGTTGTTGGAACAAGATGATCTTTAAGGTCTCTTCTGTCTTTCAAAGTGTCCCAAGGGCTCCATACATTTTTTGAGTTAAATTCTCTTGTTTCAAAAGGGTTTCCTCTGTTTCCCCACCCCAGCTTAACTTGATCAGCTGGGTTTCTCTGAGCCTCTAATAACTCTGATAAGCATGGGTTGTATGTTTTACTAGGATGCCAACTCCTGGTTGTGTGGACCAAATATAAATGCCACTCTCACCTTCTTCACTGTGGTTCTTGGTGTTTGGGTTTTTTCCCCCAGAAATGTATTCCAAACATGTTATCACAAAATCTCAAAGTCCCCTAACTTCAGACCTTCCAGTTTCAATAGAGACACTGTTGTTGTTCTGACCAGTGCCGAGGTCATTAGAACTTGCATGAGTTGTCAATACTTGGCATGTAGCTGGCAGGACAGCCTAAGCACCAGTTCAGTAGTCAGGTAAATAAAAGAAAGTCTATGCCACTGACCTCTGGCTCATTTTTCATGTTTCAGCCCTTTGCCACTCTTGAAGTCTGTGTCCATTTAGGGGAAGCCAACACAAGATTTCTATTCTGCTGCACCCAGAGGACTGAAGATATCCATCTCTGATTTGGAATGGGGACAACAGCACATGGCCTTGCCACTGCACACTTTCAGAACATTACCAGTGGAGTGGTGGGCAGCAGGCAGAAGATTTGCTTAAACTGCGGTTGCCTGCCACAAACTACTTAATCCACTGTCATCTTCCATCTAAAACCCAGAAAAAAAATTGTGCAGTCTCCTAAATGGTCCTCTCAGATAGAACTTCCTTAGCTCTAAATCTGTGTATGAAGAGACTTTTCTTAGGGTAATATTTGCAGTAACAGCACAGATATGTAAGTAGTCTTATGCCCATCCCATCCTTCTTCTGCTAGATCCCTCCTCTTGTCAGGGCACCATTGAAGAGCTCACACTGCTCCTCTCTGAACACAAGATGTTTAAATTTTTTAAACTGAGAACATCCCTTAGGCTGCTGGGAAACAAGGAAGGTGTAAGATCCTGAATGACTGGTGTTTAATGAATTGCTGAAATAGAAGCAAAATTACTTTTTGCCTCTATTTTGCAATATGATATGTCTTAGCACTGCAGTTTGGACCTTGCTGTCAAACACTGCTAAGATCTGGAACTCACCCAGTCCCCATTTGACTTCTGAAGCACTTCATGCAAGTACCTAGGATATGCTGAGGAGGACTGTGAGGTATGTGAGCAGTAAAGATACAAAGAAAAGGTAAAAAATGCTTTTGAAGGAGTCAACAAAAAATATCTTAGGAAAGTATCAATTCTCAACAGGTTTTTTTATTTTGGTAAGTGAATTGTGCTTTGGCAAGCCAAAGGAAAGTTAGGATCCTCCAGAATAAGCTAGTCTGAGGCAGTTTGTAATTTTCCATCTACTTCCCTGATACAGCTGCAGTGGATTGCAAAGAATTTCACAGATGCCAAGCCCCTGTGATTGAACCCTTTTGCCTGACAGTCTGCAAACAAATGTGTTCATTTTCAATAAAGGTCATAAGTTAAAGAGGAGGAGGAGAGCTATAAAATGAAAATATATGCTATCTGAAACACTGTGACAGAAACGAATGTAGAGCAGATATTCATAATGCAATGTAAATATTGAATGCAAACCCAGCAACAAAGCAAGAAAAACACCATTTCAGCTAGCAAAATCCTGAAAGAAGAACTGGAACTATGAAAAAGGGTTTTAAGCTTGTCAGCCTCTGTTTTGCCCCAGTGGTTTGAAATTGCAGCAGCGGGGGTTCTTGTTTACAAAGAACATCTTTCATCTTCATGCTGCCAGGGATGGTGAAAGGCACCAAACTCTTATTTTTCTCCATGGCCACTCACTTTGAACAATGGCAAAGGAAGATGTAGCAAGGGCCTTTGTGAAAGTAAGGGTGAAATGATGTGGGTAATAGGTAGTGAGCTGAAAATAGGCTTGCAGGCCACTGTCCACAGAGACAGACCTGATGCATTTGTTGCTGCTTTGTGCTGAAGGAGCGTTTCCCCAGGGAAATATTACATGTACGTGTGAGTGTGCCATGTGTGTGTCCTTGCTTTTCTTATTCAGCTTTCTCAGGAGTAGCCCATAGATGATAGCTGAAAGCTCCTGGTGAAGATCCCGATGAGTAGTCCCAATTTTAATTGTAGGTGCTCACTTGCTAGTTTATATAAAATGTGATTTAGAGGTTATTTGCTGTTTATTAGGGATTATTTTCTGATTATTAAAGGTTAGACATTATGAAATGAGCATTTGGACTCAGTTGTAAAAGTTTAGTGTAGAATTATTAATTGTCCTTGGTTTGTAAAAGAGCATTGGCAAATCCTTGATTTTACTTCTCCAAATGAATGGTAATTGTGTTTGCTGTGTGTCAGTCAGGATTAGTAACACTTTTCACTTTCATCCAAAATCCATCTGAATTAGCTTCATTCTCTTGGTGATTAAGCTATTGCCCAATTTCAGTAGTCTCATTTATTGCTCATATATTGGACAAAACCCTCTTCATTTTTTCCCCATTTTTGCCTCTGAGTTTGAGCTGATGAGTGGAAAAGGTCAAAATGCCAGCAAGATTCAAACTGGTATTTGAGTTCACATGTACGTGCTGAATCTTCCTTTATATCAGCTTTTAGAATTAGCTTTTCTGTGTTTATGCAAAGGCCAGCTAGGACATATCTACCAATGTATGAGTTTGAATGAATCAATGAATGAATACCCGTATGCACATCTATATGTTTCACATACAGTTTTAGAGGCAAAAGTTTAAAAACTAGTACTGAAAATAGAAACCTAGAGTAGACAGCAGTAGCAAGAGGATAAAGACAAATAAATGTGATGAATATAAAGAACTGCAGAGCTGTCAAGAAACAACATCTACTGTACCAAAGCTGACTTGCATTAGGATGAGTGATAGCAAAATTACTATGGGTGGTTCAGTGTGTAATGCATTTCAAGTTTTTAATGCTGTGTTAGTGATGGAATATATTATTACATGGCCAAAGGGTGTTGATATGAACAGTGATTATATCTTGTGCCCCTTTAAGCATATTCAATATCAGAGTTGCAATGTGCCAAATCTGTCACTGAATGTTATGTTAATCTCCCATTGACTTTTGTGGCAGTTCCCCTTTCAAAGTGATGGTAAATGGTTAAGGGCTCTGAGGCAGGTGGCAGTGTCCCTGAAAAAAATTAAAAATGGAAAAGTAAGTAAATTTTGTTATCAAGCAACTTTAGACATGTTGGGATTCAAATGATGCTGCTGTCTTTTAATGGGTCTTTGTGAGGGATACTCTAGAAAGTACTTCAGTTTTAAGACTTTGCAGCAGTGGAAAATGAGAAAACCAAAGATTTTGGGAGATGACACTACATACTTCGATGGAAAAAGAGACCAGGGCATCAAAAGTTAAATACAATACTTTGAAAATGAGAGGGAGTGGCATCTGAGAAAACTCTAGAGGACAGGACAGGCAATAAGAATATTTCTCCTGTTGCTGCATCCAGGCACTGTGTGAGAGCTGCCTGGGCAGCATCTGCGCTAAAGCTCTATAGTATGAAGGCCCTTACTGTCCCGGTTTGATGGACAAATTACTGATTAATAATTCGTGGATACAGAGGTATTAAAATAAGAATTTATTCTGAGGTAAGGAAAAAAAAAAACTTAAAATACTGAACCCCCCCCCTGAAGAAAGCCCAATAACCACCTCCCAAAAACCCCCAAACCATCCACCAACACCCCCACCCACACCGGTTCCACAAATGAACAAGCAACAAAAAACCCCCTTATTCCTTGCTTCAATGCCCGAAAAAGTTCAGTTAATCTGA
>VXBA01004738.1:3181-18915 GCA_013399895.1 Serilophus lunatus | reverse complement strand
CGGGCCGGGCCGTGCGGGCGCTGTGCGGCCTCTCCCTCCTCCTGCTCCTGCCGCTGCTGCAGCATCCCGGGAGCGCCGAGCGGGCCCCCGGCTCCCACCTGGACGACACGGCCATCGCAGGTGAGAGACCCCCGCCCGGGACACCCCGGCCCCGCCTGGGGCCGTTCCGCGCGGGTTTGGGCAATTCCTGCGCGGAGCCCCCGCCCGGGACCGGGACGGCCCAGGACAGCCCGGGACAGCCCGGGATAGCCCGGGATTGTCGCTGCAGCGCCGAAAGTTTCGCGGTTGCGCTCCCTGGGAGCACCGCGCTGCTCCTGGTGCCGCCGCATCGCCGCGGAGCGCTCGGTGGGATTTGGGAATGTCGGAGCGGCTTCCCCCGTTTGCCCGCTGCCCGTGGGAGCCTGGCGGGGAGCTGGGAGCCGCTCCCAAAATCCCGGCGCCCGGCGCGTTGTTCGGGACGGTCCCGGGGTTCCCCCAGATGCGGGGACGGAGCGATTCCCACCTGCGGAGCGCGGGGGGCCGAGCCCTGGCTCCTTGTCTCCATCCCCAAGAACCGGCCCCGCGGCCGGAACTGCGGGAGCCTCGGGCCCGGGGGACCCCGGGGGTGCTCCGGGCTCCGGGCGGTGTGTCCTTGTGGCACTGCCCGAGGTCAGCGCTGGAGCCGCGTCCGTCCGTCCCGCCGGGAGGGTCGGGAGCCCCCGGGCCGTGCCCGCAGGGGATGCCCGGGAGGGATCCGGGAACGGGGAGCAGCTCCCTGGAAAGGCCGAAGGCTGAGCGCCCCTTGCTCAGCGCCCGGGAGGGACCCGCCTGGATAACGGGAGGGCCGGGGGCAGCAGGAGGGTCCTGAGCGATGCCAATTCCTTGGGCTTTGGCAGCAGGGAGGTGCTGAGCGATGCCAGGCCCTTGGGATGGGGCAGTAGGAAGGTGCTGAGCGATGCCAGGCCCTTGGGCTGGGGCAGCAGGAGGGTGCTGAGCGATGCCAATTCCTTGGGATGGGGCAGCAGGGAGGTGCTGAGCGATGCCAGGCCCTTGAGTTGGGGGCAGCAGGAAGGTGCTGAGCGATGCCAATTCCTTGGGCTTTGGCAGCAGGAAGGTGCTGAGCGATGCCAGGCCCTTGCTGTGGTGCCGTGTTGGACAGGGAGCAGCTCTGCAGGCTGGAGCTCAGGGATTCTGGGGGCAGGTGTTGGAATATTTGGGTGTTTGGATGGAAGGTGCCGGGAAGGGTTTGGCCTGGGGAGCAAAGCTGGGCGAGGAGCAGGCCCTGGAGCCCCGGTGTGAGCAGGAGGGTGGGGATTTTGGGGGGTGTGATCCCTGGCAGGGGGTTGCCCCGTCCTGGCCACGGGACGGGCTCTGTGGCTGCGTGCTGTCCCCGTGGGAAGGGGATCCTTGTCTGCCTTCCCCGTGCCCCGGAACCCTGAGACCGGTTCACGTCCAGTCTGCTCCACTAAGGAAACTGGATCTCCGCAGTCCTTGCCGGAGCGAGGTTTGTGCCTCCGAGGAATTTCCAGCGGAGTTATTTTTGGAGGCCCTGCAGAAGTGTGGCAGCCCGGCTGATTCAGCTGCTGGCTCCGCTCTGGGCTGCGAGTGGAGGCAAAGCCGGCCCGGGAACAGCCCCGGGTCTGGCCCGGGAACAGCCTGGAGGCTGGCTCGGGAACAGCCCCGCTCCTGGCCCAGGAGCAGCCCGGTCCTGGCCCGGGAGCAGCCCGGTGGTGGCCCGGGAACATCCCAGGGTCTGGCCCGGGAATAGCCCCAGTCCTGTCCCGGGAGCAGCCCCGCTCCTGTCCCGGGAGCAGCCTCAATGCTGGCCCGGGAGCAGCCCAGCCCGGTCCTGTCCCGGGAGCAGCCCGGTGCTGTCCCTGGAACATCCCGCTCCTGTCCCGGGAGCAGCCCGGTGCTGGCCTCCAGGCGCTCCCTCCCGGGTGGGCTGTGCTGCTGTGGTCGCTCCCGGTGTCCCCGCCTTGTCCTGGGCGCTGCTGCGTTCCCAGCCCTGCGGGGGGCTCGGGGTGTCCCCCGGGGTCCCTTGGCCCCGTGCCTCGGAGCTCCGCGAGCTGTTGCTCCCGGTTCAGGGCAGGGAATGTCCTCCGGTGGCTCAGGAGGTGCTTTCCCTCCTGCTTTCCCCCTCCCTGGAAGCAGAGCGTTCCGGGCGGACAGGCAGAGGGGGGTCTCGGACGGCGTTTTGAAAGCGAAAGTTCTCGGGGTTGACACATTTTCTGAGGTGCTTTTTTTATTCTTTAACCGTCGTGGCAGGATTTTAGTGGTAAAGTATCAGAATCGAGGGCTTTTCCCTGGGACGGGGGGGTTTCCAGGCGATGCAGGGAGGTGTTTGCAGGGACAGCAGCCTGAGCTGCAGCCCTCCTTGCGCTGCTGACATTGCCCCGCACGGCCTGGGGATGGGCAGCAGGTTTTAGGGGGGATTAGGGAACGATGCCCATTCCATTTTGAAGCAACAGTTCGAAACGGGCAGTTTGTCCATGCGGGAAAATGGGAGCTGGTGACTGAACCCCGGGAAAATCACATTTTGCCCCGGCTTGGACTCGCTGGGAGGCGAACGGAGGGCTTTGATCTTTGATCTCTAATCTTTTCCTGCCGAGATGAGGTGAGAGTTTGGTCCCTGTAGGCGGCACAGGAGCCGTTTCACAGGGCAGAGACACTGAGGGTGGAGGGCTTGGACCCGCAGCCCCTGCCCGGGGTTTTTGGGCAGCTCCCGGTGCCTCTCCCAGGATGTGTGACCGTCCCACACCTCACCCTTCTCACCCACCCGGGGTATTTTTAGCCCCAGGACCTTTTCACACCCCGAAATGGGGCTCCTGGGGGACACCCTCCCCTGATGGGGTTTGGGGTTTGGCTGCTTCCCACTCCCTGGAATCCAGCGGTTGCCAAAATCAACCAGGTTTTGTTTCTCTTTCTGGCCCTTATCAGAACGTCCCCTGGGGTTCTGTCAGACATTTTACACAAGTTTTAGGTGTGTTTGGGTCAGAAGTTTTAAATTCTGTCACATTTGGGATGTTAAGCTGCTCGGTGGCCTCGTCAGCTCCTGGGGTTTGGGGTGGTTCTTGTCCACCCCCAGGGGTGGGTTCTGCTCTTGCCCACGGGTGGGCACCTTCAGGTGTGTTTGTAGGAAGCCTGAGTGGGAAGGGGCAGAGGTCTGGGGCTCTGGCTCCATCCCTGGCTCCATCCCTGGCTCCATCCCTGGCTCCCTTAGTGGTGACACCTTCCAGCTGCAGGGTGATCCAGGCCCCTCTCTGTGGGGTGGGGTGGGAATGGTGCCCTGAGCCCTATTCCATTTTATGGGGAATTGCTTCCTGTGGTTTTGCATCCATAGGGATGTGGGGCTGTGTCTCCACACTCTGCCTGTGCTGGGGGAGCTCTGGGGGATCCTGGGGTGGGTTTTCCCTGTTTTTTTCCTGCAGCAGATAAGAGAAGGGTCTGGACTGTGTGCTGGGGCTGAGGCGTTTTTGGGACACAGGGGTGGGACAGGATTTGGTGGCTTTTCCTTATGCCAGGGCACAGCAGCTCCTCTGTCCCCTCCTCTGTGCCTCCCCCTGGTTGTTGGCTCCTCGATCACATTTGCTCTGGTTCAAGTGGTTTATGACACCCTGTAAAAAAATCCAGATGGTATCCAAGGAAAACCTGGAGGGCTGTGCCCAGGGTTACCCCTGTGTTTTCCTGCAGCACCTTGAGCTGCACCTAAACCCACAGAACATCCTGTGGGACAGAGGCACTGTGAGGAAGGGGGGCTGCAGCCACAGGCTTTGGACTGGTCATTAATTCCAAAGGGGGAAAACATTAATTTCTGGGAGAGAACCCTGTGCCCAGGCCCTGTGGCTGAGCTCTCCTGTCCCTGCCATCCCAGGGCTTTGCTGGAAGTGAATCCTTGGCTGCAGAACCCTGGCAAGGGGAGGGTTTGGCTTCTGGCACACGAGCAGGCTGTGGCCTCAGCAGAGCCTGGGGAGCTGCAGGGTGCCCCATCCTGCAGGGTGGGAGCAGGGCTGCCCGTGCCTGCCCTCCCAGCCACTGCCTGGTGCCAGGATCCCCTCTGTGGCCTGTCCCTGTGCCAGGCTGCTGACCCCATCCCCTGCAGGGAGCAGGGAGCTGCAGGAGCTGCCTGGGGAGGGCTGTGACCACCGGGGCCGGGAGGTCACACAAAGCCCAGGGGGTTAGTTGAGGCCTCACTGAGGTCAGGGCTTGGACTCGATGCTCTGGGAGGTCTCTTCCAGCCTCTGTAATTCCATGATTCCGTGGTCTGGCTGCTCCCTGGCACTCAGTACCCTCCTGGTGCTGTGGCAGCAGAACCAGGGCAGGGTTTCATCCCAATATTATTGTGCTGGGAAGCTCCAAGCCCTGCCCTGCATCACCCCCCCGGGAGGTGCAGGACCTGCCTTGCCCAAACATCCCTGCCCTGGGGCCCCTCTCTGTGGGCCTCCTGCTGGGACACACCACCTGCAGCTCTCCCTGCTTGGAGAGGAAGGAGACTTTCCCTGCAGGCCTGGAAGGGTTTAATGAATGCCTTCCAGCTGTGCACCTTCACTGGGTAGGAGCTGCACCTGGGCCAGGGGGGAAAAGCAGTTGGGAGAATCCTTGGGAAACCCTGCCAGGAAATAACAGTCCATGTTGTTCCCCAGCTGGGTTGGAAGCCACAGTGGATTGCACAGCCTTGGCTTCCTTCAGGAGTGAGGCTCATCTCGAGGAATTGCTGTTCTGAGAGATGCAGAAATTGTGTTTTGGCAGCAAACTGTGGCCTCCTGTGGAGGAGGAGGAGGAGCAGGGCCAGGGCCAGCTGAGGAGCTCCTGCTCTTCCCCTTCCCTGCTTGGCCCAGGAACTTGGAGCAATGCTCAGCTGGATCAGAGAGTGGATTTCTATTTGATTTCTGGTTAGATTTGGCTATTTACTCCTTTGGACAGCAGCTCTCTCCAAGCCCCCTGTGCCCCTGAGTGGTCCTTCCCAACGGGAGAGATGCAGTGGGAGCTGGATTCCTGCTCCAGACTGGGCCTTTCCCCCAGTGGGGCAGGGATACACATGCCCATGGGGGAAGTCCAGGGCAGCAATGTCCTGTCTGCCCTTTGCTCTCAGGAGGGGATGGAGCACTAAAGGTGTGAAGGAGCCTCCTGACATCCTTTGATCCAGAATGCTTTGATGGTCCTGGGGCAGAGCTTCATCTCAGAGCTTAATCCTGCAGCAGAGCTTAATCCCAAGGGGAAAAGAAGAAAAAGCAATTTGCTGTTGCCTGCTCAGTTTGTGTTTGGCTCATGGGCTGCCTGGTGTGTTGTTCCATGTGGGTGCTCTTGCCTGGGCAAGGGCCTGATCCATCCCTGCAGCTGCAGAGACCTGGAATTCATCACCTGCCTGGTTCGTGGTGAGGGAAGGGAAGTCAGAGGCCATCCTGGTGTCATTCCACATGGATTCAGCACTGGCAGGGCTGCCCAGGGAGGGGGGCAGTGCCCAGCCCTGGAGGTGCCCAGGGAAGGACTGGCCGTGGCACTCAGGGACAGGGTGGGACTCCCTGGGCTGGGGGGGCTTTGCCAGCCTCAGGGATCTGGGATCCTGTGGTTTGTGAGTCACAGATCTGTCTCTCTGAGCTGGCAGTTGAAAACCATGGGTTTCCCATGAGGTTTTGCCTGTGCCTGTGGAAATGCTGCTGCTGGCTGTGCCCCCCGGGGGCTGTGCCAGGGGCTCGTGTCCCGCGGGGCTCTGCTGGCCCAGGGCAGTGCCAGGCTGGGACACCCCTCAGCTGCTGGACTGTGCCCAGCCTGCCACCCTGCCCCTCAGAGCCCTCATTACTCAAACCAATTAGTGTACAAAAAGCTGTTTCCTTCATTAATTAGCTTTGCTTTAAATCCAGAGAGGGGGAAATAAACTCCTGAGCAGGCAGAGGAAGCAGGAGAGCTGCAGCCCCTCCTGGGCAGCTCTGGGCTCCCCACTGTGAGCCTTGAGGAGCTCCTGCCTCCAACTGAGCCTGTGCCAGGGCCTCCCCACCCTCCCAGCCAGGACTCCCTTCCCAAGATCCCATCTCTCCCAGTGGGAAGCCATTCCCTGGGGCCTGTCCCTCCAGCCCTTGTCCCCAGCCCCTCCCCAGCTCCCGGAGCCCCTTTAGGCCCAGCAAGGTCTCAGCAATAATAATTACAATAAAATTAATGATAATGGGGTGATGGCAGGACTGTGCCCAGCTGGTGTATTGGTTTTTCCTGGCAGTCCAGGCCAAGGTGCTCAGCTCTGCTCCATGTCTCACCGTTGGAGGAGCAGAAGGGATTCCTTGGGGACCAGAGTGTGGTTCTGCCCCTCAATTGTCCCTGTTTGTTTTCCCTCCATGACATGGGACCAGGATGTTTGTTTGTTTGGATTATGGGCCTATTTTTAAGTAACCTATTTTTTCCACTTTGGAAAAAGTCTTAACTCACTGCCTGTCTGTGGAGTTTGACTTTGGGAACCTCCAAGTGCTCCTTGGAAGTGTCTCACCAGCCTGAGCTGTTGCCTCTCTGGCAAGTATAGGTATATTTTTATGTATATATATATATATATTATATATATGTGGATTGCTGAACTGTGCTCTAAGAAACATTTTCAGGATGCACAGAGGCAAATCCAGCCCTGCCTTGGAGGTGCCCTTGGTGCCACCCATCAGCTCTGCATCCTCTGAGTTCCCCCAGCCCTTCCCTTGCTCAGGGATTTGGGGATCCCTGGTGCCAGCAGCCCTCAGACAGGGCAAACAGCACCAGTCCTTTGGGAAAGGGGATGTTGGCAACACACACACACACACAAGCTTTGCAGGAAAAGCCACTGGTTTTGTAGCCCAGTGCTTGTTTTCCCCCAAAGGACAGAGTTTTAAGGTCAGTGCAATCCTTTGCTGCAGGTTTGGGGCTCTGGGGCCTGAAATTGGGCCCTTCTGGGAGGATCCAAACACAATAAACAGGAGAACTTGAGGAATGTTCCTCTGGAGTTCCAAAGGAACAGCTTGCTGGTTGGAACAGCCTGCCCCTGCCCAGGCAAGGGAGGCTTTGGATTGCAGGGAAGGGAGGAATAATTCAGGATTAAAGCTGCTCAGCAATGTGTGTGTTTAGATCTGTGAGAGTGCCAGGACATAATTAATGTGTAAGCAAGCCAAGAGGGGAAAAAAGCTGGTTTCATTCCTTGATACAGATGGATGGAGGATAAAAACTACTTTTTTTTTGGGGGGGGGGAGAACCAATTCTGTGACTGTTCTCTTCCAAGCAGCTGCTGCTGTTAATGCTGCCCCAGCAGGTTTGTTCTGGCTCCTTTGCTGTTAGGAGGCAGAAACCCAGGCTTGGCATGTGGTGCTGGTCAGGGAGGAGCTGCAGGACTCCAGGTGAGGTGTGGGGCAGCCCCTGGAAGGATTATCCCCTCAATCCCAAGTGTGTGATGGCTTTTCCCAGCTGCTGGGGCTGTGGGGGAGCTGGAGGTTGGGAGGGATCCTGTCCCAGGCCAACGCAGCTCCTCCAGGAGCCTCCCAGCCTTCTCTGGCTGGCATTTCTGGGGCAGGATTAGGCTTGTAGGAAGTGAAACGAAATAAATCAGGAATAAAGTGTTGTGGGAAAATGGCTGGTGAAAGGTCTGAGCCTTTGGGGAAGGAGGCAGTGCCTCGGTGTTCCCGGGATCTCAGGGGGGTCTGCTCTGTAAACTGCAAAATAAGGAGCAGCTTTCGTTTGTCCCTTTCCTTTTAAACCCTGCAGAAGGGATGAGAAAAGGATGTGGCCATGCTGTGCTTGTAGCTGTGGGACATGAGCACCCTGAGGACTCTGCCTGGGGGCACTGAGGCCGGCTCCTGCCCAGGACAATCCCAACACCTCCAGCCAGGACTGGGACACCCTGGGGGTGTGGGGTGATGGGCCATGCCAGGCCCTGCCAGAGCAGCCCTGTCTGTGCCCAGGGGCCTGGGGCACAGGGCAAGCTCTGGAGCTTCCCCCCTGCCCCTGGAGCCCCGGCTGCCCCGGGCTGGGGCAGTCCCTGGGGTGGCAGTGGGACAGGGAGGAGCTGCCCCAGCCTCCCTCGGGGGGGCAGGTGGAAGTGGGGCCCCCCTGCAGCCTGGCCTGTGTGGGGAGAGCTGTTTAATTAAGTTGTGACCTGGGGACCCTCTGGCTGAAGGAGGGAGGTGTGAAAACAGACTGGGAGGTGCAGATGGTTCTGTGGGAATGGTGATGGCAGCACAGGGGGGCACTGTCCTTGGCCCATCCCAAGGCTGTCCTGGCCTCAGGTCCTGCTGCTCCCAGAGGTTTCTCCTGGAGCTGCTGCTTCCTGGAGCTTTGCCCTCTGTGCTTTGCAGATAAACAGGTTTTCCTGTTCCTCGTTGCATTTGCTCCATCCTTCAGAACAGAAAAGGGTGGAAAGGGCTGTTGGGGGGCACTCGGGGGCCCCCTCCCACGCTGCAGGACAATGCCTGGGGGTTTTCCTGACAGTCTTCGGCATGAGAAGTGAGAGCTGGGGGGCTGCTGGTTATTTTTCCTCCAGTCTCTCTTTTATCTCTCCTCTTGGGCCAGGAGAAAACATGTTTCCTGCTTCAAAGGGGGAGGCTGTAATGGGAATGTCTGGCATTCCTGTGCCCTCCCTGCCAGATGGGTATCTCCAAAGGGTTGCTGGAAGGAGCAGCTGCCTGTGTGCCAGCCCTCCCTCCCCGGGGCTGCCAGGGTGTGCTGCCCCGGTGGCAGGGGCAGTGGCACTGCCTCTGTCCCCCCCGGAGCAGCACTGGGCTCTGCACAACTTGTCCAACTGGTTTGTTTTTCATCCCGTGGCTATTTTCAGCCTCTCAGCCTAACAAGGTGAAATGGCTGGGATGCTTTCCCACTCCCTGGGGCTGTGCTGGGCACTCCTTGCTGTGTCTGCACCACTTAGAGCTTTGGGAGGACAACCTGGGGGCTCTGCACAGGCCCCCTGAGCACGGGGAGCCCCAGATCCCACCTTGGGCTGGCCCTGGTGCCCTCCTGAGGGGCTGGGGAGGATGCAGCAGCTGGGGCTGTGTGGCAGGCCAGCAGGACATGCAGGGAGCAGCACAGCCTGGCTGTGCCTGCAGGGATGTGGCTGTGCTGCTCCTGGCTCCTGCCAGCAGCACCTGGAGCGGGGTGGGGGTTGCCTGAGGTGCAGGGAAAAGGGGACATCTCACCCCAGCTCACCCGTGTTCCCATTGGAAATGTGTGATTGGTGTGTTCTCATGGTTCCTTTGGGGGAAACTCCAGCTGCTCTTCAGTCACTGGCACTGATTTTCAAGCCAAACCCAACTCTTACTGCTTGGATCAAGCCCAGAGAGGGCCTGTGAGCAAAGGGGGCTTCTCCAGTGTCTGCCAGACACCTGCACTGGGAATGTCTCTCCAGCTCCTCGGGGTTCCTGCAGGCTCTGGTGTCCTTACCCCCGTGGTGCTGTAGGGTGTGGAAGCACCACCTGCCCAGTTCCCAAGGCAGGATCGAAGTGCAGGGGTCCCATTGCCAGGCAGGATGTCACCTGGCACAGCAGGGACCTGCAGCCCTCCCAGAGGGCAGCGTGGTGGCCCAGCCACCATCCCTGGGCACAGGGTTCCCTGGGAGCTGCTCTGCCTTTGGGAGGGAACTGGGCACCTTGATGTGCATCTCTTCCTCTGCTGGGCCACAGTCCTCCCCCCTCCACAAACGTGGCCACATGCAGCAGCACTGAGGGGCTGGGGATAAACACTCCTGCCAGGCCCCAGGGTCACAGCAGGGCCAGCACAGGACACAGGGCTGTGCCTGGGGTCTGCTGCTGGTGGGACTGGGCACCTCAGCCCTGCTGTGTTGGCCCTGAGGAGGGACAGCAGGAGTTCAGGGCTTGAATTCCTCGGTTTGAGAGTTCAGCAAATCAACACATCCCACCTGCACACACCCCTGCTGGCACCCCCAAATCCCAGCAGGGCAGGGGGACTGTGCCCCTCTGCCCCCTCGGGTGAGAGAGACCCCCCTGCAGAGCTGCTCCAGCTCTGGGGAAGTGGAGCTGCTGCACAGAGGGGGCTCCACAATCCTGGAGGTCTTTTCCAAGCTGATTCTGTGGCTCAGTTCCTCTGAACTGCCCAAATCCCTCGGGGAGGTTTGCTCACCCCTGGCAAACCAGGTTGGTGTTGCAGGTGCCCTGCTGGGGTTTCTTGGGTGCTGCACCAGGACACAACTGCCCTGATGGAATCAGGAGGGTTGCGTTGGGAGAAGGGAGGGAAGAGGTTTTCTTGCTCAGTGGAGTCTTTGTGTGAGGGGTGGTAGAAGTGCACAGGGAGGCTTCGGTGCTGAGAAAGGGCTGGTTTCAGTGGATGGAAAAGCCCTCAGAGGCCACTGAGAGCAGCTGTCCCCCCCCACTGCCAGTGTCCCCAGGTGCCACAGTCCTGGTAAAGCTCTGCAGGGATGTGCCTCCCCCCTGCCCTGGGCAGCCTGTGCCTCCTGCCAGGGGTTTGGACAGGAATTTTCAAGGAAGCTGCAGGGAAGTTCCCTGTTTGCAGCAGAGAGGGAGGAAGGCTCATGGCTCCTTTTCTCCTTTTCTTTTTGCTGCTGCTGGAAGGAATGTTTTGTGTCTGGGGGGTTGGAGCCTGCAGAGTGGGCTTTTTCCTGGTTAATGAGGTATTAAAAGGGAATCAGCTGATTGTCTGTGTTAGGGTCAGGCAGGGAATTTCCCTGGTGTTATCCCTGTGGGAAACACAGTCCTTTACCCTGCCCGTGCCTGGTGCACAATGCTGAGTCAGCACAACCCTGTGCAGCCCAGCAGGACAGGAATAACCCCGGATTTTACACACTGACAGGGGGGTTTTTCAGTCCAATGTACCCAAGTGTTGCTGCTCAGATCCTGCTGCTGCTGCTCCTCCAGTCCCAGAATAGCTGCAAGGAATTGCCACTGAATAATGAGTTTAAAAACTTGGATTTGGGGAAATGTGGAGCTCTTGGAAGCTCCAGCCAGGGGGAAGCTGCTGGAGGTGTCGTGGTTGGGTTGGCTGGTGCCTCCAGCTCAGCGGCTCTGTGCTCTGCTCTTGGCTCTGGGAGATGAGAGGGATTTAGGAGGGGTTTAACCACGGCCTAGGGGTGGCTAAACTTAGTCCTGAGTGTCCTGGCTCAGGGGCAGGGAAATGCTGCAAGGGTGACACTTCTGCTCCTGGGAAAGATCCATCCCCAGCCCAGCCTGTGGCTGTGGCTGTGCTGCTCAGGAGAGCTCAGAGGGAGAAACATCAACTGGGGTTGATGCAGCTTGAAAATAGGAGGCTGAAAAGACCAATTTTTTTCCCCACAAACCCTTTTTTTCACCCTGAGTGAAGCTGCCAAAGCTCTTGGCATGTGGAGCTTCCCAGTTGCAGCCCCACCAGGTGAGCTGGGGGTGGGATGAGATGCTTTGCTGCCTGTCTCTCTCTCAAGAAGGGAGCAGATGCAGGTTTTTTTAGGATTTAACTTTTAAGCTGTCTATGACAATAATACCCTGTTAGTCTCTTCTTTTCTGTGCAGTCATGAAAATATCTTTATTTTTCATTTGCACACGGAGAGCTGCTATTTTCTGGGGTTTGGTGGTTTATCTCATGCAGAGAGTCCTGGTCCCTCCTACATGTGTTTTGCAATAAGAATTTTTTTTAAAGAAGTCAGGGCCATTTTTTGTGATGGGGAAGCACATCCCTAGGGAGCCTCAGCTCTGTTGGGAGCTGTGCTGGTCTGTGATGAACCTCCACACAAACCCAGGACTGTTTTCCATTGCAGTCACACTTCCACTGACTCTCCTGCTGGTCCCAGACCCTTAAGCTGCTCTTTGATCCGAGTGGAACTTTCTGCTCCGTGGTCTGTGTGTTCCATGCTGGAGGTGCATTGCTGAGGGGCTCTGAGGGTCACAGGCAGCTCCCTGGGCAGGGGGTTGTCATTCCCAGCCATTCCCAGCCATTCCCAGCCCTCGGGGTGGGATGAGGACACAGGGAGGGGGTCAGGAGTGGGGTGCTGCTGCCCTGAGCCCCCTCCCCATGGCACTGAGCCCCTGCTGGCCATCGGTGCTTTGGGGTGCAGGCTCAGCCCAGCAGGGCTCCCCTCTCCCACCTGAGCTGTGCCCTTGTCCCTGAGGATTTATGGAGTGCTGGGGAAGGAGCCTGAGGGATTTATGTGTTTGCCCTGCCTGTGCTGCCCCAGCACTGGCTGTGCCATGGAAAGGTGCCCAGGATGGAGCAGGACTGAGCTCAGGCCCTCCCCAGCCCCTGCCCTCCCTGCCCCAGTGATTTATCCTTCCCATTGAGACTCCTGGGGCTGGGAAGGACCTGTTTGTTCAGGGCCAGCCCTCGGTGTGGCCCCGTGCCCAGGGAGGGTGGGGATGGCACGTGGGCACCTGGGAGTAAGGAGGGGATGTGGGGTCACAGAGCTGGCTGTGGGAGGGGGGTGGGCATCCCATCAACTGGGGGACAGGGGCCAATACCACCTGGGACCCCCATCCCACAGCCCTGGGGCCAGGGGGGCACTTTGCCAAGGGGCAGGAAGAGGGGCATGTGTGGACCTTGTGTGGTACAAGGGACAAATGGGGAATTCTTGGGAAGAAATCCTTCCCTGGGAGGGTGGGCAGGCCCTGGCACAGGGTGCCCAGAGAAGCTGTGGCTGCCCCATCCCTGGCAGTGCCCAAGCTGCCTGGGGAGAACCAGCAGCTAAATCCTGCCTTAAAAATACTGGGACAAATGGGCTGCTGTTCTGGGAGGGAGCCCCCAAGTCCGGTCAAGCCTACGAGGACTTACAGCAGGTTCTGCCCCCCCAGTTCTGGGGTGCAGGTGACTCTGGGCAGGCTCAGGGAGGGTTAAGCAGTGGGTTTGAGCAGAGGCAGTGGAGCAGCAGCTGGAGCTGGGATAAGGAAAAGTTTGGGGGCTTCTTCCTGGGGTGCTTTGCTTCCACAGCAGTGGTGTAAGATGCTGACCCCAGCAGGGATTGCATCACTCCAGAGCTCTTCCCTGTGTGCCAAGGGTGAGCAGCACGTGGCTCGAGGAGTTCCCAGTTTTCAGTAATAAAAAGGCTTTAAAAGGAAAGAGCCTTGAGGATTTTGGGAAGTCCGTGTTGGGGGAAAGAGCAGCCCTGCTGTTCCCAGCTGATGCTCAGGGAAGCAGGGGTGGGACATGGCCCCTCCATCGGGGTTTTCAGGCTGGGGGGGAGGTTTCAGGAGCTGCTGGGATGGAATCACAGCATTTCCTCACTGGAAAATTTCCCTCTTTCCCTCCTTGACAGGAGGAGAGGGAATGGCCTCAGGCTGGGCCAGGGCAGGGGGCACAGGAGGAGGAATTGGGGCCTGGCAAGGGGGGTCAGGGTGGGCAGGGGCTGCCCAGGGAGGGGGGCAGTGCCCAGCCCTGGAGGTGCCCAGGGAAGGACTGGCCGTGGCACTCAGGGACAGGGTGGGACTCCCTGGGCTGGGGGGGCTTTGCCAGCATCAGGGATCTGGGATTCCCTCCTGGTTTTGGCAGCTCCTACACTCACAGGTTCTGTGGCATGGAGGTGACACCTCCTGTGATGTGTCACCTGCTGCTGCCCCAGCCCTGCCAGGACCCCTCTGGGGTGAGGAGCCTCAGAGTTCCAGTGCTGCTCTTCTAGAAAATTCCTTTCCCTGGGCACCTCCAGGGAATGGTCACTTCAGAGGAGGTGTCACTTGTCTGAGGGATGGTTCTCCCCACTCTCTCCCCCAAGAGGAGCATTTCCACCTTCCAGGGTAGCAAAGCAGAAAACACCCAATTTAACTGTTGTTCCACAGTGAGTCATTTCAAGACTTTCTTCTGAAATTGTGTTTTTAGCAACAACCTTTTCCAGTGAGGCAGCAGCGTGGAAAGGGGACTGCACACCGTGGGGCTCTGGCTGAGCTTGGGGGGAGCAGGGGCAGAAGGGGGTGGCTGGGGGGGGGTTTCTTCCTGAAGAAGCCAAGCTGGTGGCTGCAGGGGTGGGACAGTGGAGGTGTGTGGCATTCCCCAGCTGGCTGTGGCTGTGGGTGCCAGGGGGATGGGCAGCATCTCCCCCTGGCAGGGCAGGGCAGGGCCTTGCCCTCCTGCAGTCGTGTCCTTCAGGGGCAGGGAAAGCCTTCAGGCTGTGGCTGGAGCAGGGCTGTTGTCCCACGGGATGGGCTGTGGGAGCAGCAGCTCCCTCCTGGGCACTGTGGAGGCACGTGGGGTGTGTGCCAGGGCTGCTGTCACCCTGATTCCTGCTCCCCGGGGCTCCTGTGGGAATGCAAATCATCACTTCTTGCAGAGACACATGAGGATAAGTGAGGCTAACATGGGAGAAGCTGTCCTTGTGTGGCAGCGTGGGAATGGTGCTGCCTCCCTGCAGGAATGATGGAGCAGGGTGTCTGGGGAGGGATGAGGGGAGTCCTCAGAGCCTGGGCTGGGCAGGAGGAGGAGGCCAAGGAGTGCAGGGAAGAGCCCTGGGGGATGTCCCTGTTCCTCCCGGAACTCTGGGCTCCCTCAGCTGTGCTCTGGGGCTGGGAGCCTTGGGATCAGCCCCGTGCTCCCCATCCCAGGCCCCCAGCATGGGGTGGCTGTGGAGCTGGGGACACAGAGCCCCTGTGCTCTGGCACAGGCTGGGAGAGCTGGGAATGGTCACCTGGAGACGAGAAGGATCCAGGGAGAGCTCAGAGCCCCTTGCAGAGCCTAAAGGGGCTCCAGGAGAGCTGGAGAGGGACTGGGGACAGGGGCTGGAGGGACAGGCCCCAGGGAATGGCTTCCCAGTGCCAGAGGGCAGGAGAGATGGGATCTGGGGAAGGGATTCCTGGCTGGGAGGGTGGGGAGGGGCTGGGCTGGGATTCCCAGAGAAGCTGTGGCTGCCCCTGGATCCCTGGGAGTGTCCCAGGGCAGGTTGGAGCCCCCTGGGACAGTGGGAGGTGTCCCTGCCCAGGGCAGGGGGGGCACTGGAGGATGTTTTAGGGTCCCTCCCAACCCAAACCAGTCTGAGATTCCATGATTTATTGGTCAATCCTGGTGGCAAGAGGAGAAATCTCCATTTCTCTGCCACCTTGTGAGACCTACCACATTTCCTACTTCTCTGTCTTGAGCTGTTCCTGCTCCTGGTGATTTTTGCCGTGTCTGTCCCGGGGTGCCAGGAGCTGGGCACTGGCATTGCCCGGCTCTGGGCAGGCGGTGCTGCAGTGACAGCTCCTGCGGCTCAGGGATGAGGAGATGGAGCTGCAGGAACCTGGTGGGCTTTTCTTTGGTTTCTTCTGAGCTTTCTTTGGCGTCTCGGATTTCTCAGGCAGGGATGAGTCACTCGTCCATTATGTGATTTCCTGACTTTCAGCAGTTTCTCTCTCAGCTAAAAAGCACTAATGATGAGTTTGGCACCCCGGTGTGTGGCAGCCGTGGGCTGGGGCTGAGGGGCTGTGACTCACAGGGGCTCAGATGCACTCTCACTGCTTCCCACCCCGGCTGGCAGTCTGTCACAGCAGGAGCTGTGGCATCCCTGGGGGTGCCCAAGGCCAGGCTGGAGCCCCCTGGGACAGTGGGAGGTGTCCCTGTCCGGGGCAGGGGTGGCACTGGAGGGGATTGAAGGTCCCTCCCAGCCCAAACCAGTCTGGGATTCTACAGAAGTCACAGTAAGGCTTGTTTGGGCCGTGGGATCTGCAGAGCAGGAGGGTCAGTCCTGGCTGCCTGAGCTCCACAGGGCTGTCCAGTCCCACAGATCCTGCAGAGCAGAGACCTCAGGTCCTGCCCCACCCACCTCCCCCAGCACTGGGGGTTCTGCATTCCCAAAACATGGAATCACAGAGTCCTGCCCTGGTTTGTGTTGGAGGGACCTGAAATCCCATCCAGCGCCACCCCTG